>WBNM01032228.1:57742-118490 GCA_013399055.1 Ramphastos sulfuratus | reverse complement strand
TTTTTTTTTTTTTTTCAACCACATATGCAGCACGGAAATTTTCAGCTTGCTTGTTCCATTGTATTTCCTCCCAAAGAGGAGCTCTATAGGGATATTGCTTTGGCTGCTGAATGCCCTATATTTTCTCTCTTCACTAATCATGCATATTGTGTGTTGTAGAGTTTGATCTGCTAAGTACAGTGTTATTCACTTCCTTATGCGAAAAAAAAAAGGCAGGACTGTTGCACTTCACATCAAAATCAGTGAGTTTGTAACTGCTGCGACTTTTAATGATTGATGAGAGCTTTGGCATAGTTTCTGTTTGGAAAAGAGGGCTTTGAACTGGTGGATGAAATACAAGAGGAGAGACCTACATAATAGGCCCATCTCCCCTAATCTCCTCACCAAAGAATACACAAGGAAGAAAAACAAGGAGTCCCTTGTAACCCTTGCAGTGATGAGGGCCTTGTTTAATGTATTCAGTTACTTATTAGTAGGCCAATATAAATCTAGCACAACAGTGTGCAAAGTCAGCAGGGGGTCTGAATCCTGATGTTATTTTTCCCACCACTGAATAAATGATCCCAACTACCAGCTTCAGAAGTGCATCCTCATTAGTATGTATGAAATGAGTGGAAGAAGCACTGAGAGATTTATATCATTCTGTATTCAATTTAATTAATAAGAAATGGTGCCAATTTCTAGAGGAAAGAGGCAGTGTCCATAGATTCCTGTGCACCTTTCATCGTTACTAGTGATAGAAATCTAACACAGCATGGAGACCTTAAAAAGCACCCTCATAATTTTCTAATGCTACTGATGTTCATTAACTAGACATTTTAGCAACCTGTATATTATAATCTGCTACCATCATTACAGTCACTGTAGAGTTTTCATTATAAGCCCCCTACTTACAAGGTTTTGTAAGTCAGCTGGAAAATTTAAGTATATCCAAGGAGCAGTTTTTACAGTACTTGTGTCTATTTTTAAATTCTGGACTGGTCAAACAAACCAAAAAACCAAAACCCACAAAGAAACAAACAAACAAGAATGACATAAATGTCATTAAAAAAACCCAAACAAACAAAACAAAACCAAAACACAAAGCCCAGAACATCTGTCTGTTGGTGTTAGTCACTGCTCTGAGAGAAAATAATACAGGCAGAATCACTGTGAAACTAGTTCCCAAGAGGCAGGAATGGGATATTAATGTCATTAACATGAAGTGGGAAAAGGTAGCTTGTGTATGTCTTATCTGACATACGCAAGGACTATGCCAAAACCTGGATCTTGACTTCAAAATCAGTGTCTAAACACACTGAGGTCAGCTATGGTCTTGCTACTGACTCTAGTGTGACCAAACACTTAGTCAGACTTTCTAATTTCATATCAGAAGGTTTTGTTCATTTGTTTTATTTTTTTTTTTTCTTTATTAAATTCTTGTATTGTACGGTTATGATCTTCTGGATTTTCTGTTTTCACAGAGTTAAAAGGCGTGGTTATAAACTGGTTAATGTTATGGATTTTGTATCTTGGATGATGTTCTGGTCCTGTGAATTTTAGTGACAAATTTAAAAAAAACTTCTGTGAGACCACTTCTGTAGCCCAGCACTTTGGCCCAATGTCAAACATAGGCCATTTATAAATCTACTTTGTTTTTCGTTCAAATGAACACCCTAATTAAAGATTCCAATAGATTGTAGGACCAAGTGAAAACTTAATATTCTTAAATCAAGTTTTATTTGTATCTTTGACATAGTATGTAAGTAGATATTAAAATGCACATATGTTTTCTGTTGATTTTCTGTAAATGCTAATGCATATTCCACACAGGGTTGAATATACAATCCAAGCAACATCCACAGGAAATCGCTGCCAAAGCTAAGGAATAATGTTGTCTTCAGGACAGACCAAATAAAAAGTAAGTCACACAGAATATTGCTATAAATGATACCCTGGGCAATAATACATGAATTTATTTTTTAGCTAGTGGGAGTTTCTTCACTGATGGCAAACAAATGAGAGTGCCTGTGGCTTATTTCATACAAGCTGATGTTTTCCTCTGCATTTCTTCTTCTTTATTCGTGGTCTTGCCACTTCTGCACCTATAAGGTATCTTTCTTTACCTACTAAACTTCCATATATGCAATATTAAGTACACTTAACACAATATATTTGATGTTATGGTTTAAGGAAGGGATAACAGTTTGACTCAGAAATCCAGGATGTGTCTAAGCAATGGAAATCCTCCTTTCATCACAGTGAGTCAAACAGGCTTCTCCCAGCAGTCAGTTTCTGCTTGGTCTCTTGTCCTTTCTATTGGATCACTGACAAATCCCCCAAACAGCTTTTACTCACTTGTACTCAAATTTACTGCTCTAGTATCAGTCTCAGTGGAGTGACTGAAACTCACTTAGGCAGGGCTGGAATGCCTAGGCTATGATTTACCTGAGACAGTCACACCCTGGAGCATGGGCTAGCTAATGATTGCCAGGAGTGAGCAAACACAGGAAGTCTCCGCTCCCCTTCCCTCATTCCCTGGTAATAGTGCAGTTTTCATTAGCAAGTGTTTTTCAGCTCTAATAATCACTGGGAAGCTCCAGACTACAACCAGCCGGGAGGCAGGGAGGGAGGGAGAGAGGAAGAAAGGGAGAGAGGAAGAAAGGGATGAAGGGATTTTAGTCTAGCAGTAACACTGTTATCATCATCCTCAGATGGGCCAGAAGCTATTGCCTCTGCGCAGAGTAAAAAACATCTAACTCCAAAGATACACTACCTTCAGTGCAGCTTCTTGTGGTATAAACATTTTTTAAATACAAGTACCATTGGCCAGGCACTGACAGTTATCTGAAAAGATCTAGACTATTAAAACTGCATCTCCAACATTCTAATCATTACTGTTCTTGGCCTAATGAAATACGGGGAAATGCATAAAGGAAGCCCTTTCTACACCAGTTAATTGAACCAGAGCTAGAAATAGCATCCTGGCAGTTTTCTTCATAGGAAAAAAAAAAAAAAACAACACAAACAAAAAACCCACACCACCAAATCAAATAAAACCCCACAAAAACCCATACAAACAAAAAACCCAAACAAACAAACAAAAAAATCCCACAAGATTGCAGGCAAGCAGACAGATGAAAATATGCATTTCAGCTCTTTTTTGTGCTTATTCATCTTTGTTAGATAAAGCAATTTCAAAAAATCACTAAAAAGACCCCATCAGCTCAGCACTGCAAATTCCTCACTGTATCCCATAAAAACCATGCTGTGCTACAAACTGACAGCTCATTCCATGTCCTCTGTTGGAGAGGAATCATTTCCTGCTCTTCCTCATGAGACACTGGGGACATTAACTAGGCTTTGACAAGGGCAGGTGCACAGAAAAAATGGGAGAGATGAGCTTCTACTCAGCCCCTGTTTTATACCTTGCTCACAGGTGTGAGCCAAGAGGAGGAACTCCAGTCAGCCCACTCAGGAACTACAACCACTGGTAGCCCCAGTGCCTTTTCAGAGTGATTCATCATCCAACCCATGTCCTGCAGTGCTCTTATTTTGTGTCACTTTTTCCAATTAGGTCCAAATAGCTCATCAGGCTGTGTGGGGAGGTGACTGACACTGATGACTGATTTGCCAAAAGCAGGACATGCTCTTTTCTTCCCAAATACTTTGTCATGTCTTTCAACACATTTTCAATCACTCTTCCGTATCTTAGCAGGCCATAATGTGTTTGACATTAATTTTTCCATTAGTATGTAAAAATATTCATATTGTTTAAAAGCGAATGTAAACCTACAGCAACTCAGCCTCTCAGTTCTCATTGCTTTAATTTAGTAATCTTTCAGGGTCAAAGGATAAAACATGATTAAATGATCATTTTCTATCAGGTCCTTATTTGTCAATGTTTAACCAATCTCATTTGTCCTACCTGGTTTTACTACTTCTCACTAATCTTCTGCTTCAAATAGAGACTATTTACTTCCCCTTCTCTTTAGTCCTCTTTCTAACCTTTCTCCTTCTCTCCATCACATCTTTCTGGTTTCCACCCCTCTCCCCCATATTCTGCTTCATAAATTTTCTCAGCTGGAGCCTCATGTCTTCCATTTTGTCCTGGCTGCTCTTTTCTCTTCTGTTCTCTTCCTTTTTTTTTTTTTTTTTTTTTTTTTGTGTGTTTTTGTTTGGGTTGTGGGTTTTTTTTTTTTTTTTTTCTTTTCTTTTTTTTTTTTTTTTTTTTTTTTGGTGTGTTTTGGTTTGGGTTGTGGGTTTGTTTTTTGTTTATTGTTTGTTTTTGTTTTGTTGTTTGTTTGTGGGTGGTGGTTTGGTTTGGTTTGTGTTTCATGGGTTTTTTTGTTGGTTGGTTGGTTTGGGATTGTGATTTTTTGATTTTTCGTTTTTATGTTTTTCAGTTGCAGATCCTTTTTTCTTCCCAGTGTCATTGATTTGAGGGTTAAAAGAAGAAGAAGGAAAAAAAAAAAAAAAGTCAGATGGATGGGATTTAATGTTACGAATTAAAATGTGTGTACTGGAAGAGGATGGAATAAAGCCTCTCTATTTCAGATACTGAAACCATCAAAGGTTTCTCTTTGGTAATATTGCATTACTTGGCAATTTCACTTACTGCGTGTTCCTAAGGGTTCAGTTCAGCTGAAGGGACACAGAAAGCAGTGATTTTGACTTATTAAAATAACCATTTCTTATTCTTTAAAATTGGATTTGCTCTCCGATTGATGCAGTAATTGTATTTAAAACCTTTTTATTATAATACTGACTTCTTTCAGTATTGTCTTTTCAATTATAATAATTTTACACTTAGTTCCACATCTAGACCTGAAATGTTCATTGCTTCTTTGGGAGACACTGCATGATGGTTCATTCAGACCATATTTATCCACTGCAAGAACACAGCCAAAACTAAAATAAATCTCTTATCATCCTTTTACTACAGGTCTTGATCAAGCCCCCAATTTTACAGACTTCTGATGAGAACAGAGATTTACCCCAAGAAATCTGTATTAATTTGACTTAACATTCCAATCAAAATATTTTCTGCACTTTTTCAGAGAGTCTCTCTACACTTCTTCGCTTACTCTCAGAACAACTCAGTAGTTAGTGTCAAATCTTAATCTTATAAAAAGAAACAGAAGCTGAGAGATATATTTTATTCTGTTCAGTTCCTCACTGTACTCAAAAAGGATGAAAAATATAAGCACAGTGCTGGCAAAGCTAGGGCGGGTAGGAATTTCTGAAATACTAACAATATAGAGCACAATACCTAAAACTAAACCATCAAGAAGGTACTGGGGAGCATAATAACTTCTCCCATAATAAAAGTAATGGCAAAGGAACCCTGAAAAATCTTTTCAGAGACTCTCTCTACAGTTTCTGATTAATTTTCCTCTCAGAGACTCTAACTAGAAGAGACTAGTATGAGATCATCAACATCCAATGTGTGAAGGATCCCTTTATGGAAAATCCAGTAGAGTTAAATAGCAAATATTTTTTTCTAGTGCCTTAACAACTGCTATGGAATAGAACAGGTCAGTTATACTCCTGTTGTGGAGGTTTACAGGCTACTTGAAAGCTACCATGCATTCCCTTCCTGGGGAGATTTTGCAAAGCAGATCTGAAATCAGTATGGATGCACTAACATTAATAGGATTATGTAAATTTACACCAGAAGAGGATCTGGCTCATGTGTGTTCACAGTCATTTGATCACAAATTGCTGCAAATTGCTGTTAGTTTTAACAACTGTTAAAATCTACATCACTTTCCCATTTTCCCATTTTGACCTTTCATGCTTTGTTGTTTTGGCGTTTTAGCACTCTTTTTGCCATATGGCCCAGCCACTATCCACAGTATTCTCTGCTTATTTCACCATCATGTATCACTCTCCTCTTCTGAGAACTAGATGACAAAGTGACATGTGAATGTTGCTCACAGTGCAACATGAATTTCTGCTGATTTCTCTGGCACAGTACAACAGGGGCTGGCCAGGGCAGCCTCCTGCATAAAACATCTGCTCTGCAGCTTTGTTTCCCTTCCAAAATCCTCTGTAGTCCTCTGTAGTTTTAAAGACCAACCTGCACATAACTCGCACAGAGCAACTCTCTCTGAGTGCCCAGGCTGAGGCAAATCGTTCAATGGAGTCTCTGGTATTTCCAGTGACTATTTCAAACTGCTACCACTTTCCCGAATTTTTACTACTTTGGGTGCTCCTACTGAGTGTACCACAGGTCAGACTACAGTCATCTGGGTATCCATTTGGAAGACGTTTGAATAAAGTGATTAGGAAATGCAAATCCATGTATACCATCCAGCAACATAAAAATGTGTCATTTCTAGCAAGGTCCTTACTTCAAGGAGTCACCAATTTTCAAAAATCACATCCAGGAGAACAACTCATGATCTACCTTAATTTAATTTTGCAGCTTTACAGTGGTCTGTAAGATGTCTAGAATCTACAATTTTAAACAGTGAGCCTGACTTTGCAGGACTTAAATGCACAAAATGCTTGTTGCCATTTTATGAAACTGAGGATTGGGTCCTTGCTGGCTTCTTTCCTTTAAGTGAAGTGTGTCCAAGAACAGCTATATGCTGCATAAAAATCTGCCCAATTTCAACCATATTTTCAGCACACAGCTGAGTTCGGTGAATTCCTCTAAAGTGATTAAAAAATAGGAGTAATTACTTTGCCAGACATTCAGTAGTGTTGTCTTGGCAAAAGTTACACTCAAAGTTTGATTAGTGGTTATTATTTCCATAAGATTAAAGAAGTCAATACTTCTTTATATTAAGAAGTCTCTGCACTCAACATTTTAATTTGTGGTGAGATAGATCCCCACAGGTAAAGGTATCTCTTCTGATGCCAGAATGAGAGAGAGAAAAAAGGAGTTACAACTCCTCCTAAAGTTACAGGCTTTGATTGTCCCCTGGACAGCAAAACCATCTTTTACCTTTCATGAGGCAAACCCACCCTATAGTTTCTCAGATACCTGCCAAAATCCTCAGCTCTGCCACTCTTGTGTTTTGTTTTTTGTCAACAGAAATATCATCTGCACTTGGAACCTTTGAAATAGGGGCAGGAATGAAGTGAACTGCATCTAACAATAACAACAAATACACAAATTGGGGAACACTGCACATACTATTCTGATATGGGAAAACAGTAAGTGAGGATGTACTCAATGACAAGGTACACATACACAATGTGGGAGTCAGCATGCCAGCTGGCATCGAACTTCACACAAACTGAAAGAGTCCATGGCTGCCAGTGAAGGAGCCCTTTCCCCATACAAGCCAGGTGTCCCAGGAACTTCAGCCCAATATACTTCATATGCTGCTAGGAACTTCAAACCAATATACTTCATATGCTATTAGGAAGGATTGGAAGATGTAACATTTTCTTATGAATTCAAGTCAAATCTTTGATAGCCAACTACTCTGAAGAGGGGTTAGAGTGAGTTGGAGAGCTTCCCTATAACTTGTGAGAATTGTTCAGATAAAGCATGCATAGCTCCATGGAGATATCACCAAGAATTCTTGAATGGAAAACCCACTGCACTCTACCTCTGCAGCTGCCAAAAAGCAACCAGTGAAAAAATATGCCTTTTCCCATCAATAAGGTTAGTAAGTCCTCCCCCCAAGACAGTACGAGTTCAAACTACTTTAAGCAAAACAAGTAATGTTGTGTCTCTATTTTCAGAACATCTGACAGCATGAAGAATTGAGATTAATATTAAAGTTCCATTAAAATAGCCTAAAAAATTGTTGGGAGAGAAAACATGAGGATAATAGTTTACTGGATGGGGTACATAAAGATGGAGAGGCAACAGGGAGTCAAACAAAAGGTGTATTTTTAAGATGTGAAGACCTGTCTGATTTTGCAAATCTGTTCTAGTAAGTTAAGAGAAAAAAGAGCAGTAAGAGAATGAAGAACAGGAAGAACCGACCTTCAGTTTGGAAGATGGCTAAATAAAAAAAGGGTTTCAATGTGTGATTTAAGTGAAGAAGTTAAGCAGTGCAGACTTGGAAATTAAAGACTTGGAGGCGGGGGGAGGGGGAGGGAAGGGATGAATGGAAAATACTTTTGTAAAAGGACCTGCATATGAAACTTCTAGCCACTGATGCCTTAGCTAGTACCAGTGTCTGGAAAAAGGGATTTTTTTTTTTTTTTTACTGCTTTCTGCTTCTTGTAGAACTTTAATAATACAGAAATCTGGTCTGTATTTTTCAAAACCCTAAATATAGGAAGGGAAAATGTTCTCTGTTAGAGAGCCTTTTTTGATTAATGAAGAAATGCAAGTGTAAGACAAACCACTCAGTATAGCAGAAATATCCGTATTTGAAGCACAGAGCTCAATCTAGATCTGCTTACAGTTCAAACCCACAACAAAGTCAGTGGAATTTTCAAACACCTCAAAACGTATGTACTGATTGAGCATAATGTAATGATTGAATGTCAGTCTTTGGTGTTGTTGAATGAATATTTCCCACAAATCCTGAACGTGTTCCACTGCAGTTCCTATTTCCTGACAGGGAGCAGTAGCATAGATAATAATGGGCCTCTTTGTGGAAAAGGGGTTAGGACTCTTGGCAAATCAAGGTACATTCATCTGGTTTACCCCCCTCACACATGCTTCAGTACCCAAAAATTATTTGTACCAGTTCAGTTTCACTAATTGCTTTCAGATCTCGGGTCAGTTAGTTTCACTAAAATATATCTGTCCCCAGCAATTAGTTTGGTGCAGAACTCACTTCTGTTTTAGATTTCCAATGAAAGAAAGAAAACAAGTATTACATCTCAGTTTCTTTGGTCAGAAAATTACCCTAAGTATACATTCAGTTTAAACTGCCTGAAAGGAAAGAAGAAACTTTTCCTTGACACAGATGAATGTCTTCCCTTGTAGTCTAACAACTAGAAACTGAATGAATGTGCATGTAATTTTAGATCCCAAATCAAACACTGAACGAAAACCACTTTCTTGGAGTCCTTTCATTACCTGAAAATAAGAGGCAGAAAAACAGCTTTCATGAACAAGTAATTATTTTAATTTTAATGCCACACTTCGTGGTCTGACAGCAAATCCCTTAAGTTGGAGTCTGTTCTTAATCTGGTTTGGAAAAAAAAAAAATCAGTTAAAATCGTGTTAAAGCAATTGCACATTGCAACTAAAGACTTTGGGGCTGAAATAAGTGGAGGCTCTCCTTGCAGCGTTAACTCGGGCGAGATCCTCTTAGAGGTTGGAAATAGCTGCTAGAACTCGAGAGATCGCATGCCATCGCCCACGAAATGTGCACGGCATTTTCCAGCTCACCGACTTCGCGCTGTTTTGTCGAGCTTATACCGTAGTTCGCTCCTGCAGTTTATCCGTTCGAGTCCCGGTGTTCCGAGAGGTCAGAGCAGCGTGGGGGGCCACCCCATGGGCACCAAAGACCAGACCTAAGGGCGGTCCGAACCCCACGACGGTCGCACCCACGGCAGGTCCTGAGCGCCGTAACGCCCTGACCAGGTCTGCGAGCGCCGCACTTTCCGCACCTTCCGCGCTCGAGGTCGCTGTCGTGGGGCAGCTATCCCCGAGCCACAGCAGCACCGGGGCCGGGAGAATTCGCGGGAGCCGGATCGGGCGGCGTCGGAGTGGTCCACGGCACAGCCCTCGCATTGCCCCGCTGCACTGGGGCCGGGACGGGGAGATTACGAGCTGTGGCTGCAGGGACCCTCGGCGTGGGAGGCTGGGGTGAGGGGGCTTTATGTATTAGCGCTGCTTGCTCCTGCTCCTCGTTGGATCGGCTCCGAGACAGGGATTAGCGCTGCGGGCGACCACCGATGTGGGAGCGCAGTCAAGTGGGAAAAGAAGACGAGCGGACGGCCGAGACCAGAGCCGGACCCTACATGCGACCCTACTCCCCTCTGCCATAGGAGACACAGGGGCTACCCCTGGGGCATACGGGCCAGCCCGGCTCCGCGCCCTTTGCCCGGCAGCTGCATGCGCGGGGCCCCGCCGCCACTCTGGGCTCCACAGCGGCCGCTGCTACAGCTTCCGCAGCTCGCCGAGGAGGTGCACGTTCCCTGAGGGGCCACGGCCGCTTGCCTGGAACCGTGGCGCCCGCGGCGGTCAGGACTACGCTGGCCGCCCGTGGGCGCCTTCGCATCCTTCGCTGTCCCTCCACGACCCGCGGGCGCGGAAACAACCGCGATGGCTGGAGGCAACGGCAGCTGTGTGGGGACGGGGACGGAGGCCAGTGGCAGCGGGTCCCCTCCAGTTGCACCTGCCCGACCTAAGCCCGATAACGCTCATTACGAGCTCCGCGCCGGAGGGGCGGTGTCGCTGCCGGCAGCATCACCGGTAGAGAGCGCTAGAAGGAAGAACGAACCACTTCCCCCAGTACTACATACACACCCGCCCCGGCACGCAGCAACCCAAACCCGCCTCTGCCATCCCCCTTGCCCAGGACTCGGCGATCCCTCCCCTTCCCTCCCCATGAGGCGCCGAGACCCCACCGTTAGCCCGGCAGCCCCGCCCACTCTGGGGCACGTGCCCCTCGTGGCGGGCGGTGCGAGAAGAGAGGCGGGGCGTGGGGCGCGCCCGTCCGCCCGCCCGAGTTCAGTCCAGGCTTTGTCTCCGCCTTCGCCGGCGGAGCCGCGTCCTAGGGGCCGGGAGGCGGGCGCGGAGGGGAGGTAGGGCAGCGGCAGGCAGCGGCAGGCAGCGGGGGACAGCGGCTCCCGAGTCCTCGCTGCGCGCAGTCCAATGCCCGGCAGCTCGGGTCGAGGAGCGACTACGCTTTCCTGCCGTGGCACGACGAGTGCCTCCAGCCTAGGAGTTTTCCTGAAGCAGTCGTCACACCCGGAGCGCTTTTGGTAGAGAGGGAGCAGGAGGAGACCCCGAAATGACTTACCTCCCAAGGCGCGACTGAAGGAGACTTTACTGGAGTGGAACCGTAGTGGAATTCGAGTCTGGAAAGGAGTTACTAACGTCTTCATTTTTTCCCCCCTTTTCCTTTTTTTTTTTTTTTTTTTTTTTTTTCCTCCCTGTGCCCTTCCTTCTTTTCGCCCATCACTGGAAGTGAACAAATTGCATTTGCAATTCAGAAAGTAGAAATATTAAATATTCCATCCCCCAGGAAGCACACATGTAGTAATGACAAAGGATTGCAAAGGAGAGAGTGGCTCCAGTTTCCCAGAGAGATCCCCTTAAATGGATTACTAAATGGGACACTACATCAGCTAGTTCTGTCCTCTAGCTGCCTAGATACATGCACCGGAAAGGTACAGTACTCCCCCGTCCGTATCCCGTACCTGATGTTTTGGGGTTGCTTGGAAAGGAAGGCTCCCGGGTCGCCCCGGCAAGCTCGGGAGGAGTGAGGATGGTGTGTGGTTTAAGGCTGGATGCTGCTCTCTGTCTTGACGGCGTTTGCAGCGCCTGCGGAAGAAGAGCCGCCTGCAAGTGCACACAGTGCGCTTGCTGTTGCCCCTTTCCAGGCATCTCGTGGCTTGGCTTTTTGTTGTTTGGGTTTTTTTGTTGTTGGTTTTATGTTTTGGGTTTTTTATTTGTTTTTGTTTGTTTGTTTGTGTTTTGTCCTTCTTTTACCCCACCACCACGCACACACAGAATTGCTTGATGTGTTAGTTTTCCTCCCTGGCCCCTTGGCACGGTTTGCATGCGCGGTGCTGCGGCCCCTCTCCGCCTCCCCAGCCCCGAGCTCCGCTTGCANACACTGGGGTTGCGTTTTGGGCAAAAGGGCCAAGAACCGATAAAACTTACTCCGCGGCGCAGCCCCCAGCGCTAACGCGGGCTTTGTTCGCGATCGTGAGCTAGGGCCGCGAGCTTCCCTCCCCGCTGACAGCGGCCACCTTCCCCTCCACCCGGCCCCGGAGAAGGCGGGGGCTGCCGGCTGCACTCCCGCAGCCTGGGGAGAAAGGTGGTTCTCGCAGGGCTGCTCTCCGCCCCTTTCTGCCGGGCGCCGCGACTCTCTTCCCCGCGGGCCGGTGGTTGTGCGGGGGGTTCTCCCTGCATGGTGAGCTCAGGCCGGCGGGCTAGCCTCCGGCGCAGAGCCCGGGGAAGACGAGAGTCCTCCGAGCGGCCTGCCGGGCCGGGAGCATCGCGGGTCAGTCTGGCTCCTGCTCCCTGCGCCCGCGGCCCCATCCTGCTGCTCCTGAAGCCCCTGTGCTCTGGCCCCTGGAGAGACAGGCGAAATCGGCGGAAAACAAAGTTTTTCTAAGGGGGAATAACAGAGCCGTCCGGCACAAAGGAGTTGCTGTTCGGCCAGCCCTCCCTGAGGCGCTGAGGGTTGGCGGCACGGCGCCGCGGAGCCCTGGGCCTGGCGGCGGGGCGCGAGGAAGCCGGGTGGGGGCCCGAAACGGGGGCGTCTTCGTGCCTCTGATGCTGCGGTAGGAACAGGATGCTGAGAAGGGGAAGGATTTCTCCCTAGGCACAGATACACCCCATACTCCTGCCTGCACAGGCAGGCAAGGCTCTCGGCTGAGGGAAAGGTGCTGTAGGAGTCGTGGTAGCTGCTCCACGTGAGCTGGAGCCCCCGAGTGTTTCCCTCACCGGGCTCTGCTTTTGCCAGAGGTGCGTTGGGGACACGGAGCAGAGGCGCAGGGAGGGCGGTGGCGCCTCAGGCAGCCCCTAGGGCCGGCTTGAGATCAGCACCGCCCCGCGGCCTTAGAGGGCGGCGAAAAGTTTGGGTTCCATCACGCATGGCGAAAGTACCTGCTTCTTGAGAAGACTCGGCCGCTCCACCATCCCTTCCTTCCTTCCTTCCTGCTCTGGGCAGGCGTTTCCCGGGGGTGGCTCCCGAGGGTGCAGGTGGGGATCTGGCGGGGAAGCGGGGCTGAGCTGCAGCGCGGTTATCTGAAGCGGAGATGCCCTCCTGGCCGCCGCTTCTCCTGCCTGGCAGGAGGTAGCTGCTGGCAAGGCGGTAACTGCTGGATTTTTCTTGGGCAAACGGCTCCGTCTTTCTAATCGTGACCGCTCCTTCAGAGGGAGATTTCCTTTCCCGAGGTAATTGCAGCTTTTAAAGTTTGTAAACACACGTGTTTGTGCCAAGCGCCCGTGTGGCGTGTATCTAAGCTGCTGTAGGACAGAAAATTGTCTCACGGCACAGTTGAAGGTTGTGGTCTCCCCCGTAGTACCTTGTGCAAGATGCAAGACGCTCATTCCAGTCTCTGCAAGGTGAATGCATAATTTTCCAAAGGAGCACACACGTCTTGCAGGTGTTAAAAATGTCGAAGAGTTCAATGTCTACAACCATTTTCTGTCACAGGGCTGCGTGAAGTGGCTTATTATTTGGCACAGATTCTGCTAACTTGTGTTTAGTGTCACCGACCAATGATATTAAGCTAACCTCAAAGGTAGTAGGTAGAGGCTACTATACTAGTACTACTATTTTTCCACTGTCTTTACAAAAAATAGTGCAGTGACCACTTCTGGTTTTCATTTAATCTAAGTGTCATCCAGTGAGCCCTTCTCATCCAAGTAATCTTTACTTGACAGGTAAATCCGTTTTGGCATCAGCCTGAGGAAGTCCAGCAGTCAGACTCTTCTAGTCACAGAACTCAGATTTTGAGGAGTCTGTGATATTTCTCTCAGTAAGATATGTGCTGCTGTTCTCATGTTCAGGGCTTCCTTTGTCACTTGTTTTCAGACCAGAAAATCAAAATTATCTTCCTCTGGTTAACTTAAGAATGTTTTTTGTTTTGGATTTTTTTTTGTTTGTTTGGTTTGGTTTTAATGAGACTAGTGTAGTACATGGTAAGGAAACCTGGGTCTACTCCAGCAAACACCTTTCTTAATGGAATTGCCTCATACATGGTTGAAACCAAATCCTAGCTTTAGTAAGATCAGGAAGGTTTGTCACTCTTGCAAAAGTATAGTTGCTAAGGCATTTCACTGTCTAGGATATAGTTTTATCTAAAAGAAACCCATTTTTAATATTGTAGCTTCCATAAAGTGTAAGATAAAGAGAATATGTACAAACTCTCTTTGAGCTGAACAATTTCCTATGCATGAAAGGCTGATCTCTGTTCTCTACCACTATGCAGTGGAGAAAATCACTGGCTTTTGTAAAAGTTTAGTTCAGTAACAGATGCCCAATTCAGGTTTGTTTATGAATTCTAAATGAATTTTAAAGTAGCACATAATACTGTATAAAATACAGTTGCAACAGTTTCTTTTCACATAGTAGGAATCAGATGCTTAAAGCATGGGTGAATACTTTCAGGGAAGATGAATCATATGGTCACAGATGTTCTATGTTATTCTCAGTTAGTCAGCACTAAAACTGTAAATTCTTACTTAATGGCAAGATCAACCTTCTCAGCTGAACTCCTGCTACTTGAAGCAAAAAATAATTGGACACTAACATCTGTGGGAAACGCAACCAGCTAGCATCTCTAGCTAGTTGAAGATAAAAGTGAACGTTAGTGTAGACCCTTTCTTAATGTTTGTAAATAGAGGATCAGAGTTACTAGAGTTTCAGACTGAAGAAGGACATAGATCAGGCTAAAGATGAGGAGTTGCCTTCATTGAAATAAAAAAACCAAGATGAACAAAGAAAAGGCGAGAGATCAAATTAATGACCTGTGATAAATCCAGACTAGAGCTGTTTGCATTAAAAAGGAAGTAGGTGATTGTGAACTTGCTTGTGCATGTTTTGTGAAGGGAAGGGGAAATTTGTCATCTTGTTTTGAAGAGCCATACATAAATACACATGAAAGGAGTTCACATGGTTTACAGCAGGGGAGACATAAAATGTTTTAGGGTTAAATTGACCTAAGCTAATACATGCCTTACATCCAACTTGTTTGCAAGAACACATTGTTACGTTACACAAACAAACATTTTGTATATAGAACCTGATTCCCATGCACTGTAGCAGAGTGCTGAAAACAACAACTGGATACATTCTGGAAAATAAGGCTGAACTACATTAGGTGCAGCATATGCTAGAGAAAAGTTGAACCATGGTAAACCCGAAGTTTTCAGTATCATAATTCAACACAGATGCCACAGTATTTTGCCTTCTACTAGTCATTTGTTGACGAAGTAAATCTTCAGCGCTTATCCTACCCACTCTCATTCACCCAAGTAAGCTTTGTTCACCCAATGAAGCTTTGCTTGCTTGAACAGTTTGTTGGAGAGTAAAGGCAGAGGTTGAAATATTACTCAAATAGGGATTTGGGGTTTTATTTTCGTGTTTAGGCCTCAGTTTGAAAATACTTGGTGAGGACCTGAAGCTATGATGAGAGTACATTCACGCTGCACTGACCTTCAGTGTTAAGTCAGACCAAGGTCTGCGTGTCTGTGTGTTGTGGAGCAAGTCACATCTGACCAATTGTGACAAGCTTTGTCTTATCAGGGGAGCAGAAAAATAAGCGGAATAAGGAGTACTTTTTATTGATGACCATTTGTGCATTTTATGCTCCTTAATTCTTTTTATCAGGATTACTCTGAGGTGGACAAGGTATGCACAGAGATTATTTTGGTGGTAAAATATAGTCAGCAGTAGCATGGAGACCAGCTGCTGATCAACAGCATACAGCAACCATGAATGATACTCAAAAGCAAAAGCAAGCGGCAGGGGCAGTACTTGGGCCTGAGCCTGACACCTCTCTGTAGGAATATTTTTATTTTTGTTCCATTACATTGATTTCTTAAGGAACAGCTTAGATGTGCATAGGATGTATGAAAGCAAAAGATGATTTCCCCAGCTCAATGCAAATCTGTCATACTGGATTTTACATGTCTTTATCTGCTGTCTTGTGAGACAGCTAACCTATTACCATTACCTGTGGCTGTGGAAATAACTGAATGTTCACGTTTTTACAGTGTTAGATCTTTAAGCGTGCATGGCAAACGATGCTTTGACTTTGTGTCTTGGTTAGAATATGGCAAGTATGGCAGGGCAGCTCCAAGGCACTGTTTTAGGATTTAAAGGGAAGAGTGCCACCTACTGTGCTGTAATTACACATATTGCATGACCCGCCTCTCTTCTGGAGCTCCCAAGCTGCTTGTTTGCCTATCCCACTTTAGCAACCAGAAGATGTGAAAGGATTCAAAATTAAATGTAACGTGAGAACAAAGGGAAGAAAAAAAAAATACATGCACCTACAACATAAGGTTGTTTTGGAGGTGTTAAAAGGAGTTCATTGAAAGACAGGCATAGAAATATTTGCAGTTTGTATAGCTTCAAACTTACAAAGGCTGCTAATAGTTTGTAGTGGGCCCACTGGAAATAGAGAAGGGGATGCAAAATCTGTGTTCTGACCCTGTAAAATAATCATATTCTCAGCTTTCATAGAGCAGGTGAACATTAAGGAGGATGCCAGACTTACAGCCCCTGAAACCTAAAGTTTAGATCCAACTGTATTTTCATTTAAAAAAAAAAAAAAGGTATATATAACTTCTATATTATAAAAAACCAAAACCTTTCAAAAAAGGAAGAGGATAACAAGAAAAACCCAATATGAATTATCATGTAATTTTCTGCAAAACCTCTTGAAGTCTTACCTAGTATAGAACTGTTAGCCAGAAGAAGGCATGTATTATGGTATGTGTGAGCAGAGTCCTTTTCTTATGAAATGATTTTTTCCTCAAGCCCTATAATGTTTCATTAGTGGCTGAAATGGAGATGTAAAATTAAGTAGATAAACCAGCTATTAACCGAACTCCTAGTTGCTGTACCTCTAGAATGAAAACATATGGTAATTCACTACATTCATTGATGACTGTTTCTTAAAAGTATTGTTAATAATAGACGTTCCTATATTGAGTATTTATACTAGATACATGAAATTCACGTCATGGAGTATCCTATGACATTTTTTGGGTGTTTTTTTTTAAGCTACTGACAAAACTGCTTCCAAGAAATGTTCTGTAGGAGTGCAGTTATAGGACACTCACGCAGTGCTAAAGTAAGAGTTTTTGTGGCCAGATGCACAGCATTGCAACAAAAGCATGGGTGCTGTCCTGGGTATGGGAAATCTTTGGCTCCTTCTCCTTCACCCTCCCCTGTTAAAACCATGCCTTGACCGTAGGGTTATACCCTTGTGCTGGTTTGAGCTAATTGGAATATTTTAATAGAGAAAATTATACTGTATGCTGTGAAAGGAAAAACAGTGGTGTTGTCTACTTCACTCATAGGCTTGCTGAGATGTTTAGGAATAAGGACTCAAAACAAAAGATAAGTCAGTCTCTGGGGCACAGCGTCTCGGTCTAGCAGCTTCTGGCTTCTCCTCTCTGCCGATTAATTTCGCTAACCGCTTTTTCTTCTAATTCTCCCTCTGGCTGATCCTCAAAATTCTCCTTACGTGTAAGGCAAACCTTGGGGTAAGGTGTAGGGGTGGGGAGAAGGTGGAAGGGTTGGGAGCCCCTCCTGGGGTCTCTTTTCTGGGAGGGGTGTTGTGTTTCTGTATTACCTTTACCTTGTATATTTCTGTAAATATTCCTGTATATAGTGTATATATCTGCTTGTATATTGTGCTGAGCTGTAAATACAACTTCATCTCAACTTCCAGCCGACTGAGTTCTAGTCTGGGTCATTTTATAAAGTGTGGGGCAGCGGGGAAACTCCCAAACCTACATCATTTTATTTTGGCGCTTCCAGCGCAGGGCTAATTAAATTTGATTTATTGCTGGTTTATTGCTCCCAAACCTACATCAACCCTTTTTGTGATATGGGCCAAAAAAGCGTTCATTTGCTTTCATGATCTCTGTGACCAGTTGCACGAAGTTAAAACTTGATGTTTATCAGAATGGAGAGAACTATATTTTTATTGTACCTTTTCACCTTAGTCTGAGACCATCTAGTGGATGAGGACTATAATGCTAATATTTTTACTGGAGATAGTAGTGGAAGTTTGATTATTAAGGAAAAGGAATTCTAACTCTAATCAATTTTGCAGTGACCCTAATTGACTCACAGGGCCTTCTAGTAATGCAAATGTGTTGAGTACATAATATATATGATCAGGTGTTCCAGTTCAGCAGAGAGACAGAGTACTATCTTGTATGAATCCCCAACGCAATGGGAAAAACTGGTCCAAATATATTCCTGACTACAACAAACATTATTTCTACTTCCTTATCCCTATCTACTCAGCTTTACTCAGATGCTCTCTGTATTGGGTGGTATTATGTATACCTTTGATAGTCAGGCATGAAATTTGCTATGTTGGTTCCTTCTCCATTGTTCATGAACATTTATCCATTACTTGTGCTCGATGCAGCTATTCATTGAAACATTAATGAGTTTGTAACTCTTATTTTAGTTTTTTTCTTTTTTTTTAGCAGAAAAAAATGCTACTTTGTTGGCACCTTTTGAAATCTACTTTTTATTGGTAGATTGAGATGGATTCTATGCTAATTCCTCCTACATTCCTGAATTATGGCCTAGCTAGGCACTGTCACTGGGATCTTCATCTATTAATCATGGAAGCTGCTTTCTTATTCGGTTGCCATAGTTTCAGTGCCTCAGATAGTGTTGGGGTGCTTTGGGAAAGGCTTGAGATATACTCGGACTTGCAAGCGTTGCAGTTATTTTGGCAGTAGAAGAGCTCTGAAGGAACAGAGAACAGCATCCAACATTATTTAGAGTTGGATTAAAAGAGGAAACTTCTGCATATGTCTCTCTGGGCCTTGTTATGTGAACGTCCAGCTGATACTTACTCCCAAGATTTGCTTTTTTGTTTTGTCTTGCTAGTAAAATTGTGCACTTCAGAGACTAATCCATTGCAAGAGCAAAATAGGTCTTTCATTAGTTCTGCTGATAAATGGTTGAGTAAATTAGGGCATTTTGGGTTTCCTAAGCAATTCAGGTAATTTGTTTTACATTCTCTTTTAACCTATCTACATACAGCATGACATCATGTTTGAGACTGAGTTAATGTTTATTGTTACCTTAAATTTAATAAAATGACAATAAGTATTCTTTTGTTAGCTGCAGAGCAGCTTGAATTACAAAATAGAAAAAGAGAAATAAACTTTTTTTTCAGACAGAGGTAGTGCTAGCATTGACAGTAATTTCTTTTTTTAATGTTTCAATATCTCTTTACAAATTCAGCATTAAAACACATACTTTCAGAAATGTGGAGCTGTGAGTAGTCAGAAATAGCTTTTATTTTAACAAATGAGAAAAAAGATAAAGTAGTCGGAAGACTAACTTGCCAATTTAATGCTGAGTATTTTTTTTGTGAATTATGCTTGATAGAAAATAATGCACAAATATCTTTCACTGAGCAAGTCGTGATCTCCTTTTCCTTTTGAGGAAAAGAATTTCATTACTTCTGTGTGAACAGGAGTAAAGCACACGTTTTAGCAGATATTCAAATCCTGTTTCTTTTGCACTTTATATTACAGTGTCTCCAGAACTAAGTGGTTTCCCTCCAGTTCAAATAAAGCAATTTCATTCTTGTACACATAAGCCACGTAAGCTTGATACATATCTTCTGTTCACAAAAAAAAAAAAAAAAAAGGCGTCTTGAATATTCACATCAAGCAAAGAATCATGTTAAAGGCTGGGCAGTTTAGATTAAAGGATTCCGTATAATTGGAACTAATCTGGAAAATCATCCCCGTTTTTACTTTCAGATAGTTAGCTTGCATTCAGAGATGAGTTTTAGAGCATCAGTTTGGGACTTCTCAGTCTTACCAGTTTTTCAAATGAGATCAACAATCAGATTGAGAACATATGCCTGTTGCTTGTAATCCACCCTCAGGAGTTCTACCAGCTGAACCAATTGAAGTCCAGAAATTTCACATGAATTTTAAAGATAACAAAGTTTTGTTTGCTGGTAAATGCACAGAAAATCTGTGTTTGTCAATTTGAAACTTCTGTATTATGTCACGAGTATAGTTTTATAATCTGGCTTTTACTCTGTTGTATATGCGTATTTTGCATTAAATGAATCCTAGCCTTTTTTCCTGTTAAACTCAAAATGTGCATGTATCAAGCAGATTGACACTTTGACAGAAAATTGTATGTTCTGGTCATTTTGTAGTTCTTTTTGGAAGGGAGCTGGTGATTGCATAAGGAAATTGTTACAGTAGAAAAATATCATAGGTCAAGAGCTGTAGATGTACAAATTTAGTTGTGGTTTTGTTTTAGAATTTATTGTATTCCATGTAGTTTCAGGTTAGAATATAGAATCACTCTGCAGTTCTGTACCATAAATTTGTATTTTTCCTAATGCTAATTAATGATTAAGTGAGTGATCGGTGGATGCATTGTCAGTATAGAAAACAAAGTTTTGTTCCTGTTGGAGAGTAAAAAAGAGTTTCTACTGAGCACCTCAGCAACAAGCCTTTACTCCATTTATAATTCAGTATAGTTATTTCCGTTTATTTATAGTTGGTCATAAAGGTTCTGCATCCACGAGTAGCTTAATTTAAGCATCAAATGTACTAGTACTGTCAAGGCAAGAAAAATAACAAATTCTGGGAAAGTAATTGTTATATTTCTGTCTTTTTAGCAACATTGCAGTGTTTCCTTTGCAAATCTTGCACATGTTGAATATCGTCTTACTGCTTAAATATTGTTCTAAGGTTAAAAAGGTTGGCTTAGAGTGCTTGCTCACAAAGGGACCTGAAAGACAGGAAAGTCATCCCTCATTCCTTCTCAGACTTCTTTGGTGCTTGCAGCTGGTCCTGAGTGTAGGCAGAGTGCATCCCTGCCCACTGGTGCTTTGAAGCAGCTGCACAGCAAGGACAGACAAGGGTTGGCCAGAGCCCTGGCCCCTGTGCCTGGATCTGTGCGGGAAGTGCTGTGGTTGCAGTCAGAATGAGCCAACAGGATACTACTGCATCCTGACCCAAAACACCAGAGCAGGGAAAGAGATATGATGCCTTTGTACCATCAGGAGCTCCTTTTCTGTTACTTGCTCTGTGTGTAGGGTACAGCCCACTGTTTGTCGTCTGATGGCAAAGCTGAGTCCTGTGGGATTATCTTTCTTGAGTTCACACCATGAGCATGGCTCAATGCAAACTGATGTTTGACTCAAAATGCCCTTTTTTATTATATAGAGAGGATCACAGCCTTTTAAACTGCAATCTTGGACCTTGGGCCGTAGTATTTTTAGTACTGGCTTGTCATCGTAATTCTCAAAAAGAAGGCCATCATATATTAATTCAACTTTTGAATTTAGTTTTATTTATGAACAGAATTGAGTGCTGTGTGTATAAACTTTTAATAGTGTTCATCTCATTTCAGTTATGAATTATTTGTACTTACCAGTTACAAACGCGTGCCTTTTGCAATTACAAATTACTTATCCATACGATTTTAGATGGAAATGGTCACAGTTAAATTATTTTTTTAATTTGCTGTAGCATGTTATGGGGAGGTGCTTATGTAACTTTTTTTTTGGGGGGGGGGAACTGTGTCCATGCAGCAACTTATTTCATCTAAATGCATTGTGCAGATTTTTTTTTTTTTTCTTGGAAAGCAATGAAAGAGGAGAGTCTTTTCAGGTTTCACAAAGAGGTAAGAAGACTAACTTCTTTCTTGTGATTCTTTGGGATTTTTTTTTTCTCAGTGAAGTTATTCTTGAAGAGGAATTTGTTTTTCTTAAAAAAAAAAGTTAAGAACTGAATCCTTAAAGAGCTGTTTTGGGAAGAGGAAGGTCCAGTTCCATGAGTTACTACACTTTTTCATTATTATCTGCAAGGTGTTTCCTTTTAATTCTGTTGTGGGGAAGTTCAGTGTGTTCAGATAACACTGATTAATTCCGTCAGGAGATGTGTATATTGTAGGGTGGTGTTGTCTTTTTTTGCTTTATCCTGTTCTAAGCATAAAACCTAAAGATACTACCAGACCACTTCTTTTCCCAAGATTAAAAAAACAAAACAAAACCAAACGACACACACAAAACCAAATCACTGCTGACAACACCAGACCAAGGCTGATGGTCCTGTTCTGGTTCAAGGGCATGTGTCATCCAAAAGGCATATTTAGCCATTGTGGAGCTAATTACCTAAAGGTGTGAGGTGAAGGCTTATGACTGGCTGACTGGGAGAATAATGCAATTTTGCTTTGTCAGAACACTTTTCTTAGAGTATCACATACATGTGTTAAAGTATCTATTAGAGAAAAACTTTGAAAGTGAAACACAAAGTGTAGAATAGAGTTAAGTTCTGTGCCGTACATACTCTAATTCCCTTCCAGTGTGCCATTTACATTTCTGACCAATTGTTTCTGTTCATCAGTGTCTGTCATAAGGTCATGTATAGGTGAAATCTTGGAGGTAGCATCCTTTGCATAAAAACCCCAACAAACAAACAAAACCCAAACCCAAACAGCACCCATCTTAAATGAGAGGTAATTAAGCAAGGTCTTTTCTGTGGCTATAACTAAAAGCAAGTGGTGTGATGCAGAAGGGTGGAAGAGGTCTGTAAGAATGCTTGCATTGGTTTACTTTGAATAGCAAATCAGTTCTGCAGGTTTATTTTTTTTAATAAATGATCATTAATCTGTTTTAGTTTGAAACGTGAAAAGAATTATCACTGTCAAAGAACTTAAAAAACTTAAAAACTTTTAAAAACCTGCAGCACCTGTACGGATGCTTATACTGCTGTTTTTTTAAGAAGGCCTAATCCTGATCTCCTTTGTGCCAGGCTCCAGAGATTCAATACCTGGATTCCCAGCTGTAAAGCTATATTCAAATTAGTTGCCTTAGATTGCATGAGTATGTCATCAGAACCAGTTAACATTGCTGATGTAGATAAGTGCAGAGGAGCTGGGCTGAGGCACAAAAATAGGGATTAGCAGAATCTAACTTTTTGATCTGCTAACATCAAACAGAAAAATGAGGGCAAAGTTTCGCTTTAGATTGCACGTCCATATTTATTTCACCAGATGGGATTTGTCTAGTAAAGATAACCTCTGACATTCATATTAGTGACATAAACCTTGCTGACTTCAGTAGACCTACTAATTGAAATGTGAAAATTCTGGAGGATATTAACTCATAAATTAATATCCAGCCTTGTACTGTAAAGGCATCTGGACATTGAATTGATATTTCGGCTTCACAGTGTCTAGTACTGGAAATTTTTGAACAGTAAACCAGCAGGGAATGTGTTAGTAAGGGGGCTGGGGTGCTACTTTACAGCTGTGCTGCCTACTTCTAGACAACTATCATATGACAGCCTGCTCAAACAACTACCCCTATTTAAAAAAACATGGTTGCATAAGAACAAACACAACACATTTACCAAAATACATTTGTGGGGGGGAAGGCCTTAAAGATTTCAATGGATGGAATATACTAAGAGGTAATCCACTGCATTTTCTTTAGATCGCGTGTCAAAACTTGGAAAGAGGGCAGGTAACTGTTCTTGTTATTACATACTGGCTTTAGAAATCACTACAAATTTCAAGAGAAAAAGACCTCCCACCTTTTGACACAGTTTCTAAATGCAGGAGGTAATCTGTAACTATAGTAGGCTGTCTAGAGAAACAGTATAAGAGCTTGGTTGCTTTTTGTTTGTTTTAAACACTAAACCTGATAAATTCTTCTCAAGTTTTCTGACGGGCTATTTAAGTTGTGAAAACCAAGGGAAATACCCTGTGCGTTTTCGTTTACGTGTAGCCTGCCCTCTTGTGTTCCAGAATCTCAGTGCAGACTCTTCAGGCATCCAGATGCTAAGGAGAGTGATGAAAAAAAGAACAAAGCCCAGAAATGATGGACACAAACCATGCTCCTCAGAGGCACTGATTTTGTCTGTGTGTGTGTTTTCTTACTGTTTGCAGTATAAGAAGCAATATCGTTTTCAGCTTTCTTAAACATAGACTTTAAAAAGTGGGTTAGCCAAACTGATGTGCAGAAAAGCTCTAGGAGTGAATTTGCAGCGACAAGTGAAGGCCGTAATGCATATGATTAAAGTGAGACATGCTGCCTACACAAGGAATTGCTAACAGGATGCTTTCACAGCTTTCATGTCTCAGCCCTGCTTTTACAGAAAATAAATTCATGTTTAGTTTCAGTGGCTGCACCATTTTCCTCAGCCCTACAGAACAGATAAGAGAATCAAACTATACAAGTGCAACTATTTGGACACAAAATAATACAATTTGCACAGAGCAGAAACAGTGGCTGTGCATATTAGCAAAACGGTGTCCCAAGTTAACATTTGCTTGGCCTGTTTTGAGCTCCTGTGACGTTGCTGCTTAGTTCTTCAATAATCACAGGGGACGGGAGACTAAAACCACAAATGAAATTAAGGCAAAATGAGTTGGATGTTTTAAAGAAAAAGGAACACAGAGATTTTGTGATACTCAGTGTGGAGAAGAGAAGGCTGTGAGATGACCTTGTTGTGGCCTTCCTGTATCTTAAGGGGGCCTACAAGAAAGCTGGTGAGGACATTTTAGGATGTTGGGTAGTGATAAGACTAGGGGAAATAGAACTAGAAGTGAGTAAATTCAGATTGGGTATTAGGAAGAAGTTCTTCACTATGAGGGTGGTGAGACACTGGTTGCCCTGGGAGGTGGTGGAAGCCCCATTCCTGGAGGTTTTTAAGGCCAGGCTGGATGGAGCTCTGAGCAACCTGATCTAGTTTGTGGTATCCCTGCCCACGGCAGATCATGGAGTCCAACCCATCACCTAACACCTTCCAGGTCCACACAGGCTGAGAAATCATCAGAAGGGCACAGCTGGCTGATCAAGAGACCAATGCTCACATGCTGGTTTTAGGACTCTTAACTTCCCTTGTGGCTTTAAATTTGCCTCCCATGTACCTGTTTTGCCAGGGACTGCCATCTGTGGAAAATGGTGATATTGGTGTTTGCATCCTGATACTGCTTTATGACCCCACTTCACACCTTTGCCCTCCACTCAATCCACAACTCAGTCTTATATCTGCAAGCCTGTAGGTGGTTTTAGGGAGAGACTTGATTAGAAAGCTGCTATTGTGTAGAAGAAAGACGATTCACAAAGAAAAGCAGTCACAGCTCAGTCTCAGCTGATCAGGTCTCACTTTAAAAAAAAAAAAAGGGAGAGATTTAGAATAGACACAACTCACATACATAAATCAGACATGGCGAAAGAATTATGGAAGACACCAAATTTTCTCGAGTACATCATGAAGGTGATGCACTGGAAATGCATTGGCAATGCACAGAAATTCACCTGCAAATAACTAAATATGTTGCACACCTGTTACATGCTGGGAAAGCAGATGTTTTTAGGCCGTTGCTTTTTTTTCTTTTTTTAGATTTCTACTTTGTGCGAGCCAGTAACTTCAGGTTTGGTGAAATTAATATTGAAAACTCCCAGTTCTTCTCAAACCTGTACAAAACACAACACTCTGTAGGCATCTGTCCCAAGCCCATCTTAGTACTGACTCATGAAGCCTGAAAAACAGGGAGTTTGTACATTGGAGAGGGTGTCAGACTTTCAGTGCAGCCAACACAAAGTGATGTGAAGAGATGTAGAATTGTTTAGTAACATGAAATCATCTTGCTGACACTGCTGTCTCAGTAGCCGTGGATCTGTAGACGTGTTGCCAGCTCCAGCTAAAGCCTTGCCAATTCAGACAAGTAAAGGTGATTTCTGCAACACAGCGGTGAAACCAGTTGAAATGAAACATCATGCCACTGAGTGACAAGGCAGCTCATACTAACTAGGCTGGTTGTCTTTCTTAAGAGGTGGGATAGTCTCTGAAATACTATGTTACACTTTTGCAATGGAACCTGTAATCCAGCAACATATGCAGCATTTCCTTTGACTTCAATAGGTGTGTACCAACTACACTGTCTTGGCCAAGTCTCTGTTGTAGAAAACACTAGGACATCTCTGCTTTACATTCCATTGTGATTTTAAGTTATAGTTTGAGATATAAGAAGATTTAACATTTTTCTGGAACTTGCAAGGCTGCATAGAAAATTACGGATAAGATGTTTCTCTTAAGTGAAGGGAAAATCCTCAATTTTTATCAGTTTAAATGAAACTCTCTTCTTGAATACAGTACTTGATACTAATGCGTAATTTCAGTGTTAAGTAAGCAGGCAAAAGATGGGAAGCTGTATTGTCCTGCTGAAGGATACACTGAAAGAGAATAACTAATAAAAATGTATCTACTTTGATGTCTTTGAAGTGTTAATAACATTTGGAAGCTATTATTGGAAAACATTTGTATGTCAGGTTGATGCCTGCTAGGTGAGCTTGTAAGATTTGCAGGAAAGCTGTGAATAATCTGCAGATTTTTTTTCCATAAAAAAAACACTAAGATGATCCAGGCTAAGTTACCACTTTATCTTGACAGGTTTTTTTTGACCAAAACTTCACTCAGAATAGTTTAATGAAGAGAAAGATGGTTTTAGTAAGTGGTCAGCAGTTAAATAAGTAAAAGTCAAATTTATGGTGGCATGTCAGTGCTTTTGATGTGTGTAATCTTTCAAAAATACTGTCTTTGAAAAGATGACATCATGACTGAGTAAGTCAACAAGAAACCCAGAAACCTTGAAATTACGAACATATGTAGCTGGGGTACCGTACTGCTTTTGGTGGATCTCAGTTACCCCCGCAAGTGCTGGGACAAGCACAGATACATAGAGTAGTTTAAAAGGAATAAACGGTTATAAGTGAGCAAGGATAGTAGCTGTAATGTCAAGGCTGATGTATAAAAGGTTCCTAGAAACAGAAGGCTCAAGGGAATGGCTATATATATATATATATATCTATACTGGTACAGAAAGTTAACTGAAATACTGAGGTATGGGGGAAAAGTGCTGTATTCCATTGTACTCTCTACAAACTGGCAGTATGCTGTGGGACGATTCCTTTCTGATGAGCTGTCACTGTCTAAAGTATATAGGAAGCTTGGAGGGGAAAAAACAGATGGTGCACAGGAGATGCAAGTGACATCGTTTGTCTCTCTGCCTTATTTCTTTACCCTTCATACAAAATTTGGTAGGTGGGGGAGGAAAAAGCCCAGATGGGACTCTCCTCCATCCCCACACCCTCCTTCTTGCCTGTGGAAATCTCACAAGACTCCTTCAACTTCTGTGACAAGCTACTGGTAGCGAAAAGAAGAAGGTTTTTCATTATTGCTGAGCGTCTCAAGTAATTGGCTTGGAGACATTTTTTTCTGAGGGTAAGAGAGATTGACACATAGCAATGCAGAGAGAAGGGTCACTGAAAAGAAGTACAGTAAGCAATTTTGTTATAATAAATCTTGAGTAAAGAGGTGGAAAGAGGCTTTACAATCTGTGTGTTTTGAGGGAAGCTGCTAATGGTCTGTATGATCTTATGTTCAGGACAACGGTGAGTTGATATGTTTGCAGCCATGAGGGAAGGGTTTTGGCATTACCCTTTGCAGCTGGCTGGTCAGCTGTCTGGAACAAGTTCATGGCTTTTGGCCAATTTCCACTGAACTAGTAAAACTTCCTTTAGAAAAATATCTCTGCACCTGGCACTGTTTAGGAAAATTGTCAGTAGCCACAGCAGAGAAGCAAAAGTGTAGCCTAACGCAGAGGTTACAGTCCCCAAAGGTTAAATTTTTATATATTATGCCTTTTTTTAAAAAAGTGCCAACATGTGTTTTTGAAGAGAGGGGTTCTGTCTGTGACAAAGGGAAAGGGAGAAGCTGGACACTGGAGGCAGGAGGCCTCCATCTTGTTGAGATGAGCCGACCTTGTCTGTGCAGGCAATGATTCCAGGATTGGTCTTTGTAGTAGGGGAACGGCAGCATCAACACAAGGATGTGATTGTCTTGCTGGTGTTGTAGCTGCTGATGTGCCAGGAGGCATATGAAACTCAAAGCCCCTTTTCCAGCTCCAGACCTGGATGTCCACAGAGGAAAAGCCTGCTGAGCTGGCTGCTGCAGAATGAGCCAAGAGTGCAGTATGATGGACTGGGGGTACCAGGAGGCAGGGCAGTGTGTGTGGTGTCTCTGCCTGCGTCGTGATGAACGTGAGCAATCTGGCATTTGTCACAGGTCTTAAAACTAAAACTGAGTATAAATAAAGAACTCTGCTGCAAGCGAGCAGAAATTTTGTAGCAGTTTCCAGGGATGAAGTCAAACCTAAACTGCAAAGGAAATGTTCTCTGCCATATTCAAAGTTTGTGTACAGAAGTTTTCAAATAAATGCTCTGTAAAAGTGATTTAATTCTGCTGTGATTATGAACTTTTGCAAACATGCTGTTTCACATTAGTCTCTTAAAGAATTTTGATTAGTAACAGCTGTGGCTCCTCAAGTCCCCGAATTTTATTCTCTCAGGAGAAAAAGAATTGAAGAAATCCTCAAATTATTGTAAACGAAGGTTTTATTTTCATTTTAAGCTAAGATATGCTTGACAATGTCCCAACAGTAATTAGGTGGACATGCTTCTGCTTGGAGAGGCTACAGCGAACTGCCTTTAGTTCAAACAGTCTTTTCAGTTCCTGGAGCACTTGAGTATTAGTTGCTGCATGCTGAACACGTGCTAGAATCTAAGTTAGAAACAGTGCTGCGTAGTGACAGGCTATTTGAACCCAGAAACAGGCTGCCATGGCTGCTTTGTGAATTGCACCCTTCACGTCACGCAGACTGGGCATGCACACTTGCCTGCTCCCACCCACACATATATCATCACGTATGTTTTCTGATGGTGGTGTTTACCAGCCATGTCTGTGTGAGTTTGTTCAAGGCGCAGTGCTCTGTGGGACAGGTCAGCATTGGGATGCTGAGGAGAGGGCTGAGGAGGTGAGCTGTCTTTCTCACCTGCTGCTCCTCTCTCACACAGAAAACATACCACATAAATGGAGCAAGGATGTGCTCGGCCATTGATGCTCTGTAATACTGAATCCATTGCTTGCCTTCCCACTGAAGATGCCAGATTTCACTTTATAGCAAGGTGTACTGCAACATTTGCCTTCGTTAATGGACAGACTTTCCTGTCCCCAGTTCTGCAATCTACTGCTGTTGCTGCCAGCACTGGGCAGCTTTCTGCATGTGTGACTGCAACCTACTTGATGTTAGCAAGGGCTTCAGGCATACTCCTATACAACTCTTCTGCTAATGAGCTTTTCTGCTAATTAAATAGATAAAGTTGGCAATGCCTTTGATATTTATTCTCATTGTGGCCCTTTTGACTTGTTTAGAGTTTCAGGGTGGTCTTGAGGGAACAGATTTGGTAAGCAAATGCTGAGTTTGTACTATGTTTTATCAACATTGAAATAAAGTTTGTGAAATAGTGTTTTGTTCCTTTTAAGTCAGATAATGCAATGCTTAACCCAGACCAACCTAAACAGTTTGGAAGCAGAAAAAGCCATGTGGGAAAGGCCTTTTTGTGAAATTTATTAGTATTTCTGTGTATATCACACATGCTTGGTGACATCTGTGATGAATGACAGTCAGAGGTTAAACAGCATTTATTACACACTTTTGACCGCCTAACTTGCACTTTGCTTCCTGATTCTCTGTCAAGATTACTTTAACCATTTCAGCCTTCTTGAACATCTTCAGACAGCTGCCATTTTCACAAAGCAAAAAAAACCCCAACAACAAAACCAAAAAAACTCACCAAACCCAGCCCAGCCTGGTGTAGGAGAATTGCTGTTTTAATCAACAAATGAAAAGTGTCTCGTCTAAACGTACATTTGCCAAAAGGTAGAGCACATTTTTTTTGCTGAAGTAGGAAATAGGTTTAAAGCTGAGATCCTCTGATGTGGTAGAGTGAGAGGCAGATGGCTGGGCCCCCAGGTGATTTTTATGTGTTCACTCATTGCTCCCTATCATCAGTGTTCTGCAGTATGGAGAGTGGGAGATTTCCATATCTCCAAGGAGAAATGCGCTACTTGCCTCCTAGTTGTGTTACTTACATAGGTGTCGAAATGTGAAGCATTAATGCACATTAAAAAATCTAGACTAGGTCTTTCTGAGGTTCATAATTTTTAATTTGTTTGTTTGTTTTTCTTTCCCATCGCTATCCACTTCCATAGATAGATGCTAGGCACCTAAAGCACTAAAGTTGGGTATTCACAACAATATGTGAAAAATGGTACAAAGTCATAGGAGTTTGAGTATGTGAAATGTTAAAAACATTTAGTAGTGTTTCTTGTGGTCATGGCTCTTGTGGACAGGCTGTGAGAGTTGGGTCTGTTCAGCCTGGAGAAGGCTCTGGTGAGGGCTTACAGCAGTCTTTCAGTACCTAAAGGGAACCTACAAGAAAGCTGGGGAGAGACTTTTTACAAGGGCTTGTAGTGATAGGCCAAGAAGGAATGGCTTTAAACTGGAAGAGGGTAGATTTAGACTGGATACTAGGAAGAAATGTCCTTGCAGTGAGGGTGGTGAGTCACTGAAACAGGTTTCCTAGGGAAGCTGTGGTTGTCACCCCGTCCCTGAAAGTGTTCAGTCAAATTGGACAGCTAATCTAGTGGAAGGAATCCCTGCCCACGACAGGGACACTGGAACTCAGTGATCTTTAATGTCCCTCCCAACCCAAACCATGCTATGATTCTGTGGAGGTTTGTTCATGATGGCTGCTAAAGATGAAATACTGGAGTAGGTGGACTTCTGGTTGTAATGGCCAGTATGTCTGTTCCAATGTTCTGAAGGTGTGGAGAGTTTCAGATGTGTGAGTTGGTCTGCTGTTCAGCAGAAGAGTTATTGGTGGAGGTTTATATGCAAACTTCATGGGGAAACTGAGATAACCACATGCCACCTTCATGACACAGTAATTTTCACAGGCTTTTTGTACAGTGAAATGATTTGTAACTTCCCACAGTTACTTCATAGTGCTAATTTCAAGACCAAGAATTAAAGGACTGCAGGGTTACTGGTAGCAAGTAGTACCTGAGAGAGTAGATCTCTTTGTAACCTTTTGACAGTCCTGGTAAGTGTTGATGAATGTATGGCTGCTGCCATCAGGCTAGATGTCCATTTCAGTTGCAGTCCTTGAATGGAAACCAGTGCTGCTTATTTTTTTACCTTCTGTATGAGAAAATTGCAAGTTCAGAAATTGTCATCAGGAACAACTTGTATTAAGAGACATTATGAAAGTCTGTAGACATTAAAATTTGTGTTCAGATGAAAGAAGTATAGGTGTATGTTATATAGAATGACATCTTTATTTCTTGGTAGTTCATTGTTACTTACTGTATATGAAAATGGATCTAGACATTGTAAAGTGAAATGGAAATATGGCTAAACAACTTCTCTTCATATAATTATGTAGAAGAGAAAAGTGAGTTAGTTATCAGAGACCTATGCACAGGGTGTACTGGGGAGGTTGGATGTGCAGGAAAAGCACCGTAGGCAGAGTTATTTTCATTCTTACCCCTTCGGTGATCGTGACTCGGTGCTGACCACTAAATACATCATCAAGATGCTTTTTCAAATGTTATTTTCTATATAGAGTCCTGAAGAAGCTAATATTAATTGTCTGCTCTGTAGTTTTAGTGAAAATACTAAGGAACAATAAGTTTTATTATTTTGCTGAATAATAAAGGTCAGTGCTAAAGGGAATGTTTTACTGGAAATGCATTTGGCAATTTTTTCTCTTATAAATAAATAGGTTTTAATGTTTTATTTTCTCCAAGGATTTCCTCTTACTGTTTAATTTCATTTCCATTTGTGGAGGCTTAAGGCGGGTGCCATGACTTTCAGAACTCCTGAATATTCAGGACTTCCTGGAGCAGTCTCTGGCACTGGAAGGTGCAGCATACCTCTGAAGGGCAAGCCACAGAAGGGCAGGCCACAAATCTATACTTTTAACTTGCAGGAATAGGCAGCAGTACAGTTTTTGTTTTTTTCTTTTTTTAATGAATCCTGCAACTTCTGTTTCTGCAAAATCCCTTGGCCTACCTGGTGCAACCATCCCATCCTGTTCTGCCTCTCTCCTGGGTCTGCTGGGTTGTGCTGAGCTCTGCCTGAGGGCCCAAACAAGCTTACCTCTGTCTGCAAGAAGGAGTACTTGAAAACTCATTTTTTATCAGTGGTATGAATTCCTTAACCTGGGCCTGATAAGTGGCTAAAAATCACGTCATTGAGTTTTTTCTAACACTTACAGGAGAGCACTGCTTTTCTAGAGTCTCTGGAAATACGAAGAGACACAGGGTTGCTAACCTCCAGCGGTCAGAACTGCAAATTGGTCAAACAGGGAAGCTTGCCATGAATGCATCCCGAGTGACCAGTGAGTTCACTTTTAGCATGATTCCAGAGTTAGGAACACTGGCACACCAGAAAACTTTTCTTCTATGGTATAAATATGCATCACATTAGCTGGCAAGCGATCTTTGGGTGATTCTTAAGTTATTTTCAAAAAGGTGTATGTTCTTGTCAGCTGTCACTTAACACAAAAGATTACTTGTTGGGTAAAGGGTTTATAAACTTCGGCATTGCTGCTCATTCATTGTCAAGTATGTCAGAGTAGACAAGGAGATGTTCCCTGTGATCAGTGTGTGAGGCTAATGGTGTGCCTTCTTGCAGATCAGTGCAGATTTCTTGCAGATCAGTGATTGGATTTCAGTTATGTTTTAAATGGCTTTCTTCATAGACTATGGAACTGGAAAACAAGGTCACTATAGAGTCCAGTGCAAGTAAATGATTGAAAAATGTAAGCAGATGTCTGCATCCTTTCATATGTAAATGCAAAAGAAAAAAGTAAATAGTATCTCAAGTTCTGTGAATTCTTTAGAGGGAGAGTGTTTATTTCTGGGAGGAAACTAAGAGTGACTGAAAATTCAGGAGTGCTAGGATACCACGTGAGGGAAATTGCGAAGAGTGTAACACAGTAAGTAGTTTTTAACAACTTGTGGAGAATATGAAGAGCAGTGACACTGCAGTTTGAATCTTCAACTTTATACAAGAAATTTAGGCGGTCATCAGTAATCTAAGTGTCATTTACAACTATCATCTGCAGTGAAGCCTTTTTTTTTAAAAAAAAGCATTTTTTTAGAACTCGTATGTGATTTTCAATCCTATTGTATTTAAAAGTGGGAAGCAAAGATACTGAATCAGGGCTGACTGAGAGAAAAATATACAAAGTGAATGTAGCACTGAATGGGGTGAGGGGTAGTTTCACAGTCATCATTGCATCTAGCAATGACCCTATTAAAAAAGAAGTCTGCTAAAGAGCTGGGAATTGGTCTGGTAAATTTGATGCAAGTGTATTCACTGACCAGTGAATGGATTTACAACAGCCCTGTGCCTGCATCACTCAGGTGTTCTTGTACAGCAAACTGACAAAGAACTGCATTTTTAACCTCTTTTATGCAGGCACTAGATTGTAGGAACAGAAGGAGCATTATCATGGCCCAGTGTGCAGTGGTTTACCAATTGGTGCTTAGTAATTTTATGCAGAAGCCCTATGGCTTTGTCAGAACTGGGCTCCGCAAGGATGAATAAACTCTGCTTCTCTGGATCTTGTAATAAACTCACTCCCTTGTTTGATATAAGCTCTCTGTAGTTTTACCTTATTGGTATCTATGAAGCTTGCACAAAGTAATGCTTATTGATCCTATAGAATAAATGCAGGAAATGAACCATTTACTTGAGTATTTCTGCACAGAAAGGAGTATAAAAGTGCTGAACAGTAGTATTTTCTGATTCGTAAATGAATCAGGCTTATGGATGTTAGGGATGTTAAAATTTTGCTCCCACTTTCAAAAACAGGATATAGCCTTCAGGTAAAGTAGATAACGTTAAACTGATGCTAAGCAGCACCTCCCTTACAGAAAGACCAAATATTTGATAATTACTTAAAAAACAAAAAAACACTTCTTCAGTTCATGTAGAAACTATATTTGCAATCAGTCACTGTAGTGTACAAACACTTTTGAAATAGTCAGTTAGTGGGAATTAATTTCCTACTGAATTCACAGTGGTTAGAAGGTATTATTCAACTCAGCCTCACATAGCTAATTTGCAGCTCTTTGAAACGCCCTGCTTTAGAGAAGTAACAATACTGTAATTTTCAGGGTTTGAAAGGGAGGGGAGGGGGGTAAACTATAGACCTGACTGCCCACTCTGAAGAAGAAAGTTCCTATTGCCTTTAACAGCTTTTAAGATCCCTGAGAGTGGCAGAAACCTGTGCGAATCCTTCACGTGGCATGATGACTTGATGAGCAGCCCTCAGTTACGACAGCGTGGCTTGGGGTTGTGCTGGGGAGAGGTGTGTGAAAACTGTGTCACAGCCAGGGGCTGGTCGTACTATTCCTGGAAATTGGTAGGATGCAAAGACACATTATTCACGGCTTCTTTCCCTTCTTTGTTTCGCACGCAGTGGTGCTTTGGGAAGCAATAGTTGAGGACACAACCTGGCAGCTCTGTGCCAACATCAGACAATTCACTTTCTGAAAAGATCTTGTTGCAGCTCAGCTGCAGAGACCTGTGTCCATTTCACCCTCAGAGCCACTGAAAGGGTCTGAACCAAAAAAAAAAAAAAAAAAATCCTATGAGACGACCAAAAAAGTGTTCTTCAAGTTCGCTGTTTAAAAGCAGAAATAATTCTGTATTGTGAAACAGGAAAGGATAAAAAATTTCTTAGCTTTGGGCTTTTTTACCTTCAATTTTAGAATGCTTTTAAATTTTTCGTTACTTACTGCGCATGAAACATACTGAACTGCCAGGCTTAATCTGAAAACTAATTACAGTAGACCTCAGCATTTTTGCCTGCCTTATGGAATACAACACCTGCACTCCATGGGACTGAAATCTCATTTGATAGGACTGGAGCTGTATTCTACCAGAGTAAACAGAGACTGGCTGGAAACTAAGAGCTGCCCTATATCAGGCAGTTGTTTGTAATAGCTTAATCCTTATCGGAGAATTCAACAACAGTTACTTGAGAAAAGGTACTTTTATTTGTTCAGTGAGCTCTTGTAGTTTATAGTAAAAAAAAAAAAAAAAGTCTCAAAAAGCTTTTTTCTGAAAGGAGCAAGGGAACCAAGCACCTTGTGTGTGCAGATGTCATATGGATAGCTGGAAAGTAATTAAGGGAACTTGCAAACCAGGGCTGGCAGGATTGAGGTGGGAAGTGGTTTGTGAAGTTTGTGAAGGAACAGTTTGATGCATGTTGAAGTCCTGAAGTCTTACTGCCTCAGCTAAATTTTTAAATAACAGGAACAAGGGAGGTGAAATATCCTGTGCTCTTACTTGAAATGTCTTTGCTGCTTTCATTATTTCTTGTGGTAATGCACAGGATATCCAGCTGATTAGCCACAGCAGGTTATGTGATCTTCGTAACATCTACAGGAACCTTCTAGGATGTAATCTCTTGCTGAAACTGCAAGAATAAACTTTTACAGCCTATCAGCAATATATCAGGGTTTTGGAGAAACTGAGTACAAGTGAGGATGTCAAAGACCCTACCAGCTAGGATAAAATCTTACCATTTTTCTGCCAACCCAGCTTTTTCAGGTCTTTGCTTTTCTTTGCGTGTTTTATCTTCTCATACCTCCTCTTGTGTGTGTCACCATGTCCTTGTTCTACAGGACATAGACAGGTAAAAGTCATTATCTACAACTATGCTTGAATTAAAGTTCATTTATCCCCATATGAGTAATCTTATTCTGAAGTTGCCTTACCTCAGCTTAATTCTGCATGCTTTTGGAATAATAGTATGTTTAAAGAATTAACTTTGAATTCACATCTTCAATTGTCTTGACTTTCCTCAGGATCCCAGTATTGATAAGCTCCTGATCTTTACTGCAGTTCAACCAAATCCTTTCTTCCTCTGAAGGATTCATATTTCAAGCCTTTCTCTGTAACTACAGATACCTTTCTCTCTACATCTCGATTGCAGTGGTGCCTGCTCCTCCATATTCTTTCTTTTGGTTAGCTTCTGACTCTTTACCTCTTTCTTGTTCGCCCTTGTCTTCCAGTACCTGACAACCTCTCAGGAGATCTGATCCTCAAGCTTTTTGAGGCATTGTACCATCAGTCTTTGAGGAGAACCATCTGAGATTTAGGAGATTCCCTGAGAAGCAGACAACTTTGTATTTGCTGATCTCCTAATTGTGATAATAAATATACTTTCTTTGTCAAGAGTGAGCCTGGCATAGAGATGAAGCATTATTTATGCAAATGTGAAGAAGCTGTGGATGGGGTTCAGGATTTGAACTGGAATTCCGGTTGCAGCTAGTTCTTAATTTCCCCCCAGACAAAAGCAACTATTGCTAGCTCAACCAAAAATTTAATGCTGTATTGAAGGGAGAGATTTGTGTTCGCTTTTCTATATCATTGGAAGTACTTTGACTGATAAATAACCTGATAAGAACAGAATTGTGACTAGCAGAGCTGTTTTGGTAGTTAAATAACTTTTAATAATGTCATTTTTTGCAGAAATAGAATGTGTTAGCTGTAGTATGTGCTTGGGAATAAATGTCAGATGAACCTGTCAGATTTGCAGATTCTGCCTGATTAGTTGCAAAACTTGCACCTTTTTGAGATTTTCTTTAGATTATTAACCTTTACATGCAAAATAGGCAGAAATATTCACCACCGCAAATCCAACTGAAAAGATTTTTTTCCTGTTGGTGTCAGAGTCAGTGTGTGCTTCACAGGAAGAGAGAAATGCTTTGTCTTGTGAGATCAGTGGAAAAACTCACCATGATTTTGTTCCAGGTCTTTGCTAGACTGTTCTGACCATGCGTGGATTTATCTGAGGATAAAACAGCTAGGGTGTCCTTCATTCCTCTTTGTCAGAGTGGTCTGTGCTCTCAGTCCTTGAAACCAGCCCTTGAAACCCGTTGTGCAGATCTATCCCTTCTTGCGTGCATCCAGATCAAGGCTGCTTTCTTTCCCTTAAGATGAAATTTGAAATACGTAGAACTGCACATATGGGGCGTGTGTTTCCAAAGGCAGTATATACCACTTCCCAGTTTGGAAACCCTGTAGTAGTTTAAAGCACTTTTATTTTGACACTGGTGTGTACATAGCTTGCTATTTGTTCTGTTGGTTTTAATGATGGACAAAGGTGAAAGCAAAGATGGAAGTAATCCATTGATTGAAAACAACTGTCTAAAAGGAAAGAGAAATGGAGGATGAGAAAACTGGAAAGAAATATATCACCTTTCATGTCCCAGGTTCAGCTTGCAAGTGGATCCTAGGAGCAGTCCATCTGGAATCTCTAGTGATGGGGTTGTTTCAGTCTATTAACAAGGAGTGTATCCAAGCAACAGTTGCTCAGGTCTGGCCAGAAAAAAATAAAGAGCACACCCTCTGGTACTCTTTAAAGTTGCGCCAATTGCAGCTGGCACCTATTCAAACCTGTCATCACCTTCACTGACTTCGAAAGAACGTTTTGCTAAAAGGTGAAGGCATATGCTTTTCTCCTTGTTTCATCTGCCCAACTTTTTATAATCTTCAAGTAAACAAAAATGCCACTTAGGCTCAAACAGGTCTCAAGTAAAAATGCTGGGATTTATGGGGATTCAGACTTACTATCATGTTTTAACATTTTGATAATTTATCAAAAGCAGAGTCAGCAAGTATGAGTGCAGAAAGTCTTGAGAAGGGAGCCTTGGAACTGGATAACTGAACTTTTTGAGAAGAGTGAAATTCAAGACCTGTTAGGAAAAAAAAAAAGTAAAAATTAAGGTATTCTGAAAGTTCCTTAATGTGGGAAATGCCATGACATTCATGTGTGTGATTCTTGAAAAAAAAAATATTTCTTTATATGTGGACATAGGTGTTCTTTGTTGTCATTTGCAAACCATGCTTTTCTGTTTGCTGGGCAAAGAGGAAAACAGCAAATAAATTGGACTGTGTGACAGACATACATGTGTGTGATATTTATTATTTTTTTATTATTTCACAGGAAAGTCCCCCCAAAGCTGGCTTAGTAAAACACCATATTATTAAACACTACAGTGTGTAAGAATGTATGCTTTCTAATGAGAACCATGGAGGTTAGCTGTCCATTGAATTCTAGTAGAACACATGTTGTACCTCATTTCACTCTGACAGCAGAGGAAATTGTGAGTTACACCACTGAAGCAAATACCACTGCTGAGTCTGAATCATCTTGGTGACAGTTAGGTAAGAATCTTTTATTTCACTAGGAACCTAATGTAGACTTCTGCTGTAGAGAAGAATTTAAACAGCTGAGAGCTCCTGCATACTTTTCACTACTGCTAGCATGGTATTCTTTGCTGGGACTAACAGAATGCATATGTAGATCAAAGCTGGAAGTACTTTGTTTTGTTCTGCTGAAAGAAGCACCATGTCGGTGAACAAGTGTCTGTGAGGGGCTGAGTTTGTCCTTCAGAGTCTCCAAGCCTTTAGAAGTGCTTTCTGCAGTCTGCCAGTGTAGGGTCTGCTTTGCATTTTTTAATGCTCTTTTTGTGATGGAAGGGATTTTTTTTTTTTTAAATCTAGCAGAGAGAAATAACTCACTGAAATGAGAGCACTAATTTAGTAACGGGGTACAGACAGCAAAAAAAATAATTGAACAGAGGCATGATACAGCTATGGGGGAGAATTCTTATGTGGATAAATCAATAATTTTCAAGTTTTACAGAAATGGAAGCTTTTTCCTGTCCTAGGTATCCAGCCTCGTGTAAGATAGCAGCAAGTGTGCTAGAATTACTACAGTGTTTGAGCCTGTAATGAAAATAATATGCTAAGCACTGTCATACAAGTTACGTGAGTGGACTGTCATTGTCAGTATGTAATTGTTAACCTTTTCCTGTGTCCATGGCAATCTCCTTTTTAACAGATACTTCAACTACATTTTTAGTATGTCGTCTTGTATGACTTATTGATTAAGAACATTATGCCTTTCAAACAAAGTCTTCCTGCAATTCTTCTCGAAATGGACACTTCCTTTTTTAATGACTAGTATGTGGAAGGACTGCATTGTCTGGTTTCCCTTCTAGCAGGTTTAGAATTTTAAACTAATTTCAGTTAATAGTAATTTGCTTCAGCAAGACCAACCCGTAATTCTAGCTTACCTTTACTGCTGGGCTTTTTTCTCTTTGTACCCTGCACCTGCCCCCCACCCTCAGATCTGTGAAAGTGTTCATAGGGATATTCAGCCTTCAGCCCATACAGCACAAAAACAATTGCTGGCCTTCAAACATTTCGTTGTCTTTTAGAGAGCTGTGTAAAAAGCTTTTGCAGCAGGGGTGAAAGGAGTGAATTTTTATGTTATTGTCGGTGTAGCTTGTTCTAATTCTCATAGCTTATACTAAAAACTCTGACACTGACTCAACTTTGGTAGTGGAATTTTATTTGCAAATAGTTTTTGGCCTCAATTTAGAGACAGAGCAATAAACTGTAGCCCAAGGCCTAAGAGAGATTAAAATTAATCAGGGAAAATGGAGAATTGTGCCAACTAGGAAAAGAGGGAGTTTCCAGGGAACAGTAACATTACCATATACTTGCTTAACATCTTTTATTTGGTTATTTTGAAGCACATTATGAGAGCTAGTGAAGCCTTGTAACTTCCTTGCGAGACAGGTACTGCATTCCATTACTGATTTGCAGATGAATAAACAAAGGCCACATGCAGGCCTGGGTCTCACAGGAAAGGCATAAATATTCTCAAGGAAAGACTGGGAAGGTGTAGCAAAGACTAACATACTGTGGCCTGGTACCTACTGATGAACCACCCATACAGTAATGAGTCTTCACTTGGCATAGCTGTCTGGCATTCCTTCCCTGGAGAAAATCAGCTTTAAATGTTGGGAGGAGAGCATTAAAGAAACCTCCTTACCCCCAAAACAGAATAAGTTCAGAGACTTAATATTTCAGTTGCCAACTGGCTTGCTGTCTTGAACAATCACTCCAGTCCTGCTCTGCTTTTCTTTTATGATACTTGAGTAGTTTTTCTTCTTCTTCCTCTGAGGAGATTGAAATGACTTATCTGTAGCTTAACTGTCCGCTAGTACAGGTTTCCACACAGTAGTCTAAAGGGAATTTCTCACCTCTCGTTTATTTGTCTGTGATTTACTCTTTGTGGAGAAAAGACTGGGAACTTGGAAAAATCATACATTTCCCAACCTTTAAAAAATAAGCTGCAAAACCACCAGTTAGTGACAGCTTTATATCTTCTGTGTTTGCCTCTACTGGATAGCACAACTAGCAAGAGAAAAATGCTCCAGTTACACCTCATCATGAAGAACAGGCTTGTGTTGCACTGTGACTAAGTGCTTGATCCCTCCATGCCGAAATACGTCCCTTCTAATTGACATGAAAGTAGCTTCTGGCTTGGTATTTAGGATGTAACACAGCTCCTAGCACAGGCTTGGTTTCCAGAATAAAACACATTCATTTCTACCATGCATGTTAATTCGTTGTCCTTCTGCCTTCTAATAGCCCATGAGATTTGAACTTGGAGTCAGCAAAGTAGAGGCTTTGTGAAGCACAAAAGAACACCAGGTTTTTATCACACCATGCCTGTATAGAGAGCTGTTCAACCATTCAGTTGCTGCTTGTATTGTGCAGCTGTTATTCTGCTGCTGAGAACATCTTGCTGTCGACAGGGAAGTAGTACCTGCAGGAAACACTGGCACACTGAGCTTTTCAGGAGGAGCTAGGCTTGGGGATTTGCCAGATTCCTGCATGGAGAGCTGAGGTATTTTTTCTTGTGCACCTTTCCCATTCTAAAATCCTTGTAAATAAGTAACAAATTATTGTCCATTTGTCAGCATCTGTACTGGGATTTTTGCACCATGAGGTCTTCCAGTTGTAATGAAGGACTTTGTTTCTTGTCTTCTAAACCCACCTCTCCAAAGCTGACAATGGGATTGTGATGAGCAATGGCAGCACTGTGCCTCCTGAGTCCCTGGTGGGGGGATGAGGCTTTCTTGCACAACAGCTCTTTCTTTGCTGAACTGGTGGTCAGTATCTGGTCAGCCTCATCTATTTAAAGTCAGCCAAGCAGACATCCCAGGGCTGGTGGAGAGGGTGCTTTGTTTGCTTAGGAGTCGAAGGAAATTGAACTGTTTCAAATTAATCAAAAACAACTGTGTGAGGGCAGGGTCAAGGAAGTGTCTGAAATCCACAGAAGTGAACAGGGGCAGAGAAAAGCTCAGCCTCATTCAGTTGCCACGGCTAAATTTGGATCTGTTCAACAGGGAGTACAATTCACACTGTAGTTCAGAACAGAAATTCTTCTGAGCAATTAATGCAAATGGCTATATTTTTAGTCCACCATCCTAAAGAAACAAGACTTGTGTGCTTGTATTGTCTATGTAGATGCAGTTGCCAGCACTCAGGGACTTAGAAGGTTTTTGGTTGACTTACCCCAGGCTGCAAGATCTGTTTTCTTGAGGTCCTTCCTGAAACCAGCTACACAGGTGAAAAGAGAGTGGCTTCAGAGAGGCAAAGGCTGTGTGGGGAGCTTTGTCCTTTTAGAGAGATCATTCATCAAGACCGAATTCCTAACAACCATGCTTCACTGGTTCCAGTGTTTGTTTAGTATTAACATTTCTATATAAATAAACAATGTTCCTCCTGTAGGATTGTATGAGGCTGAATTTGGTATGTTGCATTTTGCAGTGCCCAACACATCCTGTAGCATAAACTAGCAGACTAGCTAGTGCAGAACATAAATTTTTTGAGGTCTGACTTGCTGGCTATGCTCCCACTGGCTTTATTAAATTAAATGGCAGTTTTGTCTGCCTATGTCTTTTTCAGGATCCAGACCCACAGTTTGCATATTTTTAACAGGTCAACACAGCTCTTGATCTTTGCCATATGGGATACTAACATTGTATGCCTTGTGCAGGAGGTGTAACTCCATTAAAATAAGAATATATTGGAAACAAAACCCCCAACAAACATGAAAGAAAAGCACATTGAAGTCAGTGATGACTATATGTAAGAAATAGCAATGTGTGACATCACAACATGTCAGGTTGTTAAGTGATATGCAAATGTCAAATATCTACTGCATGTGCTAGGGACTTAAATGTTCTCAAATATTTGTGCTTTGTTTTTTGCTTTCTTTTTTTTAATTGTATTTTGAGAGAAAGAATGCTGAAGCCATATAATTATATTTCTGACTTGATCCTTTAAATCCAGTGGGAATCTTTCCACTGACTCAACTGAAAGCTAAACTAATCCGTCATTTTAGAAATTAACCTTGTCTTTCTTTCACTTTGGAGTAGTGTAGAAAACATTTTAAACCCTTGAAAATACAATTTCAGGCTGTAAAACGGAGCATTGTAGATCCTCGTCTCATGTGGAATTATTTAATGTCCAGGACTGCCAAATTTCAGTCCGATACAAATTGCAACAGCTGAACTACAATTTTTAAATCAACCCTGAAGATGAGAGATTTATATTGGTTTCATGGGAAGGATGTTTATCTTTGCAGCTGTATCAAAATAGAGGCCTGCTGCGTTTAGAATTATCTACCCAGCTCCCATGAGGCAAGTAAGACACGTCGTGTTGCTGTATATATCCTTATCCCTGTTTCTTGCAGGTTCCCTTCCTACTGCCTGTGGTTCTTCCCCGGCTTTGCCTTTCCCATCTTACACTTCTTCCATTCACCTTGAGACCCAGCAGTAGTCTCAAGGTTTTTTGAGTTTGAATCTCAAAAAAATTATACTGTTGTTTGGTGGATCACCTGCTTTCCCATCCATGATCCGAAAGCTAATTTCTCTTTCATTTATGATTAAAATGCACAAAAGAGTACATTTAAGAAAATATTTAATGTATTTTAATGTGTTTAGATGGCCTGTGACCAAAGATGTGCTGACAGAAGTGATAGGGAATTGTCTTTTCATCCAGTAGAGACCCACATGACAAAAGCTGTGAGCCTGCTTTTGCATATAGCCATTATATCAGGACCTGCAGTCTTTCTGGGAGCCAGCTGCTGGGAGGGCAGCATCGTTGTTTCCTTTGATAAATGACAAAGGATATGCAGAAGACTTCCTTGTCCTTCCCTCTCCTTGAATTATTTCTGTAAGACTAAAAATTCGATGAATTGGTAAAGGAACAAAATAACACACACCCATGAGACTGAATTTTCGAGCACAGACTCTGATTGAAAATGGGTGTGATACATGCTGGTAACTTGTGTTTTCTTACTCCTTCCATCCAGCTGATGTCATTCTCATTTTCATTTTCTTAGGAATCTCCTTTGAGTCTTTTGCCTTTCTTCCTTTGTCTGAAATTGCTGTCCTTTATTTCTAAAGATTGCTTTCCACGTATCTGCATCTGTCCTTCTGCCTCAGAGTCTTTTTACAGCTATATTCATTTTGAAATGTTCTTCTCATCTTTGTCTTTTTCACTCCATCTCCGTCTGATCATTTCTCCCCCTCCATGTCCAAATGCCATGACAGCTCTCCCTCCCTAGTCTGCTTCACCTGTTTGAACCTCCAGCTTCCCAGTTTTCACAGTCTTTGTTCTCTCCTTTGCAATGCCTGCACTCAGGTCTGCTGTCTTCTTTTTCACACATCAGCCTTGCTTTTGCCCAATTCTTTTTCAGAAACTTCCATCCACTGTGCATAAATATAACTGTACCTTCAGCCACTTCTGTTCTTTAGTGTGGGAAATCTTTGTAGGAGTCTGAAAGTAGAATTTTATCTCAAGTATAAAATACATTTTGAAGGTTGTGCTGGTGATTTGTGTCTTCTTTTCACGTTAGAGCCACTTCTAGTGTTTAACTAGGAGTTCTAAAAAATGCCTGGAGAACATTGGACATTGGTTCATCCATTGATGGATGTTACTGGATCAGTTTTGTGTGCTAAGTATCACAGTATTAGAACAGATTGTGACAGCAACCACACAGCAGTGGGACATTGAGAAATGCAGCCAGCATCAACACAAAGGGTTGTTTTGAACTCATACTGTGTCATCTTTTTGCACCTTTTCATTTGCTTGGGTGTATTCATACATCTTCTGTGTCGGTCTTCAGACTAGTTTCCACAAGACCTAAAATATATTCCATATAGGAGCACTGCTTGAATTTTGTCTCTCACTATACCTACCACTTGATACTATACTGGCTCGCATAAATGCCTTAATACCTGCTTCTCCAGCTGCTCCCCATAGTGAATTCAATGGGATTTCCACATGCAGAATGAATGCCAAACTCCACCACTTTAGAGTATAAAAGCTTTGCAGAAGTGGGGAGCGTATCTCTCTGTGTCTGTGCAGTGCCTGAAAGTGCAGCTGCTGCTCAATAAATAATGTATGTACAAGGTTGGTAAGGAGTGACTGTTCATCTAGTGAGACATCTTTTTGTAATAAGAAGCAATGCATTATCACTTTTACTGGTCTGTTTTATAATTTGGGCTTTAAATTGTGGAAGTATATTAGCCAGCTAGTTCAGGGGAAGCTCATTTACACCGCCTTCACACAACATGTCCCAAGTTTCTAATGACAGGAAAGATAGCTAGTTCTCTACAGGCAAATGCATAGTGATTAAATTGTCTTGAGCACCAGCAGTAGACAGTCATCGAATAGGTCATTATTAAGAGGCCTGTAATTACAGAGTCAAAGCAGCCCCTTGCAGTACACTGGTAATCTGCTTTGAAAACTGGGGTCACAAAGGCGTATCTCCTTTATATGTTGAGGCCCAACATGTGCAAAGTAGCTGCAGATTTTTATGTTATGTTGGTTGTGTCTTCAGCTGTTAACTGCTTCTGCCTGCTCTTTGGAAGCTGACCTGTTTTCCTGGCCAAGGGGATCTGTGATGGAGGTGCTGAGTAAAAGGCCTTTCAGAAAAAAGTATAGCTGTGACACCTCCACAAGAGCTCTCATGGTATTGCTTTAGTCATTAGCTGAGTGGATACTTGAGCTTAATCAGTATCAAAGAGACATACACAAAGTCATCTATTTCATTAAGCTAATTTGCATGACTCGGCTTACCAAGAATCAAATTTTCATGTATTGTCCATCTTGCTGTCAGCAAAATAAGAGGATGGGGAGGAGTAAGTGGTCAGCAGTGCAAGACTGAGATGCAGTGCTGTTTATTCCCTTTTTAGCAGATACCTGCTACTTTCTCAGGATCCTTCAGTGGTTTTGGATACCGAAGATAGGAAGTACTAAGCTTTATAAAGTTCATTTTTACAAACTTCTACTTAGAAATCAAATCTAAAGAGCTTTATTAAGTGCAAGGTCTTCAAAGCAAAGGATAGTTAGGCTTTCAGCTCCTGCTGTTGTTAAGGAGGAAGGTAAGTTTGGGAGGAGGTGATGGGAGGATTAGAAGTTAGCTAAAATAGACCTTCAACCTCTTGTGGTCTCCAAGAGACATCAGTGTTTTGTGTGTAGCTTCACACAACATTGCAGTCCCAAGGGAATTGCTGCTGCTGTTTATATTGTACCACATCTGGCTGTGACTTTTAACAGAAAGCCGTAATGTGTCAAGATACCTGTATATGTTCTTCTGTCTTGTCCCTGGTGCTCATGACACTGTCCTCCTTCAGGACTTTTTTTTTTTTTTTTTTTTTTTTTTCATTCTTTGTTTAAAAACAAGGGTAATACTTAATATCTTTTTTTTCCTCATTACTGCTAGAAATGAAACTTAATGACTGTTGAGTGAAACCATATTGTTTTAGTTGTATTATCTGGTAACTGTTTGCATGTTAAACCTTTATTTGTGCTAGATATTGTGACTGAGGTTTCCTTTTAAGTGTGGATTTCTTGTGATGATTAGATTATTCTGTTTAAGCTCACCTGTTGGAGTTTGATAATTAAACACAATTTAACTTGATTGATAGATAGAATGAAGAACTTCTATAAAACAACAGAAAAAATATGGAACATCTATAGAACAAAGACTGAACAGTGCATTCTGCAAACTGTTCCTAGACCCTGCCCAGGGTTTTTCAAATGTTACTCTATTGTTTAGGAAAAACACAACTGTTCTTTGGCTAACTTCTGTAGATATAGCTAGGAAAAGAAGTAACTTTGATTGACAAGTTGATAATGATAGAAAACCAAAGCAAATGCATATTTATGAGTTTAGTACTTCCACTGACAGGATTTGTGCTCCTTGAACTGCAGAACTGTGCTCCAAAGCCATGTTCCTGTTTAAGCTGCAAGCAATAACTCATCTATCTTGGGAATGCATCCCATGTGTGTGCATGTGTGCGTGATTCAATTCAGTTTTTAAGGACTTGGTGCCGGATTAGAGCTCATCAATTGAATGGATTACTTTGAGCCCAAAGTGTTGATCTGAGTAGTTTGTGATGTTGGAAGTCAGTTATTATGAATGCTGCTATGCTATACAAATGTCAGTATTTTTACAATTTAGTGACTAAAATGTTTGCTTAGACAAAGAATGGGGCCAAAGAACACTTCTATATTTAAATCAAGAGAACTTCAGAACATTTTTTCTTGTGCCATCCTTTATCCACATACATATGAATTGACTGTGTGAATTGTAAAGTTCTGAACACAAAGCTTCTTTTTAAAATTATTTCTTTAATTTATTTTTTTCTTTTTTCTCCCCCTTAAAAAATGCATCAAGCATTCTGCTAGTAAAGTGCAAGTTTAGGAAGAAGTAACCAAAAGGAGCTCCAGTGCAGTAGTGTCTTCTGCCAGTGAAAATACTTTCTTTTTCTTTCTACTGGTAGCAGATAAGCGATTGCAAGCAGTATTTTGTCATATAGTTTACAGCTCAAACTTTATTATTGCACCTGTCAGAGACAGAGGGTAGTTTACATTCTTCTAGTTTATTGGTGGATTGAGCCAGCAATAGAAGCAATGGTGTGGGTGGGGCTGCATAGTGCACTGCATGGTAATGCCCTGTGTTGTTCACTTGGTGCAGGACATTGGTTGACTGTAGATGATGTGTGGTTGGCTTGTGACAAAGCAGCAATCAGTAATCAAATTGCTACTGTAGGAAATAATTCATCTATTGTATAGAATTGTAGGGTCAAAGAGAAAATATAAGAAGGAGGAAAGGTGGAAGACTGCTTGGTGCTGAGTATGCCTTCATTTAAAAGTATGTTACCTCTGAAATGGTATCTATTTTTACTAATTAGGACTGCTTTATTTCATGCCTGTCACTGAAAGCATATGTTTTGTCTGTGTTTTTATTATAAATACCTTGAAAGCAGCATATTGGAAATGAAAGGTTTTTACAGAGTTTGTATTTGTTGATTCATGCAGTACAATTAATCCTGCTTGGACCTAGGAAGGAGGATCATATGGAAGATGTGTGGCTTAGCATTTTTGTCCTAATATGTTTGACCTTCTGTATTTCTAAGCATTCATAGCAAGAGAAGAGACTGAAGTGGAAGTTGTGTTCAAAAGGTTTCTGTCCTCATTTGCATTTCCAGTCAGGCAAAATTCTTCTGGATGACTGTGTCCTGCCCCAGGGGAACACACAGCAGGGCAAGCACTGTGTTCCTGGCAGAGGGAAACGGTTATCTTTGGCAGATAGGGGAAATGAGGGTACCTAAGTCGGTTGACTGAGAAAGGAGGTTGATGTATCTCCACATTAAAAAAGAAGAAACATGCCTGTTGAGCTGCAGGAGAAAACAGCTTGCTCTTCATTGCCCAACCCTTGTGAGAAGGCTAGCACATCTCTATCCTGGTTTTTCCATGTAAGACGTGCCTTCAGAGTTTACTAGCATTTAGCTAAGAGAAATAATGTTACAAGTCAGCTTTACTAAAATGTACATAAAGAGATATATTCCAAGTTTAGTTATCCTTTGATTATCAAGAGCTGGTGTGGGTTCTTGCTTTGTTTTGTTTTGGGTTGTAGTGGGAGGTTTTTGTTTGGTTTTTATGTTTGTTTGGTTTTTGTTTGTTTGCTTGTTTGTTTTATTATTATTTATGTGAAACACTAGCAATTTTCTTAAAGCTATCCAAAAAAGGAGGGGAAATACCATCTGTCTTCATGAGCTTGCAACAGAAATAATGTTCTCAGCTTTTAGGGATTGTAAGGGTTTGTGTGAGTAAGGGGAGTAATCCGTTTTGGTGTAAGGAAAGCCAAATCTGTTCTTGTGTGAGGAAAGCCAAGTCCTCTTACGAGAGAGAGACCCTGTAAGTAAGTGCTGGGAAGGGAAGGGATTGTGAGGACCTCCTTGGGATTCAGAAAGACATCATACAAGCAGTTCTCAGAGCCTTTTCCAGCAAAGCATCAAAGTGTCCAGGCTTACAAGCCACCTCCGTTCTTTAAAGGACTGTATTGTAGATCACTGCCAGTTTGAACTTCATCTAGCTAGTCATAGCTTTGTGTTGTCCATCCTGGCTGCATGCTCCTTCGTGGAGGTCCTATGCAGACTATTTCTCAGTATCAGGAGCGGTAAGTATTACTTTTAGGATACCAGAGAATAAAAGTACAGGAATTGGCTTAGGGGGAAAAAAGAAGTGATTTCTAGCTCTAAATTGAGGAGAAGAGTTGTGGTAAATACCAGAATACAATGAGACAATTGTCAATTATTAATGAATTTACATCCTTTTCTCCTGTTGTCTTTTAAATGTGTGAGATGTTCCACTGAATTACCTCTATGGTTGGTGTCTAAGAAAAGCTATTGCTGACAACCTTCAAGTAAAGCAGATGTCAGGTAACTCTCAGGGTTCCTGAAAGCTTCTGAAAAAGATTTATTTTTTATGTTAAGTGCTTTCTTTCCAAGCTACTTTTTTTTTTTTTTTTCCCAATCAGAAGAGAGGACTGTCCTTTGTATCTCTTTGCTGCAAGTCATTGAGAGAAGTCTTCCAAAAGGCTATCACAGACGATTTTGGAGGTGGTATTGTTTCTGCTGTTCAGGATAGCAGACATCAGTAATGCATATAGTCATAGAAGCTGCAAAATTGACTTCTCTAGCACAGGACAAATGTGGGTGCAAGAATGTGCAAAGAATAGTCTCTTGCTTAAAGCTAGTGTAGTGATGTTTACCACAGAAAGTTAATACCCATGAGAGTCTGTTTTGAATTGGTCACAGTCAAGAAGAAATACAGTGTGGAATATGACTAAGAACCTAATTTGCTTACTTGAAGAAGATGAGAATTCAAACCAAAATAATGTCTTGTTTTAAAAGATTAAGTATAACCTTAAATTTCACCTCAAATTTGGATATGATATTTCCATTTCCTCACTTTGGATGGAAGACTTTGCCCAAAAGCTGTATAAAGTTAGCAGAATTTAACTGAGTATGTAAGGATGTGTACTTCAATGAGGATGAAAATTGGAAGACATACAAAAGGGTAAAGCAGTGTTATCTGTGAGCAGATGCAGATAGTATGAGCTGTAGAGCAACCACAGATCTTTCTGAAATCCACTTGAAAGCAGTGCTCCACAATTTAATAGATGCCAGTGTCAGCTCTTCTCTGGCATAAATAAAACCAAGCCGATGCCCTTTAGTTGTAACTGCTGTATGACTATGCTGCAAACTGGAGTGTCACTGTTCTGTGGTGCAAAGAAGCATAATCTGTAAGACATCATTCCAAGGAAGCATAATCTGTGAGATATGATTCATACATGTAGGCAAGACTTCACATGAGGCTTCCAGATTGGACTACAATTGAGAACGTCACATCCCTATGCCAACCTGGATCTTGTGAGCTCAGCACAAGGTCTGTGTGTGCAACCCTCAGTCTAATTAAAAAGTAATTCCATTTTGTGTTCTAATGTCTTTTGTTCTTTTTATTTTTTTTCCCTACTGGCAGGAATTTGGATATTGGCTGTAAATCAGCTCCTGGCAGGTGATCGGCTGATTGTCCACATTATTGAGCCCAACCCAAAGCTAAGGGAAACTCTCTATACAGCATTTGATGTAAATCACATACGCAGCAGAACCGCAGAGTAAGAAATGATAGCAAAAGTTTGCCATCTGTGATATCTTATTCCCTGTTCCTGCACAGGAATTTGTGTTTTGTCAGGCAAACAAGGAAGGATTCACTTGGATTCGAAAACACCTCGCAAGAGTTGTTAAAATACTGTACCTCTGTCTAAGTACTACACTTAGTCATGAAGTCTTGCTGAATTCACATAGATGCACTCAGCTAAGATTGCCTTTCATGCATCTCCCACCTTCAAACAGTGAAGTTGCTGGGAGTGAAGGAGAAGAGGAGCGGGTTTGGGAGTAGGTCTTTGATTGTCTGAGAAAGCCGTAGTGTTTTGGTTGGTGCCAGCCTTTCTTTGGTGAACCCCAGAGTGAGAGTCTTCCTGTCCTGGTCCTGGTACATGTTATTTCATCACTGGGAGGATCCTGCATTCTGTTTGTTGCACACGGTATGTTTTTTCCCAGCTCTGCAAAATTAGCTGGAGTGTTAGTAATGGTGTTTCCAGCATCAGTAATGAGCTGTGTGCTGGTGCCATGAAAATGACTTTTCATTATTTGCAGTCAGAACTTGAATGCAGCAAATCATTATTAAAATAGCTGTAGGAAGCATGAGCAATATAGAAACGTCTTTGACTTAACTGCTGGGTTTGGGGCTACATAGCTCAGCCTGTTCTAGCACAGGACCTTGGAACAGGCTGCTCTCTCGTCTGCCTGACAGTCTGGATTGTCCTTTGCAAAAACCCTGTACGTAGTATCGCAAAGGCAGAGGATATTTCCCGCAGAAGAGAATGACTTTGCCTTACTCTACCAATGAGCCAGAGAACAGATTAGAGGCTTTTCCTATTTGCAAGGAAGCTCATCCATCATGCCCCTTTCAGGCAGTCATACTCGGTGGCCTTGTTCTCTCTTGCTACACTGAACCTTTTTCTCCACAGCTTTTCCAAAGAAGTAAAGTACATAAGAACAGCTATTGCTTTTGTAACTTGTACTACAGGCATTTGTCAATGCTGCTTTGACTTCCTTTTCTTTGCTGCCTTAATTCCCTCATGCTGTGCTAAGAAGCAGGTGTGAACAAATGTGTAAGGATGTTTGTGTTGCACAGTCTGTGGGTGAATGTATGTCAGAAGAAGACAGTAGTGTATTTATGTGGTGAAGGGGCTCATCTCCGTCAAAATACAATGTTTTTAACTTTTTTTTACCCAAACCACCTGAATTTTAAGTTTGTTGTTGAAATCACATCAGCTAGTTCCTATTTCCTTTCAATAACAGACCCCCAGTAATTAAAGTGATTTTGCACTCTTAATTAAAGGAATTGTGATTTTTATATTCAGAGATTAATTGATGATATCTCCATATAGCCTTTTCCCTTAAAATAAGTGGAATTGCAGTAATTAACCTTATATCCAGGTTAATAGACAATACAATTTTTCTCAGCAGTATCTTGGAAGTAAAGTTTTTCATGTGTATCTCTTGGCTTCTTGCTTTGCTTTCTGTTTTCTTAATAACCCTAAAGTGGTGGAATGAAGAGTGAAAAAGGTGTCATAGCATTCTGACATGATCCTTTTGCTCAAAAGGCATTCTTGAGGGTAGGATACTTCCTTGTATTAGCTTTGTGTTACATATGGTATAAAATCTGGGAATTTGTTGGGCATGAATCTAGGTAGAGCAAAGCTCATAGCCTGCTGCTTGCAGCTAGCAATTACTACCAAACTGCAGGAACTGTATTATTGCAAACATCATGCTCATATCAGAGAAAACCTACATAGCAAACTACATAGATTTTTCTGTCTCCTCCTAGTCATATTTGTTCAACTTTCTTATGGTTTCCAAAAATACCAGCAGAAAAAGCTTTTAGCCACAGGAGAAATATGAAAGGTAGAGAACTATGAAATTTCTGTAAAGGTTTAATAAAGCCCCTTTCCTATGATTTCTGAGCCTTTTCAATTAAGGTGAATGTCTGACCATATAGACAAGTGAAGAAATAGGTGTCTGAGGGAGAGAGATGTCAGAGGTAATGCTAAGAGACAGTGTTCCCAGTTAATTTGAATGTTTTCTTAACACTTGGAGTCTTCTGATTCTGTCACCTACGTGCTTGTGTTTGTCCACAAGCATTTTTAAAATTTCCCTCAGAGATTACATTTGTTTTGTGAACATCTTGCAATTTTGAGGTAATTTATTTCATCCTCTTCTGCAAGGTGCAGAGAAACCTGAGAAAACAGATTTTGTAAACACGTTAGGGGCTAAAATTATGAATACATATTGAGAGCTCATTGCTTACTTGCATTTTTTATCTGTGAGGGACAAATGTAACTTTCCCTGATGAGTTTACCTGATTTTCAGAGGGAGAATCCTTGCACTTTTTCCACCTGTAGGAGTCAGCTTGCCTGACCAGAATATATCTGCACATCCCTGTGCTGAGCAGCCCTCCCTAGGGTATAAGTGATAGGGTGAAGTGCAACAGTTTCAAACTGGAGAAGAGTAGATTTAGATTGGCTGTTAGGAACAAGTTCTTTACCATGAAGGCAGTGGAACACTGTAACAGGTTGTCCAGGGAGATAGTTGAGGCCCTGTGCCTGGAGATACTCAAGGTGAAGCTCGACAGGGCTCTGGGCAACCTGATCTAGTTGAGAATGCTTCTGCTTGCTGCAGAGGTTGTTGGACTGGATGACCTTTGGAGGTTCCTTCCAACCCAGATCATTCTATGAATCTGTGGTGCTGAGATTTGGCTTGAGTTGTCCTGCTGGCATTCTATTGCACTCTATTGCAGCACAGAATAAGCGGTGGGTTCTCCAGAGGTAGTAAAGTACTTTTGGATAGAGCTGTGTCCACAGCTGGAATAATTAATACATCAATGGTAATGTATTTTTAAAACATTTTCAGTGTTACAGTAAATTTCATTTAGAATTTGAGAGTTTGATGTTGCATCAAACCACTTCATGCTGAAGTTGATTCAGGCCTTTTGAAAAAATTCTCTTGACAAAATTTGTTGTTTCACTCAATGGATGGAGTCAGGTAAATGAGTCCATTTTTTGCTTAAAAGAATCGGGGCCAGAACTGGCCAAATTACACAAAAGCTAAGCAAATGTGCTTTGATTACTTAGCAGCTGACTTAAATATGAGGGTTTGAATTTCTCTGCTGTTTTATTGCCTTTAAAAAATGAACACTTTTCATTTCAAATAAATGGGACAAGTTTCCTAAGGTATGTAGTTGGGATTCACACATTAAATGCATGAACATTTCTTGTATTAGCCAGAAGCAAAGGAGAATGGTTTCTGATTACATCAAGCTTTAAAAGCTTGGGATCCTAACTGTTACTTCAAAGTTAACCTATGCCTTTGTATATCGATCTGATCTCTTATGCAGACATCAGAGGACTGGAAATTATTTTTTTCTTTGTGATTAGGGGATGAAGAAGGGCTTGCCATGCACTTAAGTATGTACCAGCAGTGAAAGGAAGCAAATCTAAATGGTTGAGAGAATCTGAAGAGCTGGCTGAGCTGTAGGGATTGTTTCAGGATTAATTCATGATCCTGAAGTTATGTTTATATCAGACGTGGCAACTGAGACAATGTCTTCAGGGCTGTGTCAAACTTTTAATCAGTGACAATTGCCAGAATTGTTCTGTGAACACAACGGACTTCAAGTTTCACTTTATCTAAAATGAGAAGAAAACCAAGGGAGGCCACATTTCTTCTCCATTACAGCTTTGCATCAACCTGCAACTATGTAGTTTTTATTCCGTTTATCAGATGAGAGAATGGAAGGTCAGTTGACTGGCACTGATATTTTGCAGGCAAAGTAAGGGTTGGTCAGAATATTAGTGTATCTGTTTTCTATTAAGCATGCTGAGATGAAACGGCAAAGTATATATTAAATGTGGCATTCTGTCCTGTCATAAGCTAGTGATTGCTACATTTAGATCCTAAATCAATTCAAAATCTTGACAGGTTTGCTGAAGTCCCACAAATAATCAATAGAGCTATTTTTATCTCTTAAGTGAGTGAGGCTTTTTAAAAATAATAAGGACATCTTTGTAATGACTGACCAAGCTGTTTCAGAGTTAAAGTCTGTTGCTGTGTGTAGTTCAGGGTGGTGAGTGAAAGGGGTTATTTAGGCATTACCTTTGTTCCATTCTGCAGGTTTATAACCCCAAAATAAATTTGCAAATGTTTCTGGCAGTCATCCTCCAGGCACAGATGGCTTTCCTCCCAGTCTTGGCAAGCCTGATTTGAGTATAAAACTGAGCAATTATTAGAGAGTAAGATATTTCATTATATAATACCATTACCACCACCATCAACATCATGACAAATGGAGCGTTCATTGTTTCTGGTGCCATGCAAGAGAGCTAGTGCCGCTGCATCGTCCCTTCCTCTGAAACCTGTGTCTTTGCTGCTTGCTGGTGATGCGTAGACAGAGGGATGGAACAGAGCAGATGCTTTAGCAAGGAACTGTGGCCATTTTCTCATTTGCGTTGGCTCTATATTTCAATGCAAATATCACTGAACAGGTGGCTGATGAGGCCCCTGTGGACTGTTTACAGTAAAGGTTACAACCAAAATCGATAGGCCTGTGATGCTTCTAATTCCATCTGGGAGATGTTCATCTTCCATCTGACTGTTCTCTCTCTGAACAGCAGCATCCTGTTAATGCTACAGTCATCAGGGATGTTTCACTCAGGTCAGCAGAAGGTTTCTTATATTTAGGAGGCCTATTTAGGCCTCCATTTGTTCTTACCTTTTCTTACTGCAGCACGCTGGATCGAACAGTAACGTTGATCTTGACAAGACAGGTTGCCAGCATTATGCATGCAGAGTTTTGCCTACTGACTTGACACCTGCTACTACCGTTTGGCAGGCCGAGGCTCATTACTGCTGCCTGGGGCTTGTCCAGATCTTTTCAGCTTATCGGTTACTGAAGCAGGAGGTAGTGATGTTACATATCCTAGTGAGCGTTATTGTGCATGATGTATGGCCTTGTCACAAATGAGGGGAGAGTAAAGCTGGTAAGGACTCATCCTTGGCACAAGCTTGAAACTTGTGTGAAAAGTGCTTTTTGTTTTGGCCAATACTGTATTTTACATGCACATTTTTGCAAGTCTCAATGGAAAGATCGGCATGGTCCATGTATCTGTGTTTCATCAAACTAGTAATGAAGTTTGTCTTTTTTTTTTTAATGAATGTAGATGCCATTGCTTACTATCTGAGGCAAAATGGCTCTTATTGGTGTCTTTCCCCTGTGTCTAATCGTCATGTTTGGCATGCAGCCCACAGCAGCTGGGCAATGAGTAAGCATTGCTGAATCCAATTAAAATGGTAGTAAAGGATGTATTGCAAAGGGCACCCATGCATTCCTCTCACAGTCAGGGAGAACTTTTTGATTCTCCCTGCACAAAAGATAAGAGTGTGCTTCACGAACATAATTGAGGGTCAGTAAGGAATACTGGACAAGTGAGCGCTTCCCTTGCGCATTGCCTCCCTCCCCTCACCAGCTTTTATGAGTCATTGTTACCACATGATTTTAAAGAGTACAGGTGATTATCCCGGTGCATTCATGCACCAGCCTCTTTGGCATAAGGGCCAGCTACCTGGAGTGCTAGCGTGCTTTTTTGGCTGCATGAAATGAATGGCCAGCTGTAAAAACAACGGGAACAAGACAGGAGAGGAAAGATGAATGATGGTGACACAATCGGTCACAAAAAGATATTTGAGATTGGTAGTGATGAGGAGCAGAGAGCTGGCATTAAGTCTTGGTGGCCACCTGCACCACCATTCAGGTGACTGAACAACAATCTTTAGAGAAAGGACAACACAAGCGAAAAAAGCTGACCATCCCAGGCACCTTTATACTACATGCCAATTCAGTTGTAATGTCTGGCACTCTATGCTGTGTCTTACTGATAACCACTTGTGTCTCATCTCTCTTGAGCTCTCCAAGCACCTGCTGAGTTTCTGTTCACTTACATCTGTCTGATCCCCTTGGCACTGCTCAGTCCAAGCATTTTGCATGATCCCTTCTGCTGCCAGGTGCAGCCACACGAGGTGGTTGAGCAGCAGCTAGCCCACCACCCGGACAGCTATAGACAAAGGATGCTTTGCCGAACAGCTCTGCTGTACTGACCTAACTTTCCTTGTTTCCTGAAAGCTGCAACCCACAGGTTATATTCATCACTTTTTGTTGCATTATTCCCAGTTCCTTTCTCTTACTTGCACAGAACTCTTGTCTTTCACTGTGAACTGTGAATTTAAAGGGGTAAGTCACATTGTCCACTCACAGATTTCCAAAGGCTTAGCTGAAGGAAAGATGCTTACCAGCACTGCATGGCAAATTTGTACCATAGCAGGGAAGAGTAGTCAGGTCCACTGGCTGGTTTCTGTGCTGTACCTTTGGCATGACAAAGAAAAAAAAAAATTATCTACTGTGTAGATAAAAATGTAGTTTTTTACGTATTAGTAGATAGATCTTGCTCTGTAGTTTTTTTACAATGAGACACTGGTGTAGAACTTGGGTTCCTGATTCACTTGCATGCCTTCAAAGCTCTAACTGAAGTAAATTCTCAAATCTTTTTATCAAGCAAATTAAAAAAAAAAAAAAATGGTCCTTTTGTTTCTCACAGGGTAAGAGATGCTGAATGTGAGGAGAAGAGCTATTTGCTGATTATTTCCAGGGTCAATTCAATGTCTGCTACTTCTCTGGTTGTGTAATTTTCTGTATGTAGTAATTAAAATTCATACAGCTACAGTTTTTTAGTTTCCTCACTGTTTGGTGAAATATTTTTAAGAATAAGGTATTACTACATGTGTGTAGAAACAAAAGAAACTGTTTAAGACAGTCACGGCGTTTATGGCTATTAGGTTTGCTTCATGTGTAACACAGACCATTGAATTTTGTCTGGTAATTCTCACATTAACCTTAATAATTTGTGGATAAATATGCAGCTGTTTTGTATGAACATGACCCATCGTGGTATAAAGGAGGTTTGTAGTAAATGAATATTACAAGATCTGTCTATTACTGAGCAGGCTTACTGTGTCATGGGAAAATTCTGACATGGTTACATATTTGGATTTTACTGGGAGTTACACTGGGGTTAGCTGAGTGTACAGTGAGGCTCAAGCAACAAGATGGGAGATCATCTAACATGGAAGAGTGTTCCTTTCAATATTTAGGAATGTGTCTGTGCAGTCATTGCTGCTGTGGAATTTGTTCTCAGGACCAAATCTGGCCTTACAGTTTCATGAAATATACCAGGAAGTTAACTCTTCCATTTAGGATTTTCCATGTGATTTGTATAACCTTTCTGGAACTTAAAAGCTGATTACTAGGGTATTTTGGCAGCACCCATGTAACAATTCCCTTAGCCAAGCAACTACTTTATATGCATTTCGACCCAGAATGTTTGCTAAATGCTAAAAATACCAGAAGGCAAAAAGCAGGCCTTGTCGTGGTGCCTTCTTGTTGGCTGAGATAGCCATGGGTAGCCATAGTGGAGGGCACTTGGCACAGAAAAATCAGACTTTTCTCCTTGATTTGCAATGATAATTACTTTTTTAGCTTCAGAAACTCCTTCATGCCAGCAGCGTGATTTTTGCAAAATTACATGTTCCTATGCGAAACGTCTATGTGGTGGGTATATACCACATATGTGTGTAGGTGCAGGCTTTGAGTGAGTGAATAAAATTGCAATCAAAACTGTATGGCACTAGTAACCAGATGTACTAGTTAGAGGCATTTCATGTTTGGGCTGCAGCATACAACCAGAAAAACTATTCCATCTAGGAAAGCAAAACTTTGATTTCTATATGTTAGGAGATTTTATGATTTGTTCATACTTAATCATAGTATGACAAAAAGGAAGGAACACAGAAGTAACTAGAACAAGTCAATTCATATATGGATTTGAAATCATCAACTTCAGAAAGAAAATTAAAGCACACTGGACTATCTTGTGTAAAGTTGTGTTTTTACTGATCTTAGGCATGCAAGGAGCATGCCTAATTGGAGTTTTTTTAAAACTCAGAAGAATTCTGATCTATTCCACCAAGTCAGTAGCTACAAGTCATCACATTAGATATAGATTATAAAACATGCTCTTAAACATTTGCAGGTCTGTATTTTATTAGCAAGTCTGCTAATAAAAGAGCACCACCAAATCTCACTCTTGTCACCACTAGCTTCCTTGAACAGGAGCAGTAGCCATGTTTTAAACAGAGAGAACTGAATTTCTTAGGGTCAGTTCTCTCTCAACAGGTGTTGCTTAGCGCAGGCCAATTTGAACTGAAGTGGTTTACATTGACTGAAGATCTCTTCATTGATGTTTGTAAAACTTTCATTTGAAGACAGTGGCTGTACTCGTTCAGCATCACTGTCTTATCTACTCATGCTTCGTCAAACACCGTATCCACAGGCACATTTGATTAGAAAGTAGTTTCAGCATAGTCACAGTAACACTTCCGTCACTCCCAGGAGGCCAACCAGTGTTGAGTATTTGCTGAAGAGGAAATTTATACTAAAAGTAAGTGTGACCTTGAATCAGCACTTCTGAAATGCTGCTGAAATAATATGGCTCTTTCAGCCATTGCGATAGCAGCAAAAGTAATGTTTTGTTTGAAAAATTACCTTTTAGTAAAGAGCTGCTTTTGAATTCAAACTGGCTGCAACTAGTATCCTACTTGATGTTGCTTTATTGGCATGGGGATTGATACAGAACTGTAGTTGACTTCAATCATTGACAGGCCAAAGTAAAAGTTTTGCATTTACTTTTTATCAATGTAAACAACTATGTTCACATTAGAGCAGTAGAGAATTAGGGGTTTTTTCCTCTCTTTCCTTCCCTAGGAGCTACCCTTAAGAATGGTGGAGAATTTCAAATACTTAATACTTTACTGATTACTTCTTGTTAGAAGGCAAATAATCAGTTCATTTGTCAGTTAATTCTTTTCAGATAAAAGAAAAACTATCTGACCCAATAACATGTAAATAAAATGACTAAGTAAGCATGCTGGATGTTGTTCATTTTCCTGGAAACTCTTTCCCATACATATACATGCAGCATGGTGCACATATCAGAACAAGAAGCAGGGCATGAAGGTGTGGAATCACCCAAGGGAAAAACTTTTCAAGCTCTGATGTGGAGTGACAGCAATATGTCTGCAGTACCATAATGCTTTTCTCATAGCGTACACACACTTGTTAGATAGAGGATGATGTGCTGATAGGAAGTAACAGAATGCGGCTATTCTTATGCTCCAGCGTCTCACTGTGATCCAAGTGGTTTGAATTGTTAGCTTGCAGACTGATACTGTGGATGAATAAGGTTTAAGTGAAAGAATTGGATTGCTTGATAAGTTCTTTCTACTAAGCCACTGCTATTCATGTGCTATTCAGAAAAGACTTCTGCATTAGATGGTAATGATTTGAAGAAAGAAAGAATTTAAATGAATTTATGTATTAAGGTGGGTTTTGTTTTGTCACTTTGCGATATACTTGCAGGGGCAAATTCTTTAAAGTGGTAAAGTTACATTTAAAAAGTTCAGAGAGAAAGATATTAACCCATTTATTGTGTATCTCTCACTTTTAATTCAATCCTTTTGAGGGAAGCTGTGTTTCCTAGTATTATATTTATTTCTGCTGCTTATTTCTACTTTGGGCATTCCTAAGGACTCCAAATGATGTTTTATTGAGCATGGAAACAAATAGAAAGAAGCAGTATCTGCCCCAGAGAATGAAGAGAATGTGTAAGAGGTGATTAAAGAGACAAATGGAGGAAACAGGTACAAAAAGTGTTCGGAGGCAGACATAGATATATCAGTAATCATACACAGCTATCAGCCTAACCAGTGATAGACAGAGATGCTTCTCTTGGGGTTTATATGTACTATCTCCTAGTATGTATTCTCGCATAAAGTATAATAGACAGTGTCTGCATTGTGTTGCATTTATTCTTGCTATTTTTATCCTTTACCATCAGTCTGACACTTTGTTCAGTACAAGTGTCAGTCATTGCCTTACATTATTTTTTTCCCCTAGTCTCAGTCTATCTTGGTCTCTCATTTTCTTAAGAGAAATAGAGAATCAGCCAAGTTTCCAGTTTATGTGTTTGAATAACAATAGCCGATAGAAAATAATAAATCATTAGTCCTTATGGACTTTATGGCCATGTAACTGATTCCCTATTCCAATCCAGTTATAGGAGCCGAAATTTTATTTGAAAGCAAGTATCTGATAAGGCAAATGAATTATTGTGACATTTTTCAGTTGGGTAAAAAATGAGGAATCAGATGTGTCTGTGGAATTAAAAAATGAAAATGCTGTACTTAAGATTTGTTAATGCTTTTTTTGGCATGGAGGAAGGAGGCATAGGTATTTAATATTAAATGCTGTTGCAGAAGGGCAAGTTAGCACTTTGTTTGCCAAATTAAGTTTCAAAGACTATGTAGGTTATGAAGTTTGACTTTCTGCCCGTAAATCTTGAGTGACTGACAGACTACTGTAAAATAGCTTTGTTCAAAAGGAATCTTTGGCAGGCATCATCAAAGGTTTGAAATTCTGGAAGAGATGAAAAGAAAACCCCACTTTTGCACTCATTTCCCCTGCAGATCAACGTCTCTGTGAAATTTGCCTGGGAATTATGAGCTATTTACTGTATTATGTGCTGTTTTCTTTCATTGTATCCAAAGGCCCCTATGGTTCCTTTTATCTTCAAGATTTAGGGATATTTTTGTACATGAAATGAGAATGAGTGAATGCATCAGTGGAACACAGGGGAAAAACACTATGTTTACACAGTTCTGTTCTCCCTTATTTTATCACAAGTTGGAGTATTGGTTTTATGGCACCTAAATTTATGGGTACATATTTTTATGGTAAAGCCCAGTGACATGTTCTGCATGCTCCATCAAGCTCTCTCAGTGTTTCTTCACTTGATTCACAACTCTGCAGGGTATGAATCAGTCCTGTCATATAAACCATAATCTTTTAACCAGAACCAGAGTAATGTAGTGTGGGTTTTGGGCTTTTTTTTTTTGGTTTGTTTTTTTGTGGGTGTGGGGTTTTTTGTTTGTTTTTTGGTGTTGGGGGTTTTTTGGGGGGTTTTGTTTGTTTGGTTTTTGTTTTTGTTTGGGTTTTTTTGGGTGGTGTTGTTGTGCGTTTTGGTT
>WBNM01032228.1:2618-57734 GCA_013399055.1 Ramphastos sulfuratus | reverse complement strand
TTTTTTTTGGTTTTTTGTTTGTGTTTTTTTTTTTTTTTTTTTGTGGGGGTGTGTGTTTGCCATCATCTAATTATGTACACCAAAAAAGGGGAAAACAAAATATTTCGTGGAAAACTCTTGTCAACTGTCAATCAGTACAGGAAATGAAGCTTCCTTAATTGCACATAAGCAACTGAGGGGGAAAATTCTTAATCACACACAAACAGTTACATCTATCCTCAAGCAAGATGTGGAACTGCTGGGGCATGGTAGGGCAGTTTCTGCTTAGAAACATGACATAACTCCTCAGGCAGGAGGCTTGAGGAGAAAGAAAGCTCCCTCTACTTTACATTGACTCTCCTTAACTTTCTGTATGTAGTGCTTAAAACTGAATCAACAGAAGATACTTAAGTCCTTGTTTGCCTTCCGCAGGGTGAAGTGAAGAAGTGAAGCCTCCCAGCTGAACTACTATGAGGTCAGAAGCCTTGCTGCTATATTTCACACTGCTATACTTTGCTGGGGCTGGTTTCCCAGAAGATTCTGAGCCGATCAGTATTTCGCATGGCAACTGTAAGTATAAGAGGCCAGAGGACTTAATTTGGTCAATACTGATCCAAACCATCAGTATTTTGTTACTGTTTCAATGAATAAAGGTTGTTTTTTTTCTTGATGTTCCCAGATCAGCCAATTCGTGTTCTCAATTAGTAACATAGAAATGCGATGTTTTTCACTTTGACTTATGGCTACTGGGTGGTAAACCTCTTCTTCATCCAAAGCCCTATAGCCTTTCTTGATGTGGTGTTTAGGGATATGGTTTAAGGTGAATCCTGTAGAGTAGAGTATAGGTTTGACTTGGTGATCCTGAGGATCTTTTCCAACCTGGATGTTTCTGTGATTCTGTGTGATTCTCTTTCTCAGGCACACAATTCAAGTAGGTCTGTCCAGCAGCAAAGGAAAGAAGATTGCATGCTGTGCCCCATAATGAAAGTGTCCCTCACCTGACTTGTGAAAATACAGTTTATAACAACCAGTGAAGCCCCTCAGAGTACGAAGCATAGCACGATGAAGTAACTGAGCTCTGAAAACATTATTTATTGATCTAATACAAGCTTACTTCTTTTAGCTCTGATGGATTCCACTTTAATATTATGCATTTTTTACTGAGCTGGAAATGCAGCTAAACTCCAAATCAATACAACGGATCTTTTGTAATGGAGTATCTCTTCTTTCTGACCAGCACTAATTGTCAAACAACTGTGAGTCAGTATAGAGATTTGCTGCATAAACAGGAGGAGAGCTTTTTGTGCATTTCTGAATGCAAGTCAGAATTAGCATAGCTGATTCTTTCACATTTACCTCAGCTCAATTACAATTGCAGCAAAGAAAAGTCTTCTGAAGTCCCAAAGGTTCAGATATTAAAAGGAAGTTTTTAGTGTCTGGATCTGTAAAAGAAGTAACAAGTAACAATCTGTAAAAGAAGTAACAAGTCAGCAATAAGTATGCTTATGTTTAAACCTCCTTTGGGTTAGAAGTTTGATTTTAAAGTGAAACTCTTGATTGTCCTTGCTTATTGTGATTTGGAGTGGCTTTGGCACCCATAAACTTGAGTAACACCAAGCTGAAAAACGTCATTTCATGTGCTTCAAATGCTAATAGGCCTCTGGGATACAGAAACAGGGCTGGAACTGCTCTGAAGCAAACCCTACTAGTATGACACCTGGGTCTGTAAAACCACCGTTTTCACCCTCCAGGGGTGTGGTGCTAATTGACTTTGCTAGTGTAGAAATAGCCAATCTTGGTTGTTTTGGAGAAATAGAACATGGGATAACTTTTCCTTCTGCCTCATGACATGCCAAAATACACATAAATATACAGCCTCCCAATTCATGCTACATCTGTTATTTACAGAGCACACGGTACAGGATAGAGAACAGCCTGACAGTTAAACCTGACATTTTGCATGAAGGACTTAGTCAGAAGGATTAAACTTCTGAACATAAATCCTGCCTGGACTGTCTTAATTTGTTTCTCCAAGAGTTCTCAGCATCTGGTTTGCAGAGAAGTTCCTGTTACTATTCAGTTTTATGACCAGGCTTTCTGACATACGGCACTCTCAGGTGCTTTGTTGAAGGCATGTTGTGAATCAATATTTATCAGGGGAAATACTTTTAGAGGAGAATAGCTGAGAACATTAAAGCAGTAGCTGAGATTCTAAATAAACAGACTCCCTTAAACAGCTCCAGGTTTCTCAGAAGTCATTGATAGGGAAAAGTCTCAGGTGTAGCTAGATGATAGTCAGCTCTGCACTGATGATGAAACTAGTGAGAGGTTTATCCACCATCTGCTTTCCAACTGTTATTTTGCTTAACTAGCCACCTAGTTTGTGCATCTAGATGTAACGATAATGTGTACATGTGAAGTCCAATAGCAGAAGTGGTCAGAAGTGTTCGATGTTGTTATAGGCTGTGTACACAGGTCATCTGGGGAGCAGCAGCACACCCTGTGTATGCTAAGGTCTCCCAAGGAAAAGAAAGTGTGGTAATAGAGTGAACAGATGCTCCTGCTGACTGGTAGAGGGTGGGGTAAAGGTTGACAGCATGAGCTCAGTACAGAGCTTCCACACAGTATTGGTGTTCTGTTGCCAGAAGAACTGGAGCATCAGTCTGGTAATATGCAGTGACTTTAATTTTATAAAGTTGAAGTGGTGATTTCCCACCATTTCTCACAAATCTCCACAGCTGTTCTAGGATGGCAGGCCAATCCTGCAGGAAACTCAAGGATCTTGCAGGCTGAACTAAGAAGAGCCAAATCTTTTGCTTTAACTACTACTAGTCCTGTTATTGTGGTGATTGATGGGCCACTGTGAAACAGCTTTGTCCTGCTAGACACACTTTGGCAGTCCGGAGAAAACATGTAAGCTCTGCAAGCAGTGAAAGAAAAACTGTGAGAAAGTGCCCTGTACCTTTGTGCAAAGACCTCCAAAACAGCTTTATTGTCTAAAGATCTCACAATGTTTGTCTTCTACAAAGGTGATGACTTTCTCGTTTGCAGCTGCAAAGACCATAACCTTGAAGAACTCTGCAGCCCTCTGTGCTCTTGCTCTTACCCAAGGCTGTACTGCCAGGGCAGAACAGAAACCACAGGTTTTGGCCATAGCCATTCCCCATGGTGCTCTGTGTTAGCACTGTTTTAGTTTCTAATTCTCTTTTGACCATGGTTTTTTTTTCACTCTTCCGGCAGATACAAGACAGTATCCGGTGTTTGTGGGTCACAAACCAGGGCGGAACACCACGCAGAGACACCGGCTGGACATCCAGCTGGTCATGGTCATGAACAGGACCCTCTACGTTGCTGCTAGGTCAGTAGTCCCTCTCTTTGCCGTTTCTCTGTTGCTGCCTTCAGAGGAAGAAGAAGGAGGTATTACGAGATTTTCTCTGCCAGAAAGGTTAATTTTAGGTTTTTTTTTCACACTCAGAACAAGGTTTGCAGCCTGTTACTAAGACGTATTGGAAACCTCGTTAATCAATCAACTAAAGTTCAGTGTTGTGAGGTGCTGAGCCAGTCCTTTCAGGACTGTGCGCCTCTGCCTGATTCTGCTGATGCACAAGTGCATTTTCAGATAAAAATTATTCAACTATAACACTGCTGGCTTAGGCGTGTTTTTAATATATTAAGACAAAAGAAGAGGCAAACGTGTTTGCTACTGCTCTTTTGATGTATTCATTAAGGTTAATGGAATTTTGTGTCTGGATTTTTTTTTTTTTTTTGCGAGCTATACTGTGCAGATACAAGCATGTGTCTTTTTATAAAAATTGTATATAGAGCCACCCATTCAGTTGTCGTAGCTCAGCATGGCACCATCAGCTTCGGTGGAGTTTATGCAGCTGCCTATCTGGCACGATTGAGCCATTAACACTTCCTCTCCCTGCCTGTTAGCAAATTGGCAGTCTTAGAGAGTGGGAATTACTTGATGGATACAGGTTGAATGCAAGAAGGGTCCAGATTAATAAATGTGGGTAGTCCAGTTCAGGAGCTCTTGGACTCAGATCCCGTTTGAGACCTCTCCACAAGCTTCTTCTCTGGCAGCAGCTTGTTTCTTGCCTGTTTTCTGGTCCTTCTTGTCACCGGAGAAATATGCATCCTTCTGCATGTGCCACAGAGAGCCAGGCTGTTCCTGCAGATGGGAAAAGTGGTGGGTGAGATGGCCAGGAGGTGAGAGGGAACAGATGCTGAACAGGCAGCCTCTCACCACCACCCATGTCCTCAAAGCCCTTGGCAGCCTCTGGAAGCTGCCTAGCTTTCTTCTCAAACAGCCACTCTCCATCCTCTGGCTGGTCAAATGTGTCTTGTGGTGGAGATCTGCTTGTCAGTCTCCACTAAGCATCAAGTAATTGGTTATGTTAAACCAGCAGGATCACTGTGCACCATTTCTAGCATAGTCACGTTCCTGGCTGCTAGAAGACCTCGCTTCTCCTTACTCCCTTACCCACATATTGAAGCTGTCTCATCTAAGCTTAGCTTCTTCAGGCTTCTTGCATATGCCCATTTGTACAGTGCCTGGGTGGCAGAACTCTGGTTTCTCACTCAGGCCAAGCCATTGCATCGTCTGGGCGAAATGTGTACCCATCCATGGGAGCTGCAGCACCGTTGGCTGTAGGGCACAAGTAGTGGGTGGCCCCACAGCAAGGCCTCCCTGTGCTTTGATTGAGTTTGGGGATTAGTATTTTTCCTGCATTTAGTGTGATAATGAGCTGGGCAGGGGAGTGGGCTGAAGAGGTTTGAAAGGTGGTGACAGGATTTCCTTCTTTTCATGGCTGAGTCCCCTTTGCTTTCCGTATTTGTTTTCCTTTAAATCAGGAAATCATTTGCAGTAAGAAGGTGGCAAATCTGCTTTGTAGATTTTGCTCCACTGTATTCTTAGTTTGTTCCCAGACTGAGATTGACACAATTAGACTGTTGCAGTGCTCGAGCAACTGGTATTACAGCAGGCAAACCCAGTGAAACATTTTGGAGTATGAAACCACTGTATGCACATATTATATAAAGAATAGCTAATGCTATAGGGATAGTGTGTGCACTGGTATGTGAGTATGCATTCTTGCATATTGTGTGGCTATGTATTTGTATCAGTTTACTATTACGAGAGTCCTTATATACTCCTTGTCTTGTGACCTACAATACAAAAAAGAAAAAAATAAAAAAGGAATAAAGACTTGGTCTGTTTTCTACTTACACAAGCACAAAAAAAAAAAAAAAATCTTACACTTTCTTTCCTTTAGTAATTCTAAAACTCTTTGACATACTCTTTTCCCCCTCCACAGGTTATTGAATAAAATCCCTGCTGGGCTGAGAGGCTTGTGTGATCCAACTTAAAAATCTTTAAGTAATAAACTTCAGAAAAATTAGTCATTCTTTGATAACCTCTATGAATGAAGGTTTATAGCTGCAAAACCACATCTCCTGTAGAGGTAGTAGTAAATCTTGAAACTGCAGCAGATGTGTGCACAGTCAAAAGTATTTCTCAAAGAGTTTAGTAACAAGATTAATTGAAAACTGTAGCTAACATAAATCCCTTAGCTATCGTATCAGATGTTGCTGTTATGCTATTTTTTTTAAGTATGGAACTATAACAATGCTAAATTTACATTTATACTAAATTATCTGAAAAGCAATTGAAACAAATGATGGAACATTGTTTTTATTTTGAGGTTGTTTGGTTTGGTTTGTTTGGTTTTTTTGTTTACTGGGTTGTTTTAGAAAATAAGTTTTTACTTTGCAGACAGGTTCCATATGCAGGAGAGATCTAATTCAGGTTTGAGAACCACTAACACTTTACGATTGAGTGACTGGCATAGAACACAATTTCTGCCTGTTAGTTGCTTATTTTGTCATATGAGGCGTGTGACTCCTGGATTAGCTCAAATAAAATTTTGTGTCACTTTGGAAAGGTTTTATTTCATGTTATCAAGCAGCATCAATTAGAATAACTCAGCCAAAGCCTGTAAAGCTGTGCACATATGTGGCATGCAGTCTGCAAAGGACCAGGACTGCTCTGCTTTCTTTTTTTTTCTTGTGGGAAGGCTACACCCCTGATATCTCTCTCACACTCACCCACACCCACCCACACACATCCTTTTCTAAGTTTGCCATGTCTCCTCCTATTGTCTTGTACAGTGGCAGCTTTTGTTCACATTATCTGCCACCCCTCATGTGTATGAAGAAAGCAGTTTGTTGAGCCCAGGAAGCCATAGGGGTGGCTCCCTCCTCTTTGCAGTTACACATTTCAAGACTAGGCACTTGGTGGCCAGGGGTCATGCACAGCCAGTGGCATTATTTAAATTCCCTTCCTCCACAAGATTATGCCATGGCAACAAAACTCGGTTCGGCTGACTGGAGGTGGGAAAAACGGAAGCTCTAGGATTAAGTCAATTTGTGTTAGAATAACTTAATTAGCAGTGAGCTGTACACGTACCACAGCTAGTGGATAGTAGCAGTTGGGCAGCAGTGGGAAAAGGAGGGCAAGGACAATCCCACATTGTCTGTGATTAGAGAGCCCTCCCTCGAATTTGACAGCTCCTTCGCTCCCTGCTTGCATTGCCAGCAACTTCTGTTTTATGTATGGCATGGGAAAATCACATGTAAGTTGTCCGATACTAACCCTCTTTCAGATGATCCTGTAACTTAGCATCTGAGTTTTCCTTGAACTGTTTCTTGAACGAGAAAGTAAGTCCCTTGAAAGCTGTTTCATTGAGAGTGGAACTAAATAACTTGAGTCATTCTGACTACCAGCACTGTATTTTGTAATTGTCCTGTTTAAAAAGGAAAAAAATCATAACCACTGGAGAGCAAGACTGATGATTAAAATCAAGAGCTGTGGTAGAAGAAGATTTATAGAGCTTCAGCCACACCTAATTTGCAATTCAATTGATTTCGTTCCCCTTTTTTTATATTAGGAGTGACAGCGACAAAGAGTGATGTACATAAAAAGGGAACTCTGCAGTGATCTATGAAGCTGATATCATTCTAATAGGTTAGTTTTAGTGTAGCACCAGCACTGACCAGTGCTCTGACAGTAAAGTCAGGCAAATAATAGACTAAAACATTAAACCAGTCCTGGAAGTAAATGACAGCTCTGGTTTTACCAGTCTGGAGGAGAAGAGAAGCCACAGCTCCTCAATTTGGTATCTTACAAAACAAACAACCTTAAGTGCTGTAGCAGGGAGCAGATTTTAAAAACCCAATTCTCTGTAGCAGTGCTGTTTCTTTTCTCCATGTGAGAGAAGTATTGCTTATTCCTCTTGTATTTTGTGCTTGCTTTATTGAAGAGACTATCACTGTTTCTCCAAAAACATAAATGAAGCTAATCTTGAAAGCAGTGAATTTAAAAATTGAAACAGTCTTATCCCGCTTTCAGCAGACCAATGCTGTGGATCTTGCTCCAGCTGCACAGCTTCCTGCATTTTGAAAAAAAACAATGTTATTTCAAGGAAAAATGAGATGCTTAGTCCCAGTTTCATGTGGCAGTTACTATAGCATTGTAGGTTGGTTGTTTTATTTTCCTCTCAAATTTTAGGTCCATACAGAGGTGTACTAGTTTTCAGCTTACACAGAAGAGAGTGTTTAAAAATACCTCTTTACGTGAGTAGCTGAGTCTATTTCCTCTTTCCAAGGAGAGATTGGCAGCTAACAGAGAGGGGCAGGTTCTCAGGAAAACAGGAAAGTAAATGCAAGCAAGAAATATGAACTATTTTCAGAAGAGTATTTTACAATTTTGTTTGGCCACTGGTGTGTAAAAGAAAAAATGATATATGGGAATAGTTTAGTGGCTGTCAGCCTTTTGCTTACCATGTTGCCAATCAAATTATCACAGCTGAGGTTAAGCATAATTTATTACTTTTTTATAAAAGATTAAAAAAAGAAAGAAAGAAGAATTAACCACTTTTTAACACTGAAAGACTAAACATGACACAGTGACTGCTAGCCCAGGAATCTGGCAAAGGCTGCCTAACTGATAATGCAGCTGATTTCAGGACATGCAAAAATATCTGTATACATCTGCTGTAGGAGACCTATAGAGCAGAAATTAATATGAAACACGCCTCCTTTTGAAAATCTAATTTCTTCAAATAATTGCTTTTGGGCATTTGAAGTTTTGTAGCATTTTTCTTATTTCTTAATTAGAAGGAATAAACAAGCGGTGCTGCCAGTAATGTTCCCTGGTAGGACCTGTGATCTTTTTTTTTGGATGGATTGTGGATTGTCTTGTGATAGATAGCTCTTCTCATAGAAAATGAACTGTCTGGCTACGGCATTTGACTTGGCACTCATTTGCTTTTGTTTTCAGGGATCATATTTATACTGTTGATATGGACACATCACATATGGAAGAAATTTATTTTAGCAAAGTAAGTATCTTTTATCATCATCCAGAAACCAAGGACACTAGAACAAGCTTCAAATAAGTAGGAGGATAACACTGTTCTGAACAACTCACAGGGCTGCTGTAAAATCTGTAATAAGCAAGTAAGATGGCACTGCTGATCATATTTGGGCAATGCTGTAATAGCAGTCGTGTCCTCTGTGAATTTCTGATAATTGATTTAGTTGGGCTGATAAGCAATCTGTACTGAAATACGGTGAGGTCCCTGGTGAAACATCTGTCAAACATCTATTAATTTATATTCAGAAGTTTTCTGTAACAGCTACACTATACCAATTAAGTATACTGAAATTTTCATCACAAAAAGCAAGTACTATTTGCATATTTTCATGCACGCAAATTTTATTCACTCATGCAAGTATTCACTAGATAAAATCTTATTATACATCATTTTGGAGATGTATTCACTTTATCTCTATAGGAAGTTGCATCCAAACTAAGAAAAGCTTTGTCCGTATTACCATATTGTATATTAACATAAACATATGGAAATAATCTCCCTTCAGTTCCTTTGCTTTGCATTTGTGTTGTTTAATACATGCAAAACACAGCCTTGGCCCAGCAGAAGATTGTACAAATTTCAACACTGGATGAATTCCACTCTAGGAGGGGCGAGAGTTTCATCATAACTGTGAATTATGTTGAAGATGAGCTTATGCCCAATTACTTGTCAAAAAGTCAGGGCATAGACTTGCAGTGGAAATAAATACTCAGTTATTTTCCAGCTTGGAGCCCCTTATAAATGCATAGTTCCTCAGTTTACTGATGGGTAACACTGTCAGGAATATTATTTCATTAGTGCCGAAGGTATTACTGCTGTAGGCGATATATTTTTAAATAAAGTTTTATTATCATCAATCAACCTACCACATTTGACCAGCCCTGAAACACTACAAACAAATCCAGCCTGGAATTTATCTGTAAATGTTCTGGAGGAAGAGTCTTAGCAGATAAAGTCATCAGTCGGCCTGTTGCTGATTTCCATTGGTTTAGGCTTTNTGTGTGCTGTAAAAAAAAAAAAAAAAAAAAAAAAAGATAAATTTCTAGTCTAATGAATAGATGGCAGCACAAAATTAAGTGAATGCTCCACACCACTGATCTTTCATTGTTGTGGTGAATTAATCATGGAGTAAGGGTGCAGAAAGCTTTCAATAAATATATGTTCAACAACTGGCTTCCCCTAAGGGACTTCTACTTCAGAAATCAAATGCAAAAACCTCTGAGCTTTAATTGATGTCTTTCTCAATTCTTGCAGAAATTGACATGGAAATCTAGACAGGCTGATGTAGACACATGCAGAATGAAGGGAAAACATAAGGTAGGCAATTTTCATCTCTTCTGCATCTGCCACTTTAGTCTCACTATTATCTCAGGCTGCTGTCTGTGATGTGGAATGGATCATGCCATTCACTTCTTGCCAGTAATTGCTTTTTCTATCAACTTACTATAGGCTTTAATTAGCAAACCAGTTTACTTTTAATGTGATAAAACATTACAACAGGATCCACGGCAATATCCTGAAATACTTAAAGCACTGAAGATTTTGGACATAATGCTTAGTGTACTGATTTTACTTAACATCGCCTCAAAATCTTAATGCTGCTGTCCGTCTTCCTGAAGGAAGTTACTGAGAAGCTTATGTAAAGCATCAGAAAGCATGAATGAGTACAGTTGTAGAACTGTTTCTTAAAGCAATTTTACCCTGCTGTAAGCTATGACTAGCACAAGTGGCATCAGAATTAGACGCAGACTCTTTGATTCTTTACACTTGCTTCCTCTTTGTAGTTATATATGCTTTATGCCAATACATTGCATTGGTGATGCTACTATCTTACAGCAGCATAGATGAGAGTAAGATCAGATTTTTCACTCTTGCAGAAAGCAACAGTTTGCAAACAGAATTCACCTGTACATACAGTAGCAAAATCTGAGCTGTAATATCAGTATCATATCACCAGTTCTTTGGAACCATTTTTAAACCACTAAAACATAAATCATTTGGATCTTGCTCGTTGTCAGTTAAACATAGTTGAAATAAAGCCCAGAATATCCCAGTGGCTACCAGCCAATTTCATTTTAGTCCTGACAATGAAATATCATGGCATAAAAATAAAACCAGACACTTAAAATGCAGTAGCTGAAATACTCTTTGATTTTTCTTCAGGATGAGTGTCACAATTTTATTAAGGTTCTCCTGAAAAGAAATGATGACACACTGTTTATCTGTGGAACGAATGCATTCAACCCTTCTTGCAGGAACTACAAGGTATGTGATCTGTTTGAGAGATTTCATTTATGTCTTGTCTTTTTGTTGGATTTGTTGTGGCTATGCTGGAAACAGCACAATGTTGTCTTTCAGCAGTGCATCATTCAACTCTGGAATTTATTCACACTTGTTTCAGTGCTACAGAACTGAATGTTGATTTGATTTCTGAGGATCGCTTTAATTAATTACCTACATCTTTGCAGCTTCTGCAGATCAAGAGCTTATTGCCATCTTGCATTGCCATTCAGATCTCCGCTTAGGGATGCAGTCACTCCTCAGAAAATTCCTTAGCTTGTTACAGACACCCACATCAAGTCATAGACTGGTCCTGAGGGTTACTTCTGAGGCTGCATGTTTTAAATGTCTGTGTTGTACTGTTCTCAATCCCAAAGCCAGTTCTCAAGATGCTTGAGGGCTTAGTATAGCAAAACCTGAGAAAATTAGTGTTGGGGACCCAGATGATAGGGAAACCCCTACCTTCCCTACAGAAGCTCAAATCCCATGACGTTGTGCTGTAAAAGTGACTGAGTGCAGACTCCACAGGGAAAAGTACAGCAGGAGGATGATGCATTCCTCGCTAACTGGGGATGTGCAAAACCAAAGAATTACTTAGAACACTTTAGAAGACTGTCCTGGTCCATGAATACTCCACATTAATTCTTTGACATCAGTTTCTTTCTTTGACATAGTGTGTCCCCACTATCTGTATTGTAACAGGGCTCACTTGTTCAAATATTTGTCTTTCTCAATTTTGCATCAGTATCTGATACAATATTCAGCAGTGGATGTCTCTGGAGTAGTTTTGAAATTATTTTACTTGGACCCTTGGAATCCAGTCTCTGCTTTTCCAGGCACTGCTGTGTGCCACAGGTCATTTCTCATACTTCTTCCGGAAAAAAGAAAATTAAGCTTTGCTGACGCTGCTTCTGACAAACTCACAGCACAATTCTCATTCATTTCCAGAGTTAGTGTTAAAAACAGAGCAAAGACATTAAGACCCGGGAAAATAGCTTCCTTAGTGGTTGTTTGATGTGACTTGCTGTGTTTTCTGCAATGCTACTGTACCTTTTTTAGCCATTGTGGTGGCTATGGTCTAGGAATCTGGAGAGAGAAGTGCAGGGTAATCTTTTCTTTCAGTCTCTGGAGGAAGAATCAAATTTGAATAAAACAAAGACCCTACATCATGCTGACTTTGTGGTATAGCTATTTCATCTTCTTTTCTTTTTATAGTTGTTGTATCTTGCTCCTAGTGTACAGGAAAACTTGTGGGTCTCATGCTGTATTTAGTCTTCCAGAAGAGTTTGTCATTTTTGTGGCTCTCAAGGCCATTAGAGCAGCTAACAAATCCAAACCAGTCCCCTCACTAGAAAGCTGTCTTCTAATACAAACACAGATTTCCATGGCATCCTGATGTGAGGGCTATAAATAGCCCTCCTTACCCTTACCCAGGTATTCTCTATGAGGCATGGCCTCTGCAGGCTTCCTCACTTGTTGCTGAGCTGCAGGCACTGGGTGGTGATGCCTCTGTGTGTCAGCAGAATGGATCTCCAACGGCTGCCAGCTGCCCTAGCTTTTTCTCCATATATTCCTGCATTATATAGAGAGCACTAAAGAAAACAGGGCTGTTCTTCCACTCTGTCAGTGAAAGCATGGGGTTTGTGCAGGGGAACTTGCTTAGAACTGTAACTCTTTTCCTGTCACTGTCACGTGAAATGCTTTTCAGCCCTTGAGCAAACACAACTAATTCCATTCAGAGTGGATTTTTATGGGAAGGATACATGACAGAGAACAAATTATGACAACCACTGGAGGATTTGGCTGCTGAAACATATAAGCTAAAAATTGGAGTAGTTGATGGTGCTGGGTGGATTATTTTTCATGCTCTGCAAGTCTGTACTGTATGTGATTTATACAGTAGGAGCTGCTCAAGGTACCCAAATATGCTAGAAAGATTCTGTTCCCAAAATACAGTACTTAAGAATCTTAAAGAGGTAATAGCTGTACCTTTCCACCCACAGTTCACTAAACCCTCTTGAACTTAGTGGAGTGTTGATCTGTATATTTGTATCATTAGCAGTGCCCAGGGTGAATTTATTTCCCAAGAGTTACAATTAAACCTCGCATTTTACAATTCCTGCACAGATTAATTCTTGCCTGATGGTAAGAGGATTTCTCTGTGACACAGACTCAACTGATACAGAAAGACTTGGAGAGCATCCTTCTGAGTATGCTAATCCAGGAAGAGAGCACCACTGTTGAGACTAGTGCAGAAGCATCTCTGGACTTTGGGGAGAAAAATGCACACACAGATAATTGTCTTAGTGTTGTTTCTTCTGACTGCTGTCAGAAGACAGTGGCTTACAGCTTTTTCTCTGTATGAGTGCTTCAGTTGGATCACTGTTGAGGATAAATTTTGAATCCTTGCCGGAACCACAGACCACATAGCCTGCTACAGTTCTGCAGAAAGCCTGTGTGCAGATAAAATACAGACTGATTACCTCCAAAAGAATGCCTGACTTATTGGACGTATTGTCTTCAGACTGATTTTATTTAACAGTGTGATTTTTGTCAGATGTTTAATTTATAGTCAGAAGCACAGGTAGAGAAAGGAGAGAAACACTGTTAGAAGCTCCATCCTGGGTAATAAGTGTTTTTTCTCTGTCTGAGGAGCTCCCTTTTGTTTTTCAGATGGATACCTTGGAGTTTCTGGGAGATGAATTCAGTGGAATGGCCAGGTGCCCCTATGATGCAAAGCATGCCAACGTTGCGTTATTTGCAGGTAAAGTGATGGAGATGAACTTCTTGCTTTCTGTCCTGCAGCCCAGGCTTACTGTAGGACTTTATCTTTTGAGTCTAGAATGGCAAAATCTAAAGCATGGCAGAAGGAGTGAATAATGACTGAAAATAGAGGGCATAAGGAAATCACTAGCACAGAAGCCTTCCTTTCTCTGTGATTAACTTCACCATCATAAACATTGCCTGAAGCCTGAGTTTCCTGGTTCAGTTTTTCAGTATTTCCTTGATTCATGATACTATGCTGCCACACCAGTGTGAGGCACCTCTTCTGTCTTCATCCAGCTTTTTTGAAAGTCAAGGCAAGTTGAGGCCTGTGTGAACTTCAGTGAGAACAGGGTGGGATATTTTTTTTAACAACTAAGGTTAAGTTAACCTTCATAATTAAAGGAAGTTAGGGAACATACTTTTTGTAGATCTAGAAAGGGAAGGTAATTTCATTTTAAAGCAGAAAAATGTCTCAATGTGGTATTACCAACTGTTGTAGACAAAAAAGAACCTGATGATCAACAGTGATTTACACTGCATGCAGCAGAATATAGTTAGCTCTGATTTCTACTACAATAGTTTAAAAAAAACCCCGAGTGCTTAGTAGTGGGGTTAATTTGGCCTGCTATTTAGCTTGGTTATTTTCTCTTTAGAAATTCCTGTTTAAATTGTTTATCTCTTAGTATAAACCCTGCCGATTTAGATTTGGCTATAAAATAGATGGTAAAGAAGGCCCCCAGAATAATGTGAGTCTTTTTCAGCAGGTGTGACACTAGAAAGCAGAGCCTGGGTGCTACATGGAAGTACTTTAGCAATAGCCTCTGAAGATTTTAGGAGTGTGCAAGTGTTGAAGCCAGTCTCAACTGAGTGTGGATGAGGGGCTGTATTAAGCACTACAATACTTGAGGTGGTATCATCTGCCTCACAGAGGAGTGATTTTATAGCAGGTTGAAATTAATTCTGTTTAACTCTTTATCATGTAAATAAATGGGTCCTTTTGTTTCAAAAATAATGGTGATGGTTCTGGTACTGGTATGTAATTTCTCACAGTCTGAAGAACATAAAGTAGAAATTTTCTGATAGTAGCAGGTAATTCATAAACTATGGAAAGAGAGAAACACCTTCAGAGAAAGACTTATGCCGTGTGTCTCAGATTCCCAGTCGATAGGGCAGTCCAAATGACCTTTCAGAAGGGACATTCTTAATATACTGACCAATAAAATCTTTATGATCAACTTAATGTAAACATTTCCCTTGTATTCAGCTGAAGTTTGGTAAGATGACTCCCACTCAGTCCCTGAAGAAGTCTTTGCATTATTTGAAGATAAAGGAAATATTTATAGAAATTATCATACTCTTTCATGACAATTCAGAATAAATTTGATACTGTTTAAATAAATTTTTGTAGAATATATCCCATAAATCTACCAGCTTCAGAAAATCACTGTTTGATGTGCCGTACATATTGATACACATAATAGCTTCTCCAAGTGCAGTGAAAAGCGATTTCACAATATTTTAGGGCACTAATCCATCTCATGGGAGTCTCTTGGGTGCACTTACATGAGGCTGGGTCTGCTTCCAATCTGTAACTGTTGTAGCTGGTATGGACAAAGTGTAGTTGGTCACATGGTCTTCAGGAATTTGGCAGGAAAGAAAAGAAGCGTGTGATTGTATTAACATTGAGCATCCATATCTAAAAAATTTAGCTTTTTGTTCTGTTTTGAAATTGGTTTCAGTCCCTGCTTTTTTGGCAAGTATTTTTTTCTGTTTTTGCTGGGAAAAACAGCCCATTTTTCAATAATGAAATGATGATGGGATTTGTGGGCTCAGAACAAAAAGTATGGTCCTGCTATAAAAAACAGTCTGATTTTGATCGGAAATTAAACTTTACCTATATATATGCAACAAGCAGAAGTTAACCAATAGAAGCCTCTCTACATCGTCTTGGGTATGTCCTTAGTGCTGGTTCCCTCAAGGCCTAGCAGCCAGCATAATCTTTGTCCAAGGAGACACGTCTACATCAGCAGACACACCAGAGACAAAAGTTAGCCTTGCGTTCCTGCTGAGGTGTTTGTGCTCCTATCAGACATCATGTTCCAGGATTTGTCTCACACATGAAAACAGCCCTGTACCATTACCATGACCTGCAAAAAGATTAGACAATTGCCTGCTGATAGTTTTGCATCTTTTGTTTATCCTTGGAGCACCATTTTGTAGCTCTTTTCTTACTGCCTTTTTTTTTTTTGTTTGTTTGTTTTTGTTTTTAAGAGAGAGAAATGTATAGTTTATGCAGGAAATGTCTAAAATACAGTTTAGAAAAGAAGCATGAAGCAATCCTCCTCCATATATTTACATCCCTGTTTTGCCTAGGCTCCTTGCACATTATTTATTTTTTAGCTACTGATCCTTGGCAAAGAAGAAGTGCTCTCAAAGGGAGAAATTTGCATAAGTATCAGTTAACTGACAGTCCCTAAGACCTGTCTGGTTTGCCCTCCCCATTAAATATAACAGTTTTGTCCTGACTTCTCCATGTTTATTTTACTCATATATATTGTCAGAATTTATGGGCATTGAACCAAAGTGGAACCATGTAGGGTAGATTTGTATGCCTTACCTAAACTGGAGAAGAATGACTTTATAAGCCTTCTTCTCCCACAAAGTTCCTCTGAAATTACCATTTTGAAAACTGGTGACTTGCTTGTTCCCTGCTCAGTCCCATTTTACTTACCTGGATTTTTTTTTCTTCAGTGTTCCTAAGGAGTTGGTGATGATTTCCTTTTCCCCATCTCATTTGATTGATGAAAGAAAGCTCTTACATTATTTCTAAAGCTCCTTCCCTCTTGTTTCCTCTTTCCTTCCCCTCAGAGGGCAAGCTGTATTCTGCCACAGTGACTGACTTTCTTGCAATAGACGCAGTCATATACCGGAGCCTTGGAGACAGCCCAACTCTGCGGACAGTTAAACATGACTCAAAGTGGTTGAAAGGTAGGTAAACAAACAAACTAAAAACCAAACAAAAAAGTGACATCTCTGATAAGTGTCTTGGTTTCCTGACAGATGTGTCTGTCATTTCATTTCACCCATGCTCTCCGGCAAAAAGAAGGAACTAAATTATGTCACTTAAACTGATCTCTTTCCCTCCTCTCCTGACCCCAGGTTACTGGACCTGACAGAAACTATGAGCATGGTATAGTAGAATATATATTCCAAGTGGACTTTCCAAGATGAAATTCATCAGTTTACAGCTGTTGGATGTAAAGTTTGCAGGCCAAAATATTCTTGGGCTGTGTTTGAAAATATTCATGCCCCAAGACTGTGTTAGGTAACAGTCAAGGCTTCATGAAGTATGGATTTGTCCTGTAACATTAAGATTCATCAATGAAAATAAAATTTTGAGAATATTGCACAAAGCCTTTCTTTTATGGTCCTCAGGGACTGTACAGCTGCCATTGAATTAGGCAGTTTCTGTGCTCTGAATGCCCTCATTGTTAAGAACAGTGCTGTTTAGCTTCATGTAGGCGTTATGAATAGTTAGCATTTGGAGTGATTTTAACTGTGAGCAAAGCCATAGTTTGAAGTTTTTTTCTGCGTACAGAAATGTTTTGCCAGGTGTCGACTTTAGCTGTCCCACTACAGACACGTGTGGGCAGAAACAGTTACACTGTTTGTTATTCCCTCCACACATAACCTGCGTGCCATAAAGAGCACTGCTTGGGCCCTCAGGCAAGCCATTACACATTGCCTCTTTACCTTTCCTCATACTCCATGCAGGGCAGATGTATTGGTGGCATTGGTGGCAACTTAACTACCTTGCGGTGAGGGTGTACAGACTTACCCGCAGCTGTGCTGTCCCCAGTGATTCTTCTGCAGTTGTGATATCACTTGTTTTGGAAACTGAGCAAATCTGCTTGATGTGGGCATTTCACCTTTGGACGTTTACTTCAAATGCATTTGGCTTCTCTTTGCATGCAATATGCTGTATGTGATGCCTAAATGGCATGTCTTGATTTTTTTTCTAGAACCATACTTTGTCCAGGCTGTAGACTATGGCAATTACATTTACTTTTTCTTCCGGGAAATAGCAGTGGAGTACAACAGCATGGGAAAGGTAAGGGCAAAGACATTGCCTTGGATGACTTTGTTAGATTCAGGGGAAGGAAACATATGCTATTCTTGGACTGATACTGTTAGGAGTGACCTTGAAATGAGAACCATAAATCATGATGACAAGGTCATAATTTTGAGAAGATTCCTATTGCTCAAGCCAAAAGGTTGGTTGGAGCGAAACATTGCACTGTCTTAAAAGGAAACAAGATGGTTTTGTATTGTGTATGCTTGGAGATCTTTTCTCAAATCAAAAAAAGCATAAGGCAAGTGTAGTTAGTTCAGCCTAGTAGGCAATTTTTAAAATTTAATTCCAGAGGAGGGTGATATTTTTCTTCAAGAAATCTGAATTGAAGTGCTGAGTAAACAGGGGCAGAAATTTCGTGCACTGCTGTTCTGCAAAGAATAATTAAATACTTTCTGCGTTTTTGCTAATTTCACAATAGCTTTCTGACTAGGCAGTCAGAAAAGCTGACCAAGGTCACAAAGGTGGAGGGCAGGAATAAAAGCCCAGCAAGATTTGCATAGTTTTTAAGTGCTGAAAACACAAGAATCAGAGCAGGCAGCGTGGGTTGCAGGGACTGTGAGTATAAAATGTGCTTTTGTTTAGGGAAATAGAAAGCTAAGCAGTCTGTATGGAAATGAGTTTTATATGGGTTGAGAACAGATCTCCTGAAGCATTTATGTCTGTATAGCAAATGCCACAGCCTTATCTTTTATAACGCACTGTTCCAAAGCTGAATTTTTCTCCGTTTCTTATTTGTCACAGATTACGGAGACGTGGGATTAAATTAAGCACCTTACTGTGTTATTCCAAATGTTTTAAAAACAGAACACCAATGTCTTTTAGTTCAAACAAACATTTCATTTACTCCATTACTTTTCCTCTACTCCTTCCAGGTAGTTTTCCCAAGGGTAGCTCAAGTTTGCAAAAATGACATGGGAGGATCTCAGAGAGTGCTGGAAAAACAGTGGACTTCCTTTCTCAAGGCTCGTTTGAACTGCTCAGTTCCTGGTGATTCACACTTCTACTTTAACATACTGCAGGCAGTTACAGATGTTATCCATTTCAACGGCCGAGATGTTGTTTTAGCAACCTTCTCCACACCATATAATAGGTAATAGGTGCAATAACCTTTTACCTCCTGTTTCCTTTATGTTTTGCTTTTCACTGCATTTTCTGTTTACTTTATGAAGGTACAAGAAGTGATTGCTCAGAATATGTAATTATTTTATAGCACAGGCTTACCAGTAATTTATGTTTAATTTTAAGTTACCCTGGTATTGCTTACTGTATTTTATATCTGATAATTTAGAGCAGCTTTCAGACATTTACTAACTGGACACATACTTGGATGTACTTTTCTTTACATGGAAATAATTCAGGCCCACCATCAAGAAGTTTTGTTATGTGTAGCTCTATTACAAGCGAAAAGATACCATGATTTTTTTCCTCACAGAGGACTGGGTCTGTCATTTTTTCATCTAACTCCTCAAGAACCACTTTAGCACTCCTTCTCTTTACTTCATGCACCCCTTTTGACTTTTGCCTTTTCTCCTGGGAAAGCCAAGATCCTAGGCCATTCTCTTGGTTGGGGGGAGGGTTCCCAGAACACCTGTATTTTATTGTTTGCATGGTTTTCCAAAAGCTTTTGTTCATCTACAAGGAATTTATTACCATTGCACATTATATCATGTTTCTCCAGAAGCTATTAGAAGAGTAACTGATTCTAATTACTGAGGTCTCCTAGAAAAGTTAAAAAAATAGTAGCTTTCTAATTAAAAAATACATTGCTGTTTCACGGAGTAATGTTTGAGCTGAAAGGGGAACTTTATTGATGAAATTCATGTGGTTTTCCTGGACACTGGCTGCCTCTTGTCAAATCCTGACCTCAGTGAGGTCATGCACAGAACTGACTTCAAATGAAAGTAAGTCCAAGCCTGTAAAATCACTGCTTTTGACGTTAGACAGTTGGAACTGCAATGGAATACTTATGCCACTGATACAGAATACAGGCTTAAAATACAATAATCTTTTTTTTATGTAAACAGGCTTAATAAAAAAACCAATGAACAAACAGAGGTGCAAAATCAGAAAGAAAAGTTGTATCTTGAGATTATCTCAAAACTGAAATTGTCCTCCCACTCTGATAATTTGGTGTGTCATGAATAACACTTCTCCTTAAACCCTGCCTTATATTAGCTAAGTACTTGCTGTTAAAATCAAGGTACTGTTTTATAGGCCCCAGTTATGGCCAGACATTGAACATGGCATAGGCATGGAGACACCTCATTAAGAGACTCGATTCTGGCATGGGCATGTCTCTGTCATTCCTCTTCCACTGATGAAAAGCTCCAATGTATATCTTTGATCTTCAGAACACAGCTTCACCCTAGAGTGAGCTGGAGGATATTCTCCAGTCCAACGTGACTTATCCAGGGTAGGAGTTGCTGATGGTTTGTAGTCCAGTGGCAGGGCGGTGGCTTGGCTGTGACTTTTAGTTGCCCATCGTTATGGCTTTATCACGTTACGAACCTTCAAACTGCCATTCTCAAGACTAAAGCTGCTGCAGGCTTCTCACCCCAGTGATCACTCCACTGACATGCAGCTGTGCATTCAGTGCAGTTCTCAGCACTTTCGGTTCTGTATAGCACACCTCAAGATTTTAGGGTTGCTTTTTCTTTAGGATTTAGCTCAGCAAAGTGCAAGGCCTAGCTTGAGTGGATCTTGAGCTGTCTTTTAGAATGAGGTCCTTTGTGTAGTGAAATAGACCCATGATCAACTCTTATATAAACATGTATATGGCTGCCTCACTTAAAACTCTTGCTGTGTATGTAGCATCCCTTTAATACAGAGCTTTGAAATTTCCTTCCATAAAAAAGCACAGTCTGTGGAGATCAAAGTAAGACTGTCTCGCTATTTGTTGTTTCTTTCACTAATAAGGATTTGAAAATCTTTACTATTCAGTTATTTTTCTATTAATATATATACCTTTAAGAGTTTAGTTTTAGTATCTGTAACAGTGTTATAGTTCCAACGTTTTTCCTTTGGTGTGTAATGCCCCACTAGCTAAAAGCAGGATTGAAAGCCTCACCCATCTAGGTCCATGCTAATTATCTGATAAAATTAAGTGGTGAAAGTCAGACATGAAAACAGTAGTTGATGCATATAAAAATGAAAGGTGCAAGAGAGTGAAATTCATGCTTCCAAGTGGCTGACCATGAGAAACCCCCTAACCCTTTCAGAAAGTATGTAGGTAAAGACATACTTACATTTAGACAATGCTATCATGCAGTTACATGCAAATAACCAACAACCTGAAATGTACAACTTTATGATCTAAAAATAAAATTTAATTTGCTTCTATATTCTCCTTACACTTCATTGTGTTAAGCAAATTCTGGAGCATAGTTAATGCCTTTCCATTGGGAAAACTTGGTGAAGATAAGGCTGTGGGAGTATGGAGTAATAATGTGTACAAGCCAGGTCAATGACATGTTACAGTATGCTCCTAGTTTGGTCAGCACCAGCTTCTGAGCTGTCTGGAGTGTGGTTTTGAAGCATGACAGAAACTGTGAGAATTAATATGGAGAGATGTTGCTACTTACAAGAACTTAGATTTCTGAATAATGGGTGTGAATTAGGCTGGCTATTACTCTTCATGCATTGCCAGTGCCACGCAGAGTTTCCCAGATTCTTTTCCTTCTTGAAGATTATTGCGATTACTTCTCTCTACAAAGGCTTTGAAACAAATTGTGCTGTCGGGAGTTGCCTGCTGATTGGTATATTTTGGGCTTTTCCATGAGGCTGGCTTTTCCTATCAATACTGAGAGGTTACAGGGTTCAGGATTGAGTAGCCTTTGACAGGAAGACTTCTATACAGTGTGTTTTTCACTCAAAATTTTATGCATAACTTCAGAATGAGTAACAATTTCTGGGAAATGTCACTTTGCAGCATCCCTGGCTCTGCAGTCTGTGCCTATGACATGCTTGACATCGCTAATGTATTTACTGGGAGATTCAAAGAACAAAAGTCTCCAGACTCTACATGGACACCAGTTCCTGATGAACGAGTGCCCAAACCCAGGTACATTTCATATTTAGTGATATGGTTATATTCCTGCATGTGGAACAGAGGTTTTTAATGATTTGAAGAGCCTTGTAAGTTGCAGGTGCAATATAAGGTGCACACTGTAACAGTAAAATAGAACTTGAGTTGCATTTGAATCTGTGGTATGCAGGTGAGGAGTTTTCCACTTAAGACTTATGTAACATAAATCAGGCCAGTATCACATCCACTTGGTCAAAGTAATCTGTCACTTCAGAGTGGTGTGAGTTACATGCCTTTTGCAAATTGGTTCCGTAGTGGATATATCTCATTACAGAGCCTGCACCTGTTCTGCGTTTAATATGCAATTTATGTGCCACAGAGGAAACATCATGGGGAGAAAAAAAACATCATTACATGGAAATGGAGATTCAGTTTACCTCATCCCTGTTATGAGTTGGTTTGCATGCTTCCACTACCCTCCTATTTGCATGAGGATCCTCTATTACACTCTCTTCCTGTTTCCTGTAAACACCCACTTCATACAAGTTGCTGTTGACAGGCACTTGTTAACTCATCTTCACCAGTAGCATTTTGCTCTGAGAGTATGATATGCATGTAGATAATTAATTTATCTCAGTCCACTTTAATGTATGTATTATTACACTGCTTGTGATATCTTACATAACTTCGAAGAAAACACATCTGAAAGTTTGCCGTGATAACTGAGCTTCTGCCAAAATACAAATCTAGTGCATCATGTTTTAGGGTGCCAAGTGTAGCATTCCTGTGCTGTCTTTATTCTGAGTTTGTCACCCAAGAGAAGAACTTGGAAATGACTGAAAAATCTGATAAAAGTCTGTAGCTGGTTTTGGTCTGAGCCTTAATAAGGCACCTGCCAGCAGTGTTGCTGGATTTTCTTTTTGTTTTCACAGTATATCAACAACTCATTGATATAGTGGGCACCCTTGGTACTGGCAAGCCTTCATGAAGGCTCCAAGGTCATTTGTTTGGAATTTACTCAGATAGAGGTTTTTGGCAGAGAAGGGGAAGACGAGAATGAGAAATCTTCTCTTTCAGTGAGAAAGAAGAAGAGACTCACAGAATTGTCAAGGATGGAAGGGACCTCAAACATCATCCAGTTCCAACCCCCTGCCATGGGCCTCACATTAGATCAGGTTGCTCAGAGTCCCATCCAGCCTGGCCTTAAAAACTTCAAGGGATGGGCCTTCCACCACCTGCCTGGAAAACCTGTTCCAGTGTCTCACCACAGTCATGGTGAAGAACTTTCTACGAACGTTCAATTCAAATCTACCCACTTCTAGTTCTGCTCCATTCCCCCTAGTCCTATCACTGCCCAGCATCCTAAAAAGTCCCTCACCAGCTTTTCTGTAGGCCTCCTTCAGATACTGGAAGGCCTCAATAAGGTCTCCTCAAAGTCTTCTTTTCTCCAGACTGAATAACCCCAATTCTCAGTCTGTCTCCACAGGAGAACCCTCTGATCATCCTCGTGACCCTTCTCTGGACACGCTCCAGTACATTGAATATTGCATTATGAGCTTGTGGCATGAACCAGTGGTAGGCTAAGTTATGATGAAGATGGGATAATACTACTACTTTTAAGCCAGCAGGAAATAGCATGAACTAAATGGTTGAACAGTTTCGTGTAACAGTTGGCCATCAGTCTGCTTAACAAAAGTATCAGTTACTTCTAACTTATACTTAATGCATACAAAGCATAAGATGCCTTTGAAATAAGGTCATTTTTATTTGACTATATTAGTATCACGCAGAAATCTTAGTGCTCCTGCTGATCCTAACCTTTCTCAGAAACAAGGACCTCACTTTGCTTTTTGACTATGCATAGCAGGGTTTATTTGGGTTTATGTTTACTCAGTTAAACCAGTTTTAAGATTGAGACAGTATTAATCCAATAATCTGATTAGGATTTAGAAGGAAATAGGTTTCAAGATTAGATATAGAGAAACCCTAACCACCACAGTGCCAGAATGCATAAGGTGGTCCCTAGAGTTCTCTGGGAATGCTACCTCATGAATGGGTGCCCTTGCAAAGACCTAGGAGAATGGAGATACCCTTGGTTTCTCCTTTCCTCCATTGGTAGTTCTATGTGCAGTTAAAAGGTAAAATATTTTGGATACCAAGAAGCAAGAGACGCAATCTCTGCATATGGTGTTTGTTGTGCAGCATTGTGGGACCATACCCATTGACCCAGTAGTGTGTTTGTAACCAGGTGGTCCATCTTTCATCTTCTTATCTTACAGTGGCTCAAGTCTTGAAGACTCATAGAGATCTAGGAAAAGGGATCAAATGGACCTTTTTGTTGGAGAAAATAACTCACAAAATATTACTAATATGCAAAGCATTTTGCTGTTTCCAGTGTAGCCCTGAACAGGCAGGAAAATTGCTTCTGAGGAACCAGATAACTTTAGAAATAAAGTGAACAGATTTGCATTTCCGTTGTAAAAATGATTAGAAAATGTATCAAAGTCATCAATGTGCTACCATGCTCAAATAATCTCATCCACGTTGAAAGAAGGGATGGATGTTTGCTGGGTCGGTCATCTCCAATACTCCACTTTCTACTAGAGAGGACTGAAAGCGGCATTCTTCAATGTATACTAAAACAATCACCTTCCTTCTGTATACTAGAGATGGCTTTTATGCCAGTCAACCAGGCAAGTTAGAGATCAGAAAGCACCTCTGGCAGTGGACAACGTCAAGCCAAATGCACACATGCAGTGATTAGATTTCATGTGAGCAGATGAACTGCAAACTGTGTGTGTCATGGTTGTGCTGAAGAAATCTTTGAGCTTTTAGGTAACAAGTCCATTTGAGGGAAGGATAGAACAGGATTTTAATCATCCCCTGAGGGGCTGAACAAGTCCACCAGACTTCTCAATCTGCCATTTAAACCTTACTAATGCACGTCAGATTTCACTGAGGGCCTCATTACAAAAGGGGATTTGCCCTAGGCATCAAGTAAGTGTTCTGGCTTTACCCTCTTGTTTTATTTAGGCCTGGTTGCTGTGCTGGCTCTACATCATTAGAAAAATATGTAACTTCTAATGAGTTCCCAGATGATACTCTGAACTTCATCAAAACACATCCATTGATGGATGAGGCTGTACCTTCCATTGTCAATCGACCTTGGTTCCTGAGAACAATGGTCAGGTATGTACTTCCACGTAAACTCTCATCCTCGTTAGATGTCATGTTGTACTAATAACTTTGCTCAGACTATTTGCAAATTCTGTAAATTCCTTCGTGTGTGGGGCACAAATCCAGCTAGGAATGATGGTAGCACTGAGCAGGTGCCACAGAACTACCTGAGCAGCTTTCAGGACAGGAAAAAGCTTCTTTGCTTTCCAACCATGCTGTGCTGAAACAGGATCTTGGAGGAAATGTTGTGTGGGGAAAGCTGACCCACCTGTTTGCTTATGGGCCAGTGTTTGAGACATCTCTGTAGAAAACTTTGGGCAAGGATCAGCAGACAGCCCAGGGATGTGTACACAGGATACAAACATGCCTGCCAGGATATGTTCACAGGATATGAAGATGTCTGCCGGGATGTGTACTGGCATGTTTTAATGTTTACAGAAGTGTACAATCAGAAATAATCACATAATCTGTATACTTTCTATGGAAACGAGAAAAATAATAATAAAGCCATTTGAACAAAGACTCATAAATCAGCAAGCCTTAAATACACTATCCCCGTCCTATCAACACACTTTCCCACTCTGCTGTGGTCACTATACTCTTATCTACGGTCCACTTGTGAACTGAATAATGTGACTAACTTTTGCTCTATTTTCCTCTCTTTCCCCATACAAGGGTAGAGTTTTGTGCCAAGCTGTGTTTAATGTCGGAATCATCAGATCTAGTTTTAGTAATGTATCTTCTGCCAGATTTTTGTATCAGGTTTTCTGTACTTCTCACCAAAGACAAAAGCAGCAAGCTCTGCGGAGGGCTTTCTTTTGATCACCAGTACCAGATAACTAGTACCAGATCACTAGTATTTGTTTTCAATAAATGATGTCATCTCAAGACTTAGTATCATCTCAGTACTCAACTCACTTAGCAATGGCTGTGTGCTTATTTTTAGTGAGGTAGAATAGTATTTAGCATCTCACTATTGCACTGCCACAGCTTTTCCTGCCAAAAAAAAAAAAAAAAAGTTGAATATAGATCAGTTATCAGTACTGCTGCATTTAATGTGACAGAGCTTGAAATTAAGAAAAAAAAAATCCACTGTAGTGATTTTTTTCCTCCATCTGAAGAAATTTCCAGGCTAGTACTTTGCTTCTGATTGGAAGAGTAATTCCTTAGCAGTCTTTTGGGTTTCTAGAAACACTTCTGCTATATGTGGACATGCAAAATACCACATGAAAATTCCCTGCCAAAACCAAACTATTGCAGTCTGTTGACTTGTAGCATTGTTCTTTAGGAAAAGCACTTAAATTTATTATATTGTGGGAAAGGTGACAAAATAAATGGAAGTATAATCCCAACTGATGCAGAACCCTGTATTGTTATACTAGATACCGCCTGACCAAAATTGCTGTGGACTCTTCTGCTGGGCCGTATCAGAACTACACTGTGGTTTTCTTGGGATCGGAGAAGGGAATCATCCTGAAGTTCTTGGCACGAATAGGGAACAGTGGTTTCCTAAATGATAGCCTTTTCCTGGAGGAGATGAGTGTTTACAATCCTGAAAAGTGTGTATCTGATTCTTTGTACTTGGGTATGGGTGACTTTGATTTTCTTATTTCCCAGATAGTAGGTTGACCCCTGACGAGGGAAGTGATTACAGAAGCCAAATTTTCTGAGTATTTTCAAAGTGTTTGGAAAGGGAATGTGTGCTTACCAGTCTTGACATTGCAATAAGATATTTTTTATTCAATAAATGTAGAAAATAACCCATCTGATGCAGCAGTTGATGTATAATTAAAAGTGACATTCTGCAGAGGAAGATTAATTTTCTAATCCTATAAAAAAAGCCCTGATTCCTCTCCAAATAACTCAACAATCACCAAGCTGCTCTCTAAGGAAAATTTCCCACATTTCAGCCTTCCTCAAATATGCCTAAGGGGGCTTTGAAGTGGGCCATAATCATGCAGAAGTTTCTGTGACTTTGAGTGTGGATAAGAATAAACACAAAAAATGGAGGGCCCTCAAGAGGCTTGTCTGGTGTGCCGTCCCTCTCCACTTCTTATTCCCCCATCCCCTGCATTTTTAATACTCGCTCGTAAGTCTATCAATGCTTTTCATGGCTATCCTTAGATTGTTCAGTTCTACACTTCTCAGGATGTTTTTGTGACTCTTTTTTAAAGTTTGAGGAATCATAAAGTTTTCATCTGGTTCCTCTTTCTCATATCAGGTGCAGCTATGATGGTGTAGAGAACAAGCGAATAGTAGGCATGCAGCTTGACAAGCCCAGCAGTGCCCTGTATGTTGCTTTCTCCACCTGTGTTGTCAAAGTTCCCCTGGGACGTTGTGAACGTCATGGCAAATGCAAAAAGTAGGTGTTTACTGGTGCCTGCCAGAAGCCAGAACACTAGGCATTGGGAAAGTGGAAGTGCTCATGAATGCCACCTTGTGCTCTTCTTTCTCAAGGGCCTGCATAGCATCCAGAGACCCCTACTGTGGATGGGTGAAGGAGAGCGGTGCGTGCACACAGCTGGTCCTTGGCTCCAAGTGAGTAAGGGCTGTAGCTGAACGGGCCATGAAGCTCTGCTAGTGGCGCCAGGCGGTCTTGAGCAGGGGCTCTTAGGGAAGGAAAAATGTGGGAAGTGTTTGTTCCAAACTTATTTGCATTCACCTCTGAAATGTCTCACAATTTTTTTTGATGTGAACTCTTAGCTGATTGGTAGCCACTGAAAGAGGAGGAAGAAGCAAATGAAAGAGCTGTACTAAGACCCACATGTTATTGAAAGGAGGGAACTGGAGGGGTATGTCTGGACCAGCCCACACTGGAGCCATCACAGCTGATTAAAGAGGCAATAGAATCCAAATTAAATTACTGAAGCAATTTGTTCACTGAAAACAAAACCAGTCCTTCTAATTTACTCTGCATTACTAAGAGGAATAACAGAGCACAGTAAGAGCTTAAAGCAGATTCAGAGAAGTGCTGGATCTCTCCTTGCTTAACAGTACAATTTAATTATTTTATAATTATAGAAGTCTGTGAAGATTTGTTTAAACGTGATTAAGAAAACCTCCTCACAGGGAGCAGACCTATTGCAGAGCTCTCATTTCTTCACCACATCTGACACACCTCATGCTTGTCCGTTTTAGGGTACAACTATAGAATCATAGAATACTTCCTCAGGATTGTGGTGGAAGCGTAGCACTTCTGTACAGGTCTTCGGCACACAGTGAATGAGTTACTCTCCCTGTGCTCATGTCTTGTTTAATTTTGACATTTCAGTTAAACTATTTTGTCTACCGGGGGTGCTGTATCTACATGTGTTTGTATACGCTTTGCTGTGAGAGCGTGGACTGTACCTGACTGGGCATTTGGTACCTTAATGTTGAAGTCTACCTGTGATTTTAGCAGATTTTCATAGCATTCTGATGCTGCTTGAGTCTTTTAACACTTCCATGGCAACTTGTAGGGGACTTCTTTGCCTTTCTCTTCAAAGCAACTGCTGCACCTATCAATAGATCCATTGAGACAAAAACAGCAGAGCAATCCAGAGGCATGACAACACAGGTCACTCTCTACCCAGTGCTTAGCACCTGGGATGGGGATCCAGATCAACCAGCCGGAGGCCCTGCTGGATGTAGGTGGCAGTTAAGCGGCAGTTTTAAGAATTTGGAGTTGGGAATTAAGGTAATTAAGCCTCAAGGGCAGGATCCTAACTAATGTGAACAAGATCTTGTGTTGGAGATTTTCCATGGCTCTTGTCATTCATCTTTGACTACACAGGAAGTTGGAAGAACAGCTTCACTAGTTATCCAGAAACACAGGCAGAGATTAGGAGTGTAAACTAGGCATGTCAGCTAGAGAAGCCTGTGAGTATTTCACAGTAGAGCCTCTTCAGTCAGTGGAATGACTTCTGTGGACTAGACCTTATGCCTCGCAGCCTCTTCCAGCACCAGTACCTAAATGATGGCTGAAATGCAGTACCATTGCCTACCACAGTACCTTCCCAAAAGGTCAGCTTCCTTCTCATGTCAAAGTGTCAGTGCATCTTGACTAGTAAATGGACAAGTTAAGGTAGGATTTTAACTGCTTCTTGTAATATATATTTTACAGTTAACAGTTTAGAAATATCTGTTTGCCTCCCCTGACATTAAGGCATGCAGTGAATTAAAAAAAAAAAAAAAAAAAGTAATAAGAAGAAGACAAAGCATTATCAGAAACCAAGAAACCATTAAGCAATGACAACTCAAATATCTGTGTTGCAATTTTTTTAACTCTCACATGGAAGTTTCAGAAAAGCAGCCAGTTTCATATCAGAGCTTTATTTCTGTTGTGATAATTTCTTTCTGGTAGTGACTGTTGTTATTCATACTGTTTTGTTTCTTTCTATTACTTAGACTGGCATTTGAACAGGACGTAGAGCATGGCAATACAGATGGCCTGGGTGACTGCCAAAGTAAGCAAAGCTTTTACCGTCTATTTACCATGTGTCACAGCATCCTTCTGAGTGCCTCAAGTCACCATTACCTGTTGAGCTTTCTTTTGTAGTAATGTAAGTCACAACAGGGACAGCAAGTGCTGGCTAATGATGCAGGCTCAGAAGAGGAATGGTTGTGTAAATGTATTTAAAGAAAATGGCCCAGTTGGTGTGATTTATACTAACACCAGACTTCAAAGCCCTTAGATATTGAGAAAATCTCAGTTCTGGAAGATATTGTCTATAGGAATGCTATAATGAATTGGGTGTTCATTGTTTTTATTAGCCACAGTGTTTGGGTTGTTTATCTAAATATGCAGAAGTGGCTTGTTTTCTTGCTGTAAACTCTGTATGGGACTACATTCCCATGCAGGACAGAGAGAGAATGAAATATGTCTTTAGCCTTGGATCCAGATCAAGAAGTGGGCACTACTTAGTTTGTAAATCTTAGTGGATTTTTACACAGAGGCTCTACATTGTAGTGTTAAGACAAGGCACTCCCTGGAGGTGTTCAAGCCTAGGTTAGATGAGGCCTTGAGCCACCTGTTCTAGTGGGAAGCGTCTCTGCCTATGGCAGGGAGTTGGAACTAGATGACCTTTGAGGTCCCGTCCAACCTAAACCATTCTATCATTCTATGATTTTAATGGTAAACTTAGGTACTGAGAGCATGAGTTAAAAGCTTAAACATTTTCGTGTTGCACTGAGGGGCTTGCACAGCTTACATTGTATGCAGAGGAACCTTGCATGCTGATTCCTGAGCCAACAGGGATGCCAACATTTGTGTTTAGGACAGCTATCATTCCAAATATTCTTGCCAAGATTGGTTTAATTCTAAATGGGACTTACTTTGAGATCAAGAATCACATTCTTTTTGGTGCAATTTGCTTTGATGCCTGTAGATGCAGTAAAACTGCTGCAGCTGAGGAAGTAAAGTAAAAGACTCAAAGACTCATTACTTTTGGAATACAGAACAAAATAATGGAGTGTTAGAGTGTGGTTTGGGATACAGTGCAGACCAGCTGCTCTGGAGGAAACCAGATCATTCTCATGCCTTGTGCATCCTTGTTCAGGTGCCATTTATTATTGTGGTCACTGTGCTTGAGGGTGTACAAGGATTATTTCAGGCTCTACATGTACCTCTTCTCAGCTATACCTTCCTGCCTCTGCCCTAAGATAGAGTTATGTAGTCTGCCTCTATGATTGTGAAGGAGGTGCACACATAGTCCTTCCTGTGCTTCCTGTAAAATGGGTTAGCACCAAAATCAGGTCAGTTCCCAGCTGGTGCAACTTTGCCCTTTTCAGCCAGTTCTGCTCTCCTCAGGCAAACAGGTTAGAGAGGCATGGAGTGTACCAGATATCAGTTAAATATAAAAGAAGGGTAGGAAATTACTCAGAAACAGCACATCGTGCTCATGGAGAGACTTCTGCTCCTGAGGGGAGAACAACAAAGCCAGTACCTCTGCTTAAATCCCTCTTCAGCTTCAAATGGTGCATTGAACCTTGACATTGCACAGGGGTAGATTTCGTTCCCTGCTATCCCAGCTGATCTTAATACTGCATATTATCTTAGGTCATTTAAGTTTTGTCCTCATTGACTCATGTTGCTGTCTGCATCACTTGTAGTGCCTTGCTTTAGATTTGGACTTCACCTTGAAAAGAAAGCCATGGCAGGGAAAGCGCTGGCCTTCCCACTTGGTATCCTTATACAGGGCTGGTCATGAATACTTTCAAAGACATACATTGGTTTTGGGTATGTCTGAATAGTAGTTTTGGCTGGGTCCTTAGGGTAGTAATCACATACATATAAATTATCAGCCCAAGCTTAAAAGGTTGTTAGCAGCAAACTATTAAAAGGAAAAAATGACAGAGAAATAATGATTTTTCCCCTGTTATTTTTCTTTCAGATTCCTTCGTAGCCCTGAATGGTAAGGAAGTTCTTAGTTTCATTATTTACTGGCAGCAGATCCATTTTGGAGGAATCACTTTTCGCTAAACTTTTAAGTATTTTTCATGCTTTTGTTTTATTTAATATTTCTTCCCAATTTATTTTGTTCATAGACATTTCAACTGCGTCACCTGATCACGAAATGTCTTACGACACAGTGTATGGTCAGTTGATGAGTGTTTTTAAAAATTCTCCCCAGATCCTCGTGTTAGTTAGTAATTGTATTCACTAACTTGTTAGTTGGTTCTTGTACTCAAATAGCTGTTACCCTTTTCCACTTATTTGTCCTGGGTTTGAGGGCCTGATTCACTAATCACAACAAGGATTAAGGCATACCTCTTGATTTTCAATTCCTCTTCTCTAGTCCTCTCTCAAAACTCTCTACTTTGAATTAAAGTCAGGTATGGTATGTCAGCAGACATAATTAAAAGCATGCTTCATCTGAAAAATCAAACAAAGGAACACTTTGGTACAGTGATGCATCTTATCGATTTGCCAGGAAAAAGAAGACAGCAGCTTACATTCCACTTCTGAGTTGTTCAGGCTGGTGTCATGACTGCTATAGCAGGCAGTCAGAGATACATTAGGCAAAGGAGCAGGACTGTTCCTGGATTACAGAAAGATCACTCATAAGGAAAGTAAACTTGTTCCTCATGTGAGTTGAGCCTGGATTATGCCTCAATTCCTGAAGGTTCCCATCATTCCTGGGATGAGTCATTTATGTTGTTCATACTTGCAGTATCTTAATGCCTGAATGAAGCCTGGTCTATTAAAAAGAAGGGATTCACATAGCAAATTAAATGACCTGAGCTGAAGAGGATCGTTTCTGCAAGTATCGAGTAGCGGTTTCCCGTGAGGCTGCTGTTAATCTGTGCTCACAGTACTTTTCACCACTTTGTTCTGTATATTTGGAAGTGGATTATGCTGGTACTTGGAGTGCAGAATAAATGTCTTCATGAGGAATTACTGCAGAATAAATAATGACTTTAAAATTAAACTTAGACTTATATTGCAATCGTTTCTCTTTATAGACATCCTAAACAAAGACAGGTACTCACAAGCTAAGAGGATATGTTACGTTATTTTCAGTGAAGTCAATGGCAAATTTCCATGGGGAATAGGAGCTTGCTTGTGAAGTTTCTTCCAGGCTGTACAAGGCTAGCAGTTAGTCAGGGCTAGGGCAAATTCAGTGTATGTTTGGCTAAATGTTGCAGGAGGTAGGTTGTTGTGCAGTTGGGTTGAGCATTTAACTGATCCTTTTATCTTGTGCTGCAAAATATGTAGGTACAGAATGGAACTAATGGGAGTTTACTACAGCAGAATATAAATAGCTGGAGGCACAGTAATACTGTTCAAGATTTGTAAAAAAAGAAAACCAAACAACAACAAAACACCAACAAAAATACCACGTTGTTTATTACCAGGAAATAGAAAATGTGCAGGTGAAACATGTTTGAAAGTATGATAATGAAAACCAGTGAAGGGAATGCACAAAATCAAAGACTTCCTAATGTATGGAAAACTCATGGTTTCATCTGCATATACAGCTTGTACTTTCTTTCATTTGAAAATTGCTATATTTCCAATGCACAGAGCAGTAATTAAAGAACAGTGATAATAAAATCCAAAATGCTGAATGTAAAGCTAAAGAAAATGGCCTTGGGTATAGTGCTGATGTACTAGAAATGTTCTAGATTTCCTGCTGCTAAGTGCATCTGTAGGCTGCACAGTCACAGCTGTGGGGCTGTGGTTGTGGATCCTGTTAAGTACCGTATTAGTACTTTAGCAAAAGCTGATGTTTCAATCTGACCAAGAAAACAGCAAGCTGATTCAAGTGAGCAACAGAGTCAAAAAAGCTGCAGAGTGAAAAAAAAGCTGCAGTTCCAGGGAGTACAGGTAACAAAAGAGAGTCCATTTTACTGTCCCAGCATGTGAAGGCCAAAAATAGACTCCATGAAAGTAACCCATTTCTTAAAATAGGACCCTGCAGACAGATGCAATGGTAAAATGCTGACCCAACATTAGCATTGATTCCCATGCATGGCCTGTCTTGCATAGATGATTTCATTGGCCCCTTCAGGTACATGCTGATAATGTGGCCTCTAGGCAAGTTAGCCTTAACTAACTTTTAATTTTTGTAGATTTATTTAAAATACCCATTCTGATATTATTTCAGTCATTCTTTCTTTTCACCTACTATGGGAAAATAGGAAATGTGCTAGTCACCCCTATTATCTTCCACATAAGGAGTGTAAAACACTCTGGCATGAGATAGTAAGCAAGTCTTGGTAAACACGCTTGAGTTTGCTAGCTGTCATGACTGCCAAAACTCCAGTTGCGAAAGAATACTTAAGGTGTGATTCCCTTGATTTACTGCACTATAAATCAGCTCGTTTCAACAGACTTACTGTCAATCTCCAGCATCATGAATGAAAGGAGAACCAAGCCCTTAATCTTTTTGTCCTTGGCATCAGCCTCCTCATGAATTCGGCAGGTGGGCTCCATTTTCTGGGGCAGTCTCCTGTGACTAGTTGTAAACAAGTAAAGTACAAAGTCCACACAGGTGACTTTTCAGGTACATCCCTCTTGATACCTGGGAAGGTACCAGGCTGAAAGTCAGGGAGAAATGATGCAAGGGTCATATATTTAAACAAGGAGATCAGGCTGTATTCCTCTGCAAAATTGTAAGCTGCTTCAGTTACCTTTAGAAACATCAATTCTTAGTGAATTGGGCCCTTCTTTTACCCCTTTAACCATAGTCCTTTTTCTTTCTGTAGTATCAGTTTAGCCTTTCCCTCTAATTAGGTTGCTGTAGTTGTTAATCGGATAGTGTGCAGACATCTTAACCTCTAAGATCCTAATGACTTGTGCATATTAGAGCAACTATCAAATACGTATCAAATCCCTGTCTTTGTTTTAAACCTGAAAAAACTCCTTATATTTTACAAGTACACTTGAGAACAAGCTATAGTTACAGAAGTGCAGCCCTTCTGAATCGTTATCCATGCCTGTAGACACTAAGTGCTTTTACTCTCCTTCTATTACTTGATTACAGCACTCCAAATGAAAAGTTTTAGCGAGTAATGAAAGTATGTAGAACAGACTTTTTAAAAGTGTGTCTATTTTGGTTTTTTTGTGTTTGCTTTAAACAAAGTTTGAAAAGCACCGTGTCTACAGTTTTTCGTATGGTTTGTTTTAAAACAAAGGCAGAAGTGGTTTTTTAGATGTTTAGATATTAACTAATATTAACATAGAGTTACTGGTCACATATCAGATATGCTAAAGCCTCTTTAAATTGCAGCGAAGCCTATTTGAACAGTCAGAGTGGTAAAAATGCTGTAATGGAAAAATAAGACCTGCTACAGGTTGTAAACTATAGAGTGTATTGTAAAGGTTTTTAAATGGTTGTGTTTGAGAGGGACAGGACTGGATTGCTGCCTCTTCAGTCTTTTCTCTGTTTATGAGAAAAGCTTAACTAGTTCATACATTTGTGGTGCTACTCAGCGGTGAAATTGACCCAGCAGGACTGGCTGTTCAGGCACTTACTGGTCACAGTGATACTTCTTACAGGAGCAGCCACTACCCAGTACTAAGGGTCTGCAAAATGGTGCTCTAACACAAGTGGAACAGGCTATTAAGGTGTAATCTGCTCCTGCCCTTCTTCCTCAAAATCAAATGGAAGAAAAGTTATCTCAGTTAGGTGTGGAAGCTTGTTTCTCAGCGTGTACTAGACTAACACATTAGTAACAGAGCGAATGGATGGGTATCCCATGTTTGTGTGAAACCCTTCCCTACCTAATGAGCATCTGGTACTCAGTAGTATCTTCACAAAGCCTTAGCTTTCTGTTACAAAGAAGTTCTATATGTATTTGCAGCCTGTGGTTTAGGAAATCTATTTTTTTACTCTTTTTTTTCCTCCCAGAAAATGTCTCTTAAGCACATGTTTCCTCTAGATTACTGTATTAAGAGATGTTTTTCTTTAACTGTACTTACGTTTTTTCCTTAGAATTTCCACTTTAGGCAAGCCTAAAGTGTGCAAGTGTCTGTATGGTAATATAGGCATATAAATGCATATCAAACACAGATGCAAAATGTGGTTGGTACTTGGCAAGATTTTCTTCTCTATTACCTCCATATCAAGCTTTGACTAATTGTTTTCTGATGTTGAGTGCAGCACTATTTGTTGGCTGACCATATATTGTACATGTTATTATGGTTGCAGAATGGGGTGTTAACCTGGAGATTGAAACCCCATGAGTGCTGGCACTTTGATTTAGCCCTTAGGGAAAAGAGGACATGGAAATCTCGTAACTTCCATTTTCTGGCCTGTTCTGTGTCCCGTTATTTCTCTTATTTCTTGGGAATGAGCACAGGAGTTGACAAGCGTAAAATGGTGTAGGGGTGAATGCTTTCACGCTCCAGTGTATTCTTGCTTCAAAAGGGCTCATGTTTTCAGTAGCTGGACCTCTACCTGTCCTTTCGGAAACAAGAGGCTCTTCTGGAGGATTTCTGTGGAGCAGGCAGCACATTTGGGTCAGAGTCCATCATCGATCTAACTGTGTTACCAATACACATAGCAATGCTGTGGCTTATGGAAACCTTTTAGTAGTGGTTAATTTTTGGCTTCTCTTTTCTATTCAAGCAATATTAAAAGCTCTGCCTTCAACAAAATATGGTCTCTAATGTGCTGTGTTAAAAAACGATGTCTGGGAGAAACCACACTTCCTATCATGAGAGGAAAAGAATAATTCAATGCCCTTGTCATTATAAGCTTTTGTCGTGAGGTACAGAGATAAATTGTGTTAATGATTAGCTGTAGTCACTGAAGGTTGGCTTTGTATTGAGAACACTGTGAATGTGACCAATTTTCCCTGCTAACTGTATGAGTTACAGGAGTTCTCTCTATGTCCTATGCAAAACATGGTCCAAAGTACTTCCATATATAATCCTGTGTAATAAATCAAAAGAGCTCCTTGAAAATACACAGAGGAGCACAGACATTTTCTTGCTTTATGACCATTAATATTCAGCAAGAGTTCTTTAAATCACAACAGCATCTTAACAGAAGTTGCAACATTTTTAATGGACTTAATGAGTAGTTTAGTCCTATGAAGCTAGTGAAAGGACTAGATAAAACAAATAGCATAGGTGCATCAAAAAGCTTGGGAGCATTAATGGCCAAGATTTAGATTTTTGATTACTGAAATGGAATTGTGGGACCTAGGTTCATCATCTCTGTCTCTATTTCTGAGAGCTGGGCCTGGATGGCTTTAAAACCATTTGCAGCAGCCTTTCTGAGATAGAGCTTCTGAAAGCTTTATGCTTATCCAGTAACTGTTTAAAATAAACTACAGAAGCACATTCTCTACCTGCCCAGCTCTGTGCCTTCTCCATGAGGCTTTAAATTTGGGCACCTTGTGTCTTTATCTCTGCAGCAGTAAGTCTCAAATTATTTTTCTGAGCAGTGAAACAACATCAAGGGAAGGAACAGGGAGAGGGGTCTCTGCTAGGGCAGTCTGTAGCCTGGTGATTGGACTCCTCTCCAAGGCAGACTCACATCTAAAGAAGGAAAATTAATTTGCTGGGCTATTATAAAGGAGGCAGGAGAAAGAAGGGCTGCTGTCAGTCTGTCTGGTGTTTTCTGAAGAGAAAGTGTTATCTGCCACTCTCTCTGTGAATAATCCAATTTTGTTAGTTTATGTTTGAGCATGTTTCAAAAAACCCTCTTTTGATAGACTCTTTCAGGAAAGTAGGTAAGGGAAAATATTATTACTCCACACCAAATTAACCAGGCCCAGAGCTGCCCAAGTTCTGAAGAAAATAATTCACTTTGGTCCATGTGCTGAAAGGGAATTTCAGACAATTTCATAGTCAAAATATTGTGGTATGGATGGAATTTTAGTGTCCTGTCCTAGGCAAAGAGAGAACTCCCTAAGCCACTGGGAAGTCCAGGTTGCTTCCGTCCTTCAGTGCAGTAACTCCAGTAGAGCATCTCTTGAGAATGTACTGTTTGTTGGAGAGTATTTGATAGACAAGGAGATCATCAGCCTCATTCAGGACAACAATAATAATTTGTAATGGAAAAAAGGCATGTGAGACCTCTGTCCTGTAGCTGCTGGAACCACAGGTTTTTTGACCGATCCATGTAGTAAGACATTGTCTTTACTGTCACTTTGAGCAGAAATGACATTCAGTTTCATGCTTAGCCATTTTGAACCATCATCTCAGACAAGATCAAGAGCAAGGATGCAAGAGGGTGTGAGCAGCTAGGAGTCCATGCACATTTCCCATCCAGAGGGCAATGCTGTGGTGTGAGCACATCAGTGCTGACCTGTCTTTCATTCCCCCGGGGGCCCAGGGAAGAAAGCCACTGGGCTTTTGTAGTTCCTCTGGCATTTCTCTTCAGTTTTGGCCATGTTAGAAGCTGTTCTGTTTTAAATTGTTTTTTAAATTCCTCTTTAACTAAGCCAGGACCAGACAGCATGAACTGACACTTCGCTGTCAGTCAGGCATGTGTATTGAATCCAGGCAAAGAATGCTGACTGAGAATCTAAGTGTACTCACCCTCTTCCACATGCATTTAATTCTGTGGGGTAAAAGCACACAATCACCAGATCAGCATGAGCCTGAGGCATGCGTGCATCTCTTAACACTCTGATGTGGAAGTTTCAAATCCCCTGTTTCCTTGAGGCCATGCTTTGAAGGACTTTTGAAACATTGCTCAGCCTAAGACAAGGTGTTCACCTCTACAGAAGCAAAGCAGTGCATCCATTCCTTAGCAAGGAGAGGTAGTGTGGTAAGTGACTAATGAGACTTAATCTTCCCTACCTGTATTTATAATGTAAACAGGACACTCCAGTTCCCTAGTCCCAAGCACCACCACTTCTGACTCTCGCGCTCGACAGGGTTATGATGCTAGGGGACGCATGCTGGATTGGAAGGATCCACTTGGTTCATCTGAAAATACAGATCCATACGTGGCAGTTTCATCCCATAATCATCAAGACAAGAAGGGTAAGGCCTTGGATATGACATCCTGTGGTGAGGAGGGAGGGAGGGGAGGACTAAAGTGTAACTGCTTCCAGCTGGCTCGGAATAACATGTAATGAAACTCCTGTGCTATAATTAAAAGCTTATCATAAAGCCTGAAACTAAACAGCCAGCCTCAGACTTAGTCCTAGATAATTCACTGCCTGAGGAAACCACACAAAACAGAGTGTATGCCTTTGCAGAGTGTGTTGTGCATGTGTACGGGAAGAAGGGAAACAGTGGGGATTTAGCTGTCTTTAAACTTGATCTGCCCTGGTTTCTGACAGAAGGAGATCCATGGCTTCTCATTGTTCTTAAGGGTGCACTTTTATATTGCCTTTATGTCTGAATTCCCAGCACAGCAGGTCTCAGCTATTTCATATTATTTCCATCTCTCAACAGCAAAGGTACTGAAAGTCTGCTCTAGTTTAACTGCTGAAGTAAAACTGGTAGTAGTCCTAGCCACTGGGCCTACGTCCTGCTGTTTTCACTGAGACATGGGCATCTAAGACACCTTCAAGAGCTGGGGCTGAGCAGGCCATTAATGTATTTTAAAAGATGTGGAAGTCTTGCATTTTTAAAGCACCAAAAGATTGGGGTCCAGGTGTAGTTTCACAGTATTCAGCCCTGTGCTGAAGCGCACATGGGTTTAATACAAGCAATACCCCTGTCCTCAGATCTCCAGTCCTCTTTTGCTATACGTGTAGAGAATGAGGCAGAGAATTGCCTAAATTTGGCACTCGAATGTGCTTAGAGAAGAAGCAGCATTTCTCCTGTGTAAGGATGGTTGTGCCTCCACATTCCATCTTGGCTCTCTATCATTCTCCAAGCTCCTTTTAATCTATCTCTCAAAGAGGTTAAAATGGTTGCTTTGTATTTAGGAGACTTAGGTTCAAATAGCTCCACTGCCTAGAGAGATCTGAGTCCTTGTTATTCTTCTCCAGGGTGTTCTTAGATCACTTCTTTCAATAACTTCTCTATTGAAGATGTTTCCCTCTATATGGACTAATTAAGTACTCAGTGGGCCAGAAGGAGGATGGGTATGTGCAAAACTCACTCGCTGAGTGGTTAGGGTGCTCACCAGGGGCAAGAACACACATGAGCTTCAGTCCTTTCTGCTATGAATACTTGATATAAAACACTTAAAATATTAATTGAAATGTGGATTCCAGTCTCTATTGTTCATGCATTTTACATGAAAAACTCATTAGACAAAAGCATCAGCTGTTCCTGGAGAAGCCACTAACACGCCAGACTTGCTGCTTTGTGTTGTTTGTCCAAACTAGTGGGTTACTAAATCATATTTCTTCCCCTACATCTGACCCAGTGAATCTTGAATTCTCTGCATTGCTGTGGAGACTTTCAGCAGGGGGTGATGAGCACATTAACATTGCAGAACAGTCTTCAGCAGAGCTGCACAAACAGCTGACGGCAATCTGGACCGGATCTGTGAACTCTGTGCCTGTTATTCACAACAGCCCCAGATACCCAGTGCCTCCCTCGGTCCTGGGATATCCTGGATTTTTCAGTGAACTCCCTGGGGTTGACCTCAAAGAACCTTTAAGGTTCCTAGCCATGAAGCCAATGTCTCTCACCTAGCTGATCTAGCAGAGACAAAGCCTGAAGTGCTTTTCCAGCTAAGGGAGGCCAGTCAAATTAGGTAGGAGATGGCAGTAATGTTTCCTGAGATGCCATGGCAAACACTAATCTGGTTTCCTTGGCAGGAAATGGAATGTGAAGATTAGAATCCCTGCAAACAGGGAATGCAAGCTGGTGTCCCACCTTGCAGCAATTACCTTTTCTTATAAAAATGGGAGAAACTGGAATTTGTAATTCTTCCTTCAGATAGGTATTAAAAGTGACCTCTGTTGGAATGGTGTTTTTCAGAGCTTGATTTTTCAGATATTCTGGGGGAACAACTGCGAATCTACAGGAAAAAAGTTAATTTCTAAAACCCTGTAAGGGTTACATATGAGCTAGGCACAGAGCTTCTCTCCACCCTGCAGACCTGTGGGCTGCTGAGCTTCAGCAGAGGAAGAATTTCAGGCAGCTGCAATACTCAGACTCATAACTGTAACTTAGGGTCCAAGGGACTCAAGGTGCTGGAGAAGAAAGCTGAGATTCTTAATTCCTACTTAAGCTCGGTTTGAGATATCATCCTCATTTTTTTAATTCCTTAGCTCTTGCTCTTCAGCTGTAGAAGGGCAATTCAGAAAAGTGATTTCTTGGTATTACCTTTGTAGATGAGGGAAGGCAGATAAACCTGCATGCCCTTCAAAAGATGGTATGTGATTTACCTAGCACTCCTTTTCGCTCTCAGCAATAAATCACAATGATGCTGACAGCTGAAAAAATAAAGCTTTCTTTCTATGCCGTCTTTTAGTAACACCTGGTATTCAAAATGTTTGAGGTCAGAGGACATTTCTTAGAAAATTCAGTTACCTCTTCTGAAAGTAAGTGATGTCTTTCTTTTACTCAGAAGAAAGGAGAAAAGGAAGAGATCCTTGAACCCATCTTTTCTGCTGGAGTCAAACAGGAGAATGGTGTCAGAAACCACCAATAGTGGAGTATCTGGCCCTTTATGTACCCAGAGGAATGTGGAGACATGTATGCATTTTAATGGCACAATTTGTTATGTGTGGGTTCCTACTTCACAAATCTTTTGTGAAGCAGTGCTTAATAGATGGAAAGGAAGCTCTTAAAAACATCTTGTATGCCAGTTGCAGCTTTCAGAAGAACATGCAGTGAAAATATTAATAAATGTATAGCTGTTGGATTCTAATAATTTTTGCTTCAATTCACTAACTGATGAGGTGGCTTTACATTCGATGGTTCCCTCCCTAGGGAGAGAGAGTTACCAAAGAGCCTTATTAGCACTCGACAGAGTCATTTAAATATCATGCATTCTTTGGTGTCTAATTATGAATATTGACAAAGCTGGAAGCAGTCCACATGCAATCAAAACAATGGTGGCAGAGGTGACCGCATGGTTGTTTACCATTACCATCTACTTGTGTGTTGTTACTCCTTACCTTGCCCAGTCAGAGACGGTTGGCACTAAAATTGCTACCAACCTGTTGTCTTAAAAGGGCAAAGGAAAGAGTTCTTACACCAAATTAAATCAGAAAATGTTATGCTTACTATCCTTTTATTGAGATTTTGTTTTCACTTTTGCTGTGATTTCTTTTACTTTTCACACATTCACAAAGAAAAAAAAATTTTAAAAACATTTTCTCTTTGTTTTGCAAGGTACTTTGTGTTGTTCTTTGTTGGTTGTCTTATCCCTTAGACAGTGTTTCTTTTCCTGTGCTCACAAATGGCTCCTTACTGATTGTACTAATTGTACAGAATCCACTTGCTGCTTTCTTTTCTGTAACACGGGTGCTGTGATGATGTCACATCCATCCATATGCTTCACTTTTAATTCAGTGCAGGCATCTTGGGGAATATCTGTGGGGGCGTGAAGAGGGGGTTCTTTAAAAGAGTTGACTCATGGGAATGTGACATTTGTGTGCCACAGCTTTAGTAGCTAAATATACTCTGGAATTGTTTTTTTCTGAGCTACATCACATTTCTTGCCAAGATGAAAATGTGTAGCGCAACCCATAGAGTGGGAACTATGCGTTGCCATCCTGTTGGCATTTTTATTTTGGCCATTAAGGAATCAGCCCTTCCTGTTGCAGAATAAACAAAAGAAAAGATCATCTCCAATTGGGCAAACTGCATCACTCTTCCACCTCCTCCCACCCCATCAAAATCCCAAAACAAAACAAAACAAAACAAAAACATTTTCTAGAGTATGTTTACATTTTGTTTCCTTTCTTGCTGTGTTTTAGTGTTAATTTGTGTGTTTCTCACCTTTGTTGAAACAGTTTCCCTAACCTCACCATCTAACCTTCTCCCCTGCTGCCATTGTATTTGGTCCCCCTCCCTCCACAGATGTGACAGCTCCTCCTGTGGAGCACTCCAAGGCTTTACCCTCCACATCCCAGTAGTGACATAGTGCTGTGTCTCTCTGTAGTTGTCCTACTAACAAAGTGGGGAGTAGATGTGTACTGCTTGTAGAGAGGCCTATGTGAAGAAAACAAAATTATTTTCTTCAGGAATAGCTGGCCTTGCCCCTCATTACCCTAATGCCCTTCTCTGCTGCCTCCTGTCCTTCCTGCCTCCCTTCAGAAGTGCCTCACACTTTCAAGTCATGGGTTCATTAGTGCAAATGCAGCCAATGCTTAGTGTTCTCACAAGCTCCCTAAACACCAGTAGTCTGCCTTTTAATCATGGTTTTGATAAATTGGTTGCAAATTCAGATTACGATTTCAGGGTTCTGCTACAGCTTCTTCTCCACAGTGTTCAGACAGACGTGGCTGAGCTGAGCACTGAATGATGAAAGTGTAGTGTTGCTGTTAGCAGGCTTAATGTTTGTATTCTTACTTGTCTCAGCACTCATTAAGTGAAGATTATGAGGTGGTGTCTGTTTTCCTTAACAAGCCTTTTGTGGATATCCATGTAACAATGGCTAAATGCTCACTAGAAATAAGATGCTATGGACGCAATTTACAGAGTTAAGAGCTGCTGGTGTATTTGGGTGTCAAGAATGCTCCTTCGATAGAGTATCTTATAGCACTTAACTATTTTATAGGCTGTAAAGTCTGTATTATAATTATTAATAATTGCAGTTTTTCTGTGATACAGAATTGGGCATTATTAGGAATACTCAACTTCTCTGGAGGGGAGTGTGCTATTGGTGAGTCTGAGGACTGCTACTGAGGAATCCAAGGACTGTTCCTTTCAAAACCTAACTCCAGCATGTATTTTCTATTGTACATAAGTGGCAGTGTTACTAAATTTTACTGTGATTATTGCTACTTGAAAGGTTGGCCAAGAGCTGACAATGCTTGACTCCAGAAAGTCTGTAAATGTTCAGGCAGATTCTACTGCAGTGAGACAGAATTACAGGAAACTTCAGGTACAGTTATGATAAAGAATGTAAAATGCTGATTTCACAAGATACTTTATGAGTAGACATGAAACAAAAGGGAAAAGAAAAGCTTCTTAGACTCGTTTTTGCATAAATTAAACAACTGGTATTCATCATGGGAGGGATGAGTTTTACACCAGCAAGTATATTCATAGAGTATGTCTTCACACAAAAGATATTGTTACATGCTAATACATTCAAGGATCTAAAAGATTCAAAATATCTTTTATCAGAGGAAGTAGGGAGAAGTTATTTTCATTTTGCTGGTATTTTGTAATAATTCAGAAGAGGATTCAAAGTGGCACCAATTTGTCAAAACCTATCTTTTGAGTCAGTGTTTGCAGGTCTGAGAGGGAAGACTTGGATTTTTCAAGGTGAAGCAAATAGTCTATATGTGATCAGTGTCATCATCCTGGCACTCTTGTAAGGAACTGACTGATCCTAAAAATGTGTTAGGCTAATGGGAGGAGTTGCACCATAGTCAGTCTTGGCTGGATTGGGAAGAGCTAAAAACTCAAAGCATCTGTGCCTGGGAGGAAGCCACACAAGCATTGCTATTCTTTCCCATGTCTCAAAACCGTCTTATGTACGAACATAAAGCAGATTGCAAGTACTTTGCAATTCATTAAGTTTCAAGTGCTGAGGAAACAATGAAGATGGAATAAAAACAGATCTTTCATGTACTATATATTTGAAGTCTTTTGCCCACAGTCTAGTAGAGGAGCACTGTGAGAAAGGGAGTAAGGAGTTTGCCCTGATTCTGTCTATGGTTCTGTAGCATTTGGCTGAGATTTGAAGTGAGTGGTGTGGTTACTTAGAGCTGTAGTGCCTTGCAAAGAGATTTCACCTCACAAGACAAGATGACATGGGATTTACTCCATTTAAAGTTTTATAGATCTGTATCTAGATTAAAACCTACTTACTTTTCCCATTAAGATTGAAACAGAAGTTGGTTGGATGAATCTATGCTAAATGAAGCCCTGTAGATCTTTTTCCTGAAATGTTCTTAGGTAAATTAGCATCAGCTTACTGTAAATATACCTCTTTCTAGAAGAGGGGCTTATTTGCATTTCTGACATATACTAGGTCTTGGTTGAAATACAGAAAAAAAGTCTTTTAAAAACCCCAACAAAATAAACAGATAAACACTCCTGTATTTGTATAGAACTCCTCTAATGATCTAGGAACCAAATGTCTGTCCTGGTAAGGCATAAATCCTACCAGGCTGGTTTAAACGACCCCATTGCCTGTTGGGCAGTTTTATGCATCTCAGAGACTAATCATGACACTCCTGCTGTGGAGTGCCATTTTAGCTCCATATCAGATAAATATTCAAGAGCTATTGTTAGCAGTTAAATGGAACCAAATTTCTCAGCAGAGTTTTTAAGGGACAGGTACCTGTGTCACCATACTGGGCTAATAATGATCAAATGTGCCAGAAAATTCATGACCGCATCACATGAGAGTCCCTTGTGTCCTATGACATGCACCAAAGGGCTGTGCAGTCAGGTTTAAGGGAACACACCAGACGTGTCCAGAGGAATGACAAAAACCCTCCTCTCTTTTGCCTTGCATGTATGAGCTGTCTTGCTCCTGGGGCTAAAGACAGCTAATCATCTCACATTTCATCCTCAAGTTCAGACAGTGGCAGAAGAAAATTAGATGCTAATTAATAAAATGGAGATTTTGTATAAAATTGATGAAAGAAGAATGCTGGAAGGATGTTTCTGACAAAGCATTTTCTTCAAACTTGTTTTCATTATGTTTTTGTAAGTTTCTTTGAGAACAAAAGTGAAGAGACAGAGAGGAGACAAGGCATGCAGAAAAGATGACAGAAACAAAAGTCTCCAGGCAGGACCACATCCTTAAGCCAGTATTAATCAAACATGGGGATTGTAATAGAATATAGAGCAATGACTATAGAATATAGGGCAGTGCCTTCTCTGTGACTAAATCTTTGTTTCAAACCTTCTGTAATAAAGCTCCCGTTCATTTAGTCACAGATTTTCTATAGTAACCTTCTGAAAGTGTAAGGAAAGGAACAGTTTTCACTGCAAAAGATAGGCAAGGATGGGGGAATCAAAGTAATGGAGGAGGTGTATTCCAACACACACCCAAGTGCCACTCCTAAGGAAATGCCTATACTCCAGCACTGGCACAAGCTTAACATTTTCAGAAATCAAAGTGTTTCTATGTTTCATGAACACTGTGGATTTCAAACTTAGGTAGCATAAAAGGAAATGTGAATAGAAAGTATTAGAAACAAAAGTAATTTTCTATTTAGTAGGCAAAATAAGACATCATTGATAATAAAAGAGGTATACAATGTGCAACCTTTGGTTATGAAAACTATCAACAGAGCTTTTCTGTCCCCAAATTACTGCTTCTACAAATAAAAGAAGATTAAAATTTAAAATAGAGCCCATCAAATGTCAAATGTGGCTGGGGGAAACCACAGGTATCCTTGACCCGTATTTGTCTGTCTGCATAGATTGGGAGTCAGACTATCCATTTCCAAGCTGCAATGAGCAGTAGAAGCTTGTCTTCCTAAAACAGGGAAGAAACTGTCATTGCCCTGGGACCTTGATCTGCTTTTTCAATAAAAGAGGCCATGTCTAATTTGTCAAGGCAGCTGCTCAGGGTTTAGGGCATTAGAGCTATTGTGATGGACTGGATCCCTGGCTGCATTCATCCACATTCATCCTTAGTCACCCAGTAAGGACAGCTCGGTGGAGGAACACAGACTGCCTTGTGCTCTTGTTTGACCCTTGCAGCACTGACATATTTATCAAGACCTGAGAATTTGCTGTAGGGCATGCTGCCACCACAGGGCCACTACTCTATGTGGAAACAGCAAAGCCTAATTGGTGGACACGGTGTTAAGAAACAAGCATTTTAATTTTTGTGGCATTTATATTGAATATAGGGAAACTATTGCATAGAAGATGCTGAATTGGGAGGGTAGCCTAGTCCTTTAAATAAGAGATTTCTTAAACTGCTTTGAAATGCAAAGGAGTTTAAGAGCAGAAAATCTTGTAGCTGAAAGACACTTAAAACACCTTTTGGTGTTAATGCCAGTGTACAAGTAAAATGTCAATATGCTGTTAAAGATGTTTGAATAATTCATTTTTTCTCATATAGGATGTGCCTAGTTTCAATAATTATATTAATTAATAGGTAAGATGTCCTGTAGTAATTTTACAATGACCTAAACATTGACAGTTCTGGTTCAGAGCACTTTTAATATAATCTGTGGACTGTGAACTGTTTAATTAAATGTCTCAGTACAAAACACTACCTACATTCTTCACATGTAGATAACCTTTTAGTGAATGGTATCAGCAGCCCTTTCAGTATGTAGGGAGGACTCTAACTGACTCTCTCCTTTTTTTTTTTCCCTCTAGTTTTGTTTAAGGCTGTAAAAAAAGGTGATCTTAATTCTTTATGTCAGGATGGGCTGGTGCTTACTGATTCACAGCATGCAGTTAATTAAAAAAAAGAAAAACCTGGAGGGGGCATAATTTAGATTTTGCCATGTTAATTTTATTGAACATTAAATACAGATAAGAAATGTTGTCACATTTCGAAAGTAGTTGTTTCTGTGAATATCCTTAGTTTAGTCAGGTGCTAAAGCAGGCATAAGACAAAGCTCTTTAATAGTCATTTAGTGAGACATTATATTCTCTGGTGTCTGATTACTGTTGCTGTGACTTTTGCCAGGTTGTAATCACGTGTTCCAAGATTTTAAGATAGGGGAAATATCTTTTAATTCTCATGTTACAAAAAAAAAAAAAAAAGAAAGAAAGAAAAAGAAAAACCAAAGAGCATTAAGAGTATTTTCTTGAGAAGTTTCAAAGCAGATAGCCCAAATGTGCCATTACAGCTGAAAGGTGCATCCTGACATCCCCATGAGGTGAAAGGAGCTCCTACTAGCCAAGCTGCAAGTGTAAAAAAATTCTCAATCCCTTATACCTAGAAGAGACTTTTCACAGTTAGACAATGAAATACATGAACAACTGTGTAAACTGAGCATTGGCGTTGTGACTGATAAGCACTTTAACCACTAGCTGATAGTCTGACAGATGGGCCACAGCAGATCAGAGTAAGTCACAGTCCCTGTTGAAGGAGATTCTAACATCTCCATTGGCATTAGGACAATTTGTACAGAAGTTGATCAGGAAGCACTAAGAGGCATTTCTGGAACATCTGTACAATAGAACAAACATTTGGAAATGTCTCATAGCACATTCATCACCTAGTTTGTGTTGGCTAGGAAAAAATACCTGTAATACTCTGGAATAGTGGGGCCCATGGATAGCCTCCAGACCAGTTCCAGCCTCCCACATTTACTTAAGTGGTTAGCCCTGGATATTAAACTGTAGTTCTTCCACTAGCAGCAAAGATTGCCATCTTCTGTGAAATAAAATGTCAGATTAAGATGTAACAACATTGTCACAACTTCACATAAGCTAGACAGCTCTTTCATATGCCAGAGATTTTTTAAATTGAAAATAACACCAGCTGCATACTGTCAATAATATACCATCTTGTCCATGCTCCTTCCCATCTTACCCACAATTGTGCTGGAAAAGAAAAGAACAGCTGTTAAAAAAAAAAAAAGAGAGAGGGATGAGTGGGTGGGCAGCAGGCACATATTTTAAGTTCTACTTAAGATATTGTTACTTACTATATATGTTCTTGGAGAAAGAGACAGAGGGATTTTTTGGAGACCCTGAAATACCTGTGATTACTGAACAAAACAGGCAAGGAGTTTTCAGTGTGCACAGAAACATCTCCTGAACACACAAAGCCTTCATTGAAATAATTCTGAAAGTATTTCGAAAAGCACCTATTTTCCAGGTGTTTCCTTATTCTTTAAATGAGAAAATTATACGGAGTTTCTCTTTGGAAGCAAATAGGGTGTGTGAGATGGAAGCTGTAGTGCTGGGTAAACACTGCTTGTTTTTAAAGAAGCAAACAGAAGTGGTTCTACCATGTGGCACAGAAAACGCCATTGGTAGTTTCTTTGAGCCTGTGGTCAGAACTGGAGAAATTCAATTCCTGCCACCAGCCTATAGCTCCCATCAAACTGTTCAACAATTCTCCGTGTGTATTCGTTGCTGAATGAATCCCAATCAGAGATTCAAAGGAGAGCACAGATCTGGAGTGCCCTCTGTCCCTTCTTTTGCCTGCTCTCCCCACTGAACCTCTTGCATTCACCACAGAGGCTGCAGAGAGGTTTGGGCAATCATGGCTCACAATAAAGAACATAAGAGAGCACTGCTCTTTTTTACCAGATAGCATTCAGCTTTATCTCTACAAAACACAAGTCTCTATTCAGTGTCTTAAAAAGGTCTTACAGTCCTGCAGCACTTTATATGCTTTCTGTCTAAATATGACCAAGCTACAGGCAATGCCCTGAGGCACTCATCCAATAAGACCAATTAATTTTCTGTACTCAGGGGGATTTGTATATCTCAGTGTGCAGTTCTTACTCACTCACTGAACTAAATTACTAATATCAAATCAGCAGCTACTTTCATATACTAAGCATTGAGACCTGGAAAGACAATACAGTTTATCTCCACTTGCTCATAGCAAGACAAGGTGATAATATCAGCTGTCGTTCTCTGAAAGGTTTGGTCTCACCTACACTGTTTTTAGAAGGCAGAGAGAGAATAAATATGTATCACTGAAAGAAAAGAGATAATGATAAAAATTGTTGGGGTCCAAATGCTAGGAGAAAAATGAGACTTTAACTTATCATGTGGAAGTTTTTATATCTGTAGATCAGTAAACATATCTTAAGAGCTAATCTACAGATACAAAAAATCCAGTCATGCTCCGTGTGACAGTACCTGCTTTCACCTTGATTAACTAGCTGTGGAATCTGCCTGCTTTCGCCTCCAAGATTAGAAAATACTGGCTTAAAGAAAGAGCATGAGGTGAAGATGAATAGACACTACAAGCAGATCCAGAAAGGAGAGATTTGATCCAGCACCAGAACTGAGTGAAAGATTGGGAATGTTGTATTGCAGAAGCTGTGCTGTTTGAGAGATGTGTGTAAGTACACAGGCAAGTCTGCCTGGCCTGCTACTGAACAGTCAAGAGGGTATCTGCATGGGCTTTGAATGTGTGTTGGAGAAAGCACTGGTTTGCACACACTGCTGTGGTTAGATTGTGGCTGGCCCCAGGGCAGCTTTCTTGGAGCTGCTACAGGCAGTACCTGCTTGCCAAAGTATGTCTTCTGTGATAAAACTAGAAGTTCACCTCATCCAGGGAACCAGGCTAACCATAGTAATTACTGAGCGTGTTAGGAGACATCAATGAAGTTATGGCTTCAAAGTGTACATATACATGCAAGTTGAGGAGGTGATAAGAAAAAAATTAGGTTAAAAAGTGCAGAGAACTAAAATTTTGACAGACAGAAGAATGCATAAAAGAAGCCATCACTGAAGGCAGAAAATGAAGTTAGAGAGAGATCATAGCACCATGAAGACACAAAGTCCAACAGGGAAATGCTTTTACATTGGGATGTAGATGGAGTAACCATTCTTGCTTTACTGTAAATACTGTGAATTCAAATGAATGTAGCTGAGAGGAAAGAAGACTTCTGATACTTATATTGGAAGAGCAGTGACATACTGGCTCAGGGTAGACCTTATTGCTGTCTACAACTACCTGAAGGGTAGGAGGTTGCTTTCTTCTCTCAGGCAACCAGCACCAGAACAAGAGGTCACAGTCTCAAGCTGTGCCAGGGGAAGTTTAGGCTGGAGGTGAGGAGAAAGTTCTTCACTGAGAGAGTCATTCCCCACTGGAATGGGCTGCCCAGGGAGGTGGTGGAGTCACCATCCCTGCAGGTGTTCAAGGCGGGTTTGGACGTGGCACTTGGTGCCATGGTCTAGTCTTGAGGTCTGTGGTAATGGGTTGGACTTGATGATCTTTGAGGTCTCTTCCAACCTTGATGATACTGTGATACTGTGATACAGAAAAAGAAGTAGTGGTAAAATTATTCTTTCTGACTGTTAATGGCCAGTGTTTCAAACTCATTGCAATTCCTTTGTCACTTAATGTATTCAAAAGCAGATGAGGCTATGGCACTGCAGTACAGGGGGAAATTATACACCTAGCATCAGATATGTTGGGTTTTTTCCCTACAGCACCAGCCCTGCAAGTATTTATAGAAAAAAGCAATCTTGTCATTTACTGATCACTGAGGCCTTCTTAATTCTCAGGTCCAGATTATGACTGCACCTGCAGTGTTCATGAGAGTAGGAAAAATGAAGAGTTAATCCACAGTGTTTACTTCCTGTCACAAAATATACAGTCGTTTTAGTGACAGGAGGTTTATCCATCCCTCCTTTGTGTAAGAGCAGACCTAACATGAGGTCCAGCCCATATACAAGCAACCCAGCTGTGGGCAGAAGGACTATCCCTAAGGAATACAGTCTGTGTGAATTAGTAAACACTGTTGGTGTGGTCACATGTTTATCAGTTTAATAATTGTTCCCAGGGACCAGAATATATAGGATGCAGTCTCATATTTGAATGTCTTGGATGTCTAATAAGTGGCTCCTTTGTTCAGCTCTGATGTGTTCAGTTGTGTTAGTAACTCAAAACTAGCACGTCCATTTTTTTTGTCTTTTATGAAAGTTCAGCACTGATGAGGAAACAGTTTTTTGCTTTTATCTCATATGCAGTGTTTGAAATTCAACCCAGATTCTTCAATCAGGCTGCTTTGAGCTTCAGCCTGCTAAGCAGAGCTGCTTATGTTGACATTCAGCAAACTTCACTTATCCCTTTTGTGCCAAAAGGCCATAGTTCAAAACAGGCTGTAATAAAAGAGAGGAAAAACCATGGAATTTCTCAGTGACAGCTTCTCTTTCCTTGACACTGTTCATAAAAACTGTTTCCAGAAAGGCACTGGGCTGACCAGAATACATAATGCCCACAGCAGGAAAGGAAAAAAGTAAAAAAAAAAAACAAACAACCAAAACAACAGCGTTTGTTCTGTGCCATCAGAGGAGCTCCACGCAGTGAAATGGGAACTGGGAAGATGAGAGATTCACTTTTCAGGCTACAACAACTTCTCTGGAGCCCTGAAATCATGCACATTCAGCCAAACATATGTAAACCTGGTTTAACCCAGCTGTGAAAATTCCCCTGAAGTAAACTAACAAAGAGCAGCTGGATATGTTTAAACTCATCCCAGGCATAGTAGAAATGTCCCAGAATGTGCACTGAGCTTTTTTTTGCGTCATCAGAGGAAATACAGCAGACTTTAAAGGAAACTTAATGTTTTAAGATGCAAAGCAGCATAAAGTTTTCCTCTGCTGAGACAAGCTACAAAAGAATTAATTTTCCTTGACATTTTGATTTTATGCATCTTATTTTAACTACTGTGAATGCCTATGATTTACTCTTTTAAAGGACTGCTCAGACTGCTTATTCGCCATCACACAGAGGCATCTAAAATTCCCTGGGAAAGCATGAGAATTGGAGGAGGGTACTGAAATTAGGAAAGTTCAAAATGATCAGCCACTGCATACCACCTACCAGTGGGAGAGGTTGTCAAGCCTTAAGCCTAGCCACTGGGGTAAATAAAACTAGGCTGGCTTCAGAACTGTAGTGACTTCCATCAATATATTATAGATCCAGGAGAGTGTGTATCTCAAATTTTCTCCTATACCTGCAAACTCAATAAACTGATTTGTGTACAGAGAAGTAGTGCAATTAAATTTTTTCTATTCCACCCTTTTTCAGGTCTACTTCCACTTTGCTTCAGTGGGAGTGGGAGTTGTCTGAGTATGAATTTGCTGGTTCAGATCTTGTATTTTCCATCTGCAATAATCCTTATCAGAAGTGTGGCCATGTTCTAGATTTTGTGTGGTCACCACAGGATGTGAAAACATTGGGTCATAGGCTCATAACTGAACTAAAATAGGTAATTGAAATCTGTTCTGAAGATCTTACTTAAAGACTCGTGGGTTATCTCATATAGACATGGTAGAGTCCTTCTCTCATCTTTCTTTCTTTCTTGTCTAGCTTGGAAAAACAGGTAAGAATGGAAGTTCTCCATCTTCACATTGAGAGCAAAGCTCTGTAGAGAGTCCTGTTGACCGTCATTCATCGAAAGTGGAGAGAACTTAGATAATTTGGACCACTTGAAAGCAGAGATAGAACCACCCTTAAGAGATCAAGAGATGAACCTGTCCTGGAGGGATTATTTCTGAAATAGGTCTGATTAAGGGCCAGATAATCCAGTCTGAGGCTGTGACAACTGATCTGATCATTCAGAATTTTTTCAAGCCTTTGTTGCATGTTACTTCAGTCATGTTACATATCTTTTCATAGTTCTGAGTTTTCTCCTCACACCTTCAGTGATCACCAAGCCTCTTGTACCTGAAGATATTTTCTTTATCATTAATTAATTCTTCTCTCCAAGGGCATACATCCTCTTTTTGTTTGCTGGATATCTTAAATTGCTAGCTTGGGCAGCTGGCTTTGAGATCTGTTAGGGTGAAATCTAGGGGCAGTTGGGCTACTCAGTCACACAAAACTTACAGTTGCAGACCTTTACAAACAACATTGCAGCTTTACTGTAAGGAAAGGGAAAAAACAAATGAAAGCAAACATTTGCCAGCATATCTAACTACGAATGTTTGAGCTTTTTGTTTTTGTTTTCTAGCAGGTGACACCAGGAGTCCAGAAAAATGGATTCTGGGTAGAATTGCACTGAGTCAGCAGAACATGTCTTTGCAGCCAGAAGGAATATGAAGGGAAAAGCTTACTTACTGTTTTCAACAAAACAGTTGCAAACATCAAAACATTGGGTTCATGACATGGTTGGTTTGTGTCAAACCTTGAAATTATTTCTTCAAGAAAAAAGTGAGATAAGGTATCAGAAATGCATGTTAGACTCTAGTCATTCCTGAATTTGCTATCACTTTAAATCTGAGTGACCAGTGTAAATTAACCTGTTTTGTTTTGTTCATTTTCCTGGTTAAAAAGGAGGAAGAGAGCTTACTAATTCCCAAAGAGAATTTCCAGGCTGAAGTAATCCTTTAGCAGCATGAGACTGCCTGTAAACACAATTCTAACACCTGGAAACACATGTTGAAAACCTATTGAGTGGTATTTTACAAAGATAACTTTGAAGCCCATAAACATCTCCATTCATAATGATTCTATACCAGTGTTTCTCACAAGTCTAAGCAGAGGGAGACGTGCATTAGATGCATGCATTGAAGAAGGAAATTAACTGCAAGGTTTTCCCCTTAATAGCAATAAAGAAATCATTGTACCTTTCTGGAACAACTACTTGTTCTGTGGGAAGTCTCAAGCAATTTTGTAGGTGTTGGAGATGGAAGTGGGCTCATTCATGTTTATCTAGAGAGGTGAGCTTTGAGATAGCAATGACACTCATTCCCTGACTGCTGTAAATATGTGATCTAGACACAAGTAAATACCTTATTCCCTGATAGTTATTCTGTCACTTTCATGACAAAACATCAGTCTTCGTTTCCCACTTCTATGTCGCATTTTTGTGTGTGCCGCATTTGTGGGTTATCACTTTATCATCTGTTGCAGGCAGCCTCAGAAAGCTGGACAATAAGGCTCCCTGCCTTTGTTTCTGCTCTACAGGTAACTGTAGCACGCAAACTGAAAAGCATCTTTGGTGACAAGTTAGGTTGCCATGCACAAGAACTTGACCTTACAGGACTGGGTGTTGCTCTCTGTCTTATTCTCAGTAACTTCAGCCGGGTTGTGAAAGAAGGCAGCATCCAAACTCTTGTGTCACTGTTGCAGCCTCACATCATGCTGTTCAAACTGGGAAGTTGTTAGCTGTTGGTTTTCATTCATCAAGCAGTTGTAAAGGTTATAAGCCAGAATTTTAGTTTGTGCTTACTGTAAATCATACACCAGAACCTAAACTTAGAGAAATGTAACAGTGGGACTCTATGTGATGTTCTGCCATCTCTGTCCCTGATCACAGGTGAGACAAATTTAGGCTTCATAACAGAATGTTTCTTCTTATACTGTACGTGCTAAAAGGACACAGCTCTTTTGCTGACCCTCTGGACTTGAGGTCTTCTTTCTGCAGATGCCTCTTAATTGCTATTCTCCTGAGACAGACATCTTACTTCAGATATTTTTCCAAGTAGACTTCTGATCATTACTTTTTAATGGTGGCTTTTCATCAAGTTTTAACTCTACTTTCATTTGCTTCTAAGAAAATAAGTCAAAGACCTTACAGCAGTCAAAGGTTATCATGTTTACTGTTTCGCCACAAAGAAGTAAGCCATTTATCCTGTCAAGAAAGGACGTTCATCTGATTTAATTAGTTTATTCTTAGCAAATTTGCCTTGGGGTGTTTTTTTTTTTTTAATAATTACTTTATCATCTTTTGGATAAAACCTCATAAGGCTGATCATTTAATCACTTATCCTAGTGTCATTCCTATTCTAAACATTGCACTGACAGGTGTGTCTTTCGTGAGGTCCTCCCTATGGCTCATCTCAAAGGCAGGTAAAATGCATGTCCTTTTTCAAGAGCTCTTCATGCTCATACTTCCTCCAGTGTTCTCCAGGATACTACACAGTGTCTAGATAGTGTTTTGCCTAGGTTTTTAAGCGGCTGGGAATAAAATCCTGTAGACAATTTGAAAATACCTATATTACCTAACTTTTTTTACCTTTTCTCTGACTTTGTTGCATTTCTGATTACAGGTTAGCATGGAGATATTTTCATGAAAAGTGAAGCAGGATAAGGAATAGATACCTCATGCTCCATGTCTTTCCACATCAGTCCTCTCTCACTGAAGTTTCTTGTCCTGATACTCATTACTCTTATTTGGTTAGAATGAAGAACTCTTTTTTTTTTTTTTTTTTTTTT
>WBNM01032227.1:105723-116104 GCA_013399055.1 Ramphastos sulfuratus | reverse complement strand
ATCCTGTGATCCTGTGATCTATCTAGAAAGCAAGGCAGAGCTAAAGGATGTGAGTAGAGCAAAATCAAATGTCTGGAGATTCTAATGCCAGGGTGTGTTAGTCCAACGAGGGTGCTTAAAAAGCCAGCCTGGTGAGAAGAGAAGGGCCAGGTGGAAAGGCAACCTGCCAAGCTCATCAATCTACAGGTCCTGCTAGCATTGCATGCCTGCCTCTTGGCAAGACTTTGTTTCTGTCCGGATCCTTCAACAGTGCTTTTCTTGTGTATCCTCCTGGAAAAGACAGGGCACAGAAAAGCATCTTGCTACTGTTCTCCCCTCGCTCCATGCCCCTACCCCTCTTTAAAAAAAAAAAAAAAAAAAGTTAGGTCTGATTTTTTTTTTATTTGTTTGTTTAAAGTTTGTTTCTATTTAAATTCCAGTTTATTAAGAAAAACAAATTAACTCAGAGCTTTCAGGGTTACTTACTGACTACCATTTCATGTGCAATTTTTGTTAGAAAGGATAGATAGTAATTGCAAAAGCTTCCAATAATTCTCCATCGTAATGTGGTAATTTTCTATTTAAACCAAACCTTCTTCATGACCATGTTTCAGTGGAGCCCTGTTGTAGTAGTTGTAAGTTTTTCCTCTTATTTATGAGGAAAAAAGTAGTAACTTGTTAATGGCTTCTGTGACTATTTGATCCAGTACTTGGGAAGAAAAAAAGTATTTCTGGTTTCTCTCTTTCCTTGAGCTGGGCTGTTTCTTCAGAAGAACACTGAGATTTATTGTCCTAGCCTCTTTTGTTTCTTTCATTTTATAAACAGTCTTGATTTGGGTTTTGCAACTTTGAAGTAACACCAGTTTTGTAGCTTTGGATTTTTGGCAGCATTATTGCCCCAACCGGTGTTTGATGGAAAAAAAAGAATATTTTACATATACATTTTAAGCACTTTTTAAAAGGAGAATTGATTTCTTTTTCCAGTCTGAGGATTTTTTTAAAATGGTGTTTATACATCCTATCAGACAAAGTGAAGGTTTGTCTTCTCTTTGAAGGAAATCTTGAGACTGACAGGATCAGAGAAGAGCTGCTTTTTGAAAGGATCACAGTATGTGATTGCACCTTCCAGCTAAGAGTTTATGATTGAAAACAACTGGAGAGGACCTTGCAAGGTCATCCTAAAGGGTTTAATAGAGAAAGATTCAAGTGTTTGTATCAGGGATCTGTTGATTCATTTTCTGGACACAAGATAGTGTGTTTTCAATGCTTACATACAAAGAGCCTCTGGCAGGAGTCTGAAAATGGAAAAGAGTGCTAGTACCATTCAGGGAAAGAATACTAATTCTCCAAGGTTAGCAATTCGTGTCTTGTAAAGATGTGTCTACGAAGCAGTGAATTGCCTGCAGCTGTGCCCAAGAGGTGCCAGTGGCCATACAGTAAGTGTTTCCCTGCCCAGGTAGTCAGCTTTACTGAGAAATTGAGTATAATAACTCATGGAATGCTGTGCTAAGGCAGCTGCATGCCTTCTATTCCTAGACTATTTTGTCTGTGCTAACCTGAGTACCTCTGTGTAGGACTGCTCAGAGCTGTGCAGATGTACCTTTGGTTAGTTAAGCACAGCTTCCCTTAGTACACACAAGTACTATCTGGAGCTGAACATGAAAAACAGTAGACTCCACTGTCTCCTACTCCCTCTAAGTGTTCCTATGGAAAAGTTCCTTCCTGTCTAAGGAAGGAGTCCAAGCTGGACTCAGTGGACTTGAAGACATGGATTTAATGGACTCGTGAACTTGGTGGATTAGGAATTGGCTTGATGATCACATTCAAAGGGTGATGGTCAATGCCTTGATGTCTAGTCAGAGACATCTGTCTAGTGATGAGTGATGTTCCTCAGGGGTTCGTCCTGGGACCATATTTGTTTACAACATGGGCAGTGGGATTGAGTGCACCAAGCTGAAGACAGGCTAAAAGTTGGGGACTCTTCAGCTTGGAGAAGAGAAGGCTCCTAGGAGACTTAATAGCAGCCTACAGTAGCTGAAGAGGGTCTTGCTAAAAGGGCATGTAGTGATAGGATGAGGGGTAATGACATCAAACTGGAAGAATCTAGATTTACATTAGACACTGGAAAGAAACTCTTCACCATGAGGGTAGTGAGGCACTGGAACAGGTTGCCTAGAGAAGTGGAGATTCCAACTGTCAAATTCTTCAAAGACAGATTGGGCAGCCTGATCTAGTAGGAGGTGTCCCTGCCCATGGCAGGGAAATTTGAATTAGATCCCCTTTAAGGTCCTTTCCAACTCAAACCATCCTATGACTTTATGATCCTATGGTTTCATTGGTTTTGGTTGCATTGTGGAAGAAGATATGACAAGGTTGTTGGTCAGTTGTTATAACTCAAAGCAAGAGTGGTTTCATGTTAAACATTGTGCCTGGCAGAATAATTTATGGAGGTCCTACAGTGTGAAACTACATCGCCTGACATTTACACAATGGACATTTTTTAGCACAAGGTGCCTAACCTGATCTCATTAGTATTATTAGATAGCACCATTGCTTATTCATTATGGTCATTTCATAAGGAAAGACTAAGGAATTTCTATCTATGAGAAAGTGACTGATCACACTTTGGTAATGATTAAACCAGCAGTTTTTATAGAGAAACCGACCTCCACAGACCTGTTTCTATTTATCTGACTGTAGGAAGAGGATTGAGTTTGAATTAGGTTAAGAAATCAAGTGATACATTTACAATGCTGGACTCTTGGCATGTCGGATTCCCTGTATAGCTGGCAGACAGTTAAGCAGCTTAGGAGGGTAGCATAAAGCTCTGATTATAGTTAGTCATTAGGCAGGGACTACAAAGAGCTGACTCTTTCTTTTGCTTTTGGTTGTGCAGCTCTGTTAGGGAGTCAGGAGCCCAATATTAGATGGCATGGATGAACAGGGCTGTTCCTGCCTTGCTTGCTGTGAACACAGCACTTGTAACTGTGGCGTCCTTGTTCTGCAGGAATATTGGTCACTAATGATGATCAATGGCTCTTTAGGTAAACCACAGTCTTCCTGACTTCTGCATTTAAAAAAAAAAAAATTAATTTCTTTGTAATGATGCAGAGAATAACAAGCAGTTTCTTTGCTGTTGCTGGCCCTTCGGTTCAGATTTTAAATATCCTCTTATTTTGTCAAGGTCTTTAGCAATAGCAGGAGACTGACAAAAGAAAAATGGACATGCATGAAATACAGAGGTTCATTTTTTTTTTTGACCTTTTCCCCATGATGGTATAATGTCTCCCGGTGTAATTTCTGAAGTCAATGTTTTCTCTTTACTCTCTCAAGCCACAAACAGAAAATAAAAGTCTCTGCTTTCAGCACAGGTTTGATGTGCAGTTGAGGTTTATTAGTGATAAGGTTTATTTGAACTAAATTTAAAAGTCAAAATTCCTTTTAATTGCTTTAGGCTTACAAAGAGAAGGTCTGAACTCCCCAGCTTGAGTGAACTAACAGTTAAGAGTTAGGCCTGTCCTTGACCTTTCATCCTTATGAACAGTTTCTGTTATATTTGGTTCAGACCTGAGGGCTGTGGAGAGGAGGGGGGACACAGCAGGACTCTCATTTTTGAGGACCTCTACAAGCAGTGCTGACACTTCAATGGTCTTGTCTTTGCTAATGTCCCTACTGAACACCAGGTCCTCTGGGAGAGGACATTAGATTATGGTTTTTGTCCTTTCATCTTTGTGTTTTTCAGAGGAGTGCCAAGGAAATGCTGTATATCTTCTGTCAAATCTTCATTTTGCCCGAGAAGCTAAAAATATTCCCTTCTTTAATTTTTTAAATTTCCTTTTCTGCAGAAAAAAAAAAAAGTGCATCCCATCTGAACTATGTGCCGTCAAGCTTCTGCTAAGACATAGAGAAAAAGATGAAAAAATGAGAAGGGATAACTTTTACTCCTCATCTTCTGATACAAGTGCCAACGTTTTCCTCAGTCAAATTTTTGTGATTAAGTCTTTTAAGGAGAAGAAGAGGTTATATGTGCTTTGAAGTCAGTTGATAAATCAAGGAGGATGGAGATTCAAGGGAATTTTAAGTATAGGCTTTGAGGAGGTCATTAAGGATTTTACTGAGGGTAGTTTTAGTGAAGTGCAAACAGCAGATGATGTAATTGAAAGGGGTTATGCAAGGATAACATTTTTCAGGGACATTCAGCAAATATAAGGTTAGGGATTTAAAAAATATACTTGAGATAAAAGGAAGCATGACAATCACAGCAAATAATGAAATATTTTAAGAAGATCAGCAAACCATAGGTAATTATATGTAAAATAAAACCTCACTGAAAGGAAATGGGCTAAATATTGTCTGACCAATTTATGTAACCATTCTGGTGTGGTTTGCTGCTCTTTAATCTCAGAAGTCGTAAGAAAGCTTACAAGGTGAAATTTGGAACACGTGTTCAGTTCTGGGCCACTCACTACAGGAAGGCTGGAGAGTGTCCAGAGGAGGGCAGTGAGGCTGATGGAAGGTGTGAAGCACATGGCCTATGGGGAATATCTGAGGGAACTGGGATTGTTCAGTCTGGAGAAGACAAGGCTGACGGGAGACCTCATCACTCTCTACAAACTCCCTAAAGGTAGGTTGGAGCAAGGAGAGGACAGCCTCTTCTTGATGACAAGCAACAAGACTAGAGGAAAAGCTTTCAGGTTGCACCAAGGGAGGTTCGGGCTGGATATTAGGAAGTATTTCTTCACTGAAAGAGTTCTCAAACATTGGAATGCTCTGTCCAGGGCAGTGGTGGAGTCGCTATCCCTACTGATGGTCAAGCAGAATGCGGACCTTGTGCTTAGGGACATGGTTTAGTGCTGACTCTTCAGTGCTGGGTCAAGGGTTGGACTGGATGATTGATATGGAGGGGTAATTAATTAATGTGAGCTGATTTTAAAAGGTTGTTTATTAATATTCAATATTCAGAACTCTCATCACCCCAATCACTAATTTTAATAATACTTGGTTCTTCGCATAGGTCATGGAAACTTCATACAGATAATAACAGGATCTAGAAATAACTAGTAATAATATATGACAAATTGAACTCAATTGAACTGGAAGAGAAGGTTCCTGCAGTTAGTGTACCACTTGCAGTCAATACACCACTTGCCCACTAGATGGCCTCAGGGAGCTCCTTTCTTCTTATGGCATAAGGCAATGGTGAATTACAAGAGGCTTGAAGTATTTACTCACAAAGTATCTCCTGACTCACGGGGCTAGCTGCAGCTTCAGACAGTACCCAAACACTTTCAGGGAATTCTATTACTGCTGAGACTTCTGACTCTTCCCAGGCTGCTGGGTGCTGGGGAAAGAAGGCAGGCAATCTCTGACCTGGTCCTGCTCTCTCTGGATGATCTGTGTATCTCCAGGACTTCCTGTCTTGGCAGGAGACTTTCAGGTGTAGGCAGGATGTCTTGCCATGTGCAGTCTCAGCATGATGTCACACTGGCTATGCAGGGCGATTGCGTGGAGGCATTTAGAGCCTGTTCCCGGTAAATTGGACACAGGCAGTTTCTGGGCAGTTCAGGATACAAGGCAGTAGCAAGCATGGATACAACACCAGAGCATGGATACAATGGCAGAGCACAGTTGTATGACCTGCTCATCTCCTTTTATCCATACAGCCTAAGACTAATGGGCCTTTGGACAGAGAATAGCCAATCAGAATGGCAGTTAGCCAAGCTTGACCATATTAGGTGAAGCCATAGGCTTGCTTTACCCTTTTTAGGGCAGAACACAGGTCTTGCACAAGGCATGCACAAGCTGAGCGTGTGTACCTTGTTTACCACAGGATGCAAATGGCCAGAGTCCTTAGACTCAGTGGCTCCAGGTTCTTTGTCCTCTTTCCTGCAGTTGCTTCTCCCCAAAACAGAGGGAGGGAGAGCAGAAAAACATGTCTGGGCAAACCAGGACATGTATAATCCTATTTTGGCCTGCTTAGGCCTACCAGAATGATCTGGGAGGTCTCTTCCAACGAGATGTATTCTGTGATCCTGTAATGGTGTTAAGTTTATTATTTATGTATCTCCTGCCAGGTACTGATTTGCCACAGCAAAGATGAGATTCAGGAGGTTGTTAACACAGTGCACTATCCTGTGTTCTGTGCCCTGGGAAATTGCGTAACACTGTGCAAGTGTTTGAGACATACTTGCCCACTTACCAAATGAAATAGGCTTATACTACCAAACTATTATTGGCTAGAGAGGAAAAGGAAACAAAAAAGTGAACTCCTCACCAAGGAATATGCAATAGCTATGCTCCATCCTCCTCTGTAGTAGTGGTGGCTGCTGCCTTACCATGCAAGCATATTGCTGCTCTGCAGACCTGGGCTTGGCAAAGTCCAGCGCATGGTTTCAAAGTAGTTTAAGATAGTAATCCCAAACCTACAATTAGTCAATAGTTAAAAAGCAGGCAACACTAGAGAACTTCATCTAGCCTGTTTTTTGAGAGTGTATTTCCCTCTGATTTGTCTACTTCCCCCCCTCCACTGGCTGTACTAATTGCTTACCCTTAACTAATTAACTGATTTTTAACCGATTAATCCTTTTTTCTCACTGCTCTTTTGGGTGTTTTATATGACCTAAATTTGCTTCTCTAGTGAATTTGTGCTGCTGTGTGGAAAGGGATGTATCACAGGACCAGGACCAAGCTGGAAACCCAGTAATGGAGCTGACTTGACTAGAGAGAATCCAGTCCCTGCTTCTTGTAAAGTTTACCATAAAACTGTTGCTGAATAATAAGCGCTGGAAGCTGAGACCGAAGTCTAAAATTGATCAATTTTTTTGTTAATATTTGTTCATGGTAGAAATTTGGGTGTAGGAATTTTGTAGATAACCTATTTTGACTGTGGATGGTGCCAAAGTCATAGAATCATAGAATGGTCTGGGTTGGAAGGGACCTCCATAGGTCATCTAGTACAACTCCCCCAGCAGTCAGCCAGGACATCCTCTGTTGAGCCTCACCTTGAATATCTCCAGGGAAGGGGCCCTGTTGTGGAATCCCCGGGAAATATCACGTCAGGGGTGACCAGAATGTTGGGGATCATCAGAAGCTGTGTAATCAGACGACGCTGGGGATAGCTGGGTGTGGGGGGATGAATGATGGGAGACAGGGACGACCAGTCACCAATTTGATGCATCCATGAGTCACCCCTTTATTACAGAAATCAGCATATACTTATACAGGGTAGACCCTGGTCACACACGCTATGCATTCTCTCTTCTTGGTATAGGCAGCTCTCCCCAAGCTGTTGTNTGCCAGTCTGTATTAATAGTGAGGATTGTTCTGGCCCTATTGTTGACATAGCCACCTGCCTTTCTGGGAGATTCAAGGCAACATTATCCTGAAGGCTGCCTGCATTTTTAGCTAACTAATATTCTTTAAAATATTACATGCCTATCTTACAAATGTGTTTATAATCATGTCCAATCTAACTCTGCTACTTCATCTTTACATTGTTCACTTTTATTGACCCCTTTTTAATTACACAAGATTGATTTTCATGAATTTTCTGTGGTGATTATCTATAAAGAAGGTTTTTTTTGTTGTTTTTTGGTTTTTTTTTTAAACCCTGAGATAGATGTTATGAAACAACTTCTGTAAACATTATTAATTTATAAGAATGAAGAAAATGTTAGGTTTTATATAGACTTATTTACAGTCAGAAACAATTTTCCCTAATAGAAGAGCACTTTTACTTCTTACTCCAGTTTTTAAGTGTGTTTTTGACACATGTAATATGTTAAAGGAGATAATAAACTGTCCTGTCTCTTAATCCTATGATGAGAAAAATATGCTTGGTAATAGAGTGGAATTAATGCTTTGGTCTACTGAAAAGTAATTGCCCGGAAGCCATGATTATGCAGAAAAATATACAGTGCATGCTGGTCTTTCTTGAGTTGTTTTTCTGCTGACTTTCTGCTTACACAGAGGCAGTCTGAACTAAGTCAGAATTACTTCAAAATGCAAAATATCTGACAAAGTAATTGTTAATCATTAGTGAAGTACAAGTAAGAGAAATATCTCAATCCATTTGAAAATACAATATTTCTTCTATTTAACCCTGCACTGCGACCTCTGTGTAAGCCTTCAAATGACTGTCCTGTGTTTATGGAAATTGCTTTGTGCTAGTCATCTTTGCAGTGCTGTATGTTGCTTTTGTACACCACTTGTTTAAAATATCTTTCCCAAAGTAAAACTAGGAGAAAGAAATAGCTATCAAACCCTTGCCCTAGAAAGGTTAGGAACCTATATTCATTCAATTTTCTTAGCATGCCTTATCTGAACTGGATTGTGCAAATGGTTCTTGCAAACTCCAGGGTGCCAGAGTGACAAAACAATATACCAGGTCTTAATCTTTTTTCTTATTATGAAACGGTTGTAGCTATTGCACAGTTAAGGTTGAAGCTAACTTCCATTACAAGCCTGATCTACAGCTCCCATCAACTACTTCCCCGAACCAAGCCATTTGCTGTGAAATTTTGTATGTCACATCTCATGCAGAGTTAGATGTCCGTGAAGACAAAAGAAAGAATACCGAAAGGAGCTTTTAAAGTTAAAGCTTGGTTCTCTGTTGCCATGAACTAGTTCTAGTTGTCATAAAATGAATGTGTCATGTACCCTATGTGTATACATTAATGGGATCGCTGTCCCTGCCTATTGTCACATTCTCTAATAGGTCCTGTCATAGGACTCCTTTATCAATTTCTTATAGCTTTGATGAACATTTGCTGTCCTGGGATTTTGTTTCAGCCTGATGTTTGTCTTCATACATAGAGGTATGTATAGCATGTGAGCCAGCTTAACACAGTTACTGGGAAGATAGACACTTGTGCAGCATATCAGCCCTTAGTTTCTGTAAAATGTTAAAATGTATTTTAGCTTATGAAATGGGTATATGCCAAAAAAAAAAAAATTACAGAATGAGATCTCAAGGACTGTTTTAGAAGAGGAGGAAATGTATAGTGATCCTCAGGTTTGGGGATGGTGTCCTGTGTTGGCACTGGCAGAGAGTAAGCACTGTGATCTACTTAGTAAAGTCTCCCACAACATTCTGCTTCAGAAACTCATGGCACAAGACACTCTGCACTGGATAAAAAAATGATTGAATGGCTGGGTTCAAAGATTGGTGGTGAATAAAGTTAAATCTGGGTTGAGGCAATCCCAAGCACCAATATAAGCTGGGCAGTGACTGGCTTGAGAGCAGCCCTGAGAAGAGAGACTTGGGGGCGCTGGTGGACGAGAAGCTCAGTATGAGCTGACAGTGTGCTCTTGCAGCCCAGAAAGCCAGCCTGGGCTGCATCAACAGAACTGGCCAGCAGATCAAGGGAAGTGATCCTCTCCCTCTATTCTGCACAGGTTAGACCCCACCTGGAATACTGCATCAGTTCTGGAGGCCCTATTACAAGAGGGATATGAGCATGTCCAGAGAAGGGCCACGAGGATGATCAGAGGGCTGAAGCACCTCTTCTGTGAGGAGAGACTGAAGGAGTTGGGGCTGTCCAGTCTGGAGAGGAGAAGGCTCGGAGGTGACCTTATTGTGATCTTTCAGTATCTTAAGGCGGCCTACAAGAAAGCTGGGGAGGGACTTTTTAGGGTGTCGGGTAGTGACAGGACTAGGGGAAATGGTAGAAAGCTGGAAATGGGTAGATTCAGACTGGATATTAGGAAGAAGTTCTTCACCATGAGGGTGGTGAGACCCTGGAATGGGTTGCCCAGGGAGGTGGTGGAAGCCCCATCCCTGGAGGTGTTTAAGGCCAGGCTGGATGAGGCTCTAGACAGCCTGATCTAGTGTGAGGTGTCCCTGCCCATGGTGGGGAGGTTGGAACCAGATATCCTAGTGGTACCTTCCAACCCTGACTGATTCTATGATTCTGTGATTCTAAATCTGGCTAGCATCCAGTCACTAGTGATGTCCCCCAGGATTCAGTACTGGGGACTGTCCTCTAATATCTTTATTAATGATCTGGATGAAGGCACTGACTGCACTCTCAGTAAGTTTGCAGATGACACTAAGCTGGGTGGCAGCGCTGATCTGCTAGAGGATAGGGAAGGTTTACAATGGGATCTAGACAGGTTAGATCAGTGAGCTAAGGCTGATTGTATGAATTTCAACAAGGCCAAGTGCCAGGTCCTCTGCCTGGGTCACAACAACCCCATGACAAGCTACAGACCTGGGCATGTGTGGTTGGAAAGCTTCAACTTGCAGAGGGTCCTGCGAGAATTGGTTGATAATCAACTGAGTATGAGTCAGCAGTGTGCCCAGGTGGCCAAGAAAGCCAATGGCATCCCGGCTTGTATCAGAAACATGGTGACCAGCAGGAACAGGGAGGTGATCATCCCCCTGTACTCAGCACTGGTCGGG
>WBNM01032227.1:0-105350 GCA_013399055.1 Ramphastos sulfuratus | reverse complement strand
GCCAGAGGGGCCAAGGCTGTCCTGGGGTGCATTAAGGAGAGTGCGGCCAGCAGGTCGAGCGAGGTTCTCCTCCGTCTCTGCTCTGCGGTGCCAGCACAGCTGCAGTACTGTGTCCAGCTGGGGGCTCCTGAGCTCAAGAGGCACAGGGCTAGAGCAGGCAGTGTGCGGCGCAGGCTCCGAGCATGTGCAGGGCCTGGCACATGGTCTGGAGAGGAAAGGTTGAGAGCCCCACGGCTGTTCGGCCCGGAGCGGCCAAGCCCGAGAGGAGCCGCGGGCTGTGCCGCCGCCGCCGCCGTCGCCGCCGCCGGCCTGCTGCCGGCCTGCTGCCGGCTGCCCTGGGGCCGGCAACGCTGCTCATGCGCTGCCGCCCGGCCCAGGCCGCCGCTGCGGAGCGGCTCCGGCAGCAGCCGGGCAGGGAGGGGCTGGGCCGCGCCTAACGAGCGCCCGGCGGCAGAGCCCTGCCCTGCCTGCTGCGCCTGCAGCCCCAGCGCAGCCGCCGAGCCCTTGTGCCCCCGGCCCCACGGCTCCCCTGCGCCGCAAGCAGAGAGGGGAGCGGGGCCCGGGACCGCTGCCGGCAGCAGGGAGCGGCGAGGGCAGGCCTGGCTCGGCTCTGGTCGGCTTTGCCTGCCCTCTCTGCCGGGCACCCNTCCAGAGAAGGACAGCAAAGCTTGCGAAGGGCCTGGAGCACCTGGCCTACAAGGAACATCTGAGGCAGCTGGGGTTTTTCAGTCTAGAGAAAAGAAGGTTGAGGGGAGACTTTATCACTCTCTACAACTACCTGAAGGGAAGTTGATGTGAGAAGGGGCCAGCCTCTTCTTGAAGACAGTACTAGAAGAAATAGTTGCAAGCTGCACCAGGGGAGGTTTAGGGTGAATATTAGGAAATATTTCTTAACAGATTATCAAATATTGCAATGCTCTGCCTAGGGTGGTTGTGGAGTCACCAATCCTGAAGGTGTTCAAGTGGTCTGTGAACCTGGTGCTTGGGGACGTAGTGTAGTGCTGGGTCAAAGGTTGGACTGGATGATCATGGATATTTCTTCACCAGATATATTCTGTGATTCTGTAAATCTGAAAGCCAATTTTAAAAGGCCAGTGTTAAAAACACACTAATAGTTTTCTGTTTTAATATTACAGTTTGACAGTATGACGAGTTGCAGAAAAGTGTATGTGCCACTCCTTCTCTCACTACAGTGTGCATAGGCATTGTCAAACTACATATTTATTTTTCTATTGACTGATAGAATTACTCCTTTAATTTGCTTAGGAACCAGTTGTGTGAACTTAAGAATGTAGCCAAATGTAAAAAAATGCCTTTTGAAGTTTTTGCTCTTCCTTAACAAATAGTTTGCTTTTGTGTAATAATCAAGACTTATGTCTTGAATTAAATATTTTCAATATCCATGTTAATAAACTTCACTTTTTATAATTGCAATCTAAATTTGAAAGGGGTAGAAACATTTCAATATTTGTCAAATTTAAATGTGTAAAAGTGTTAGACCTACTCACTTGGTCCTGAATGCTTTGTAACAGTTTTATTTTCCTTTAAACTCAGAACATATTGACAATTGTGAGGTGTTTCTTTTGTGTAGGAGTTTTCCATGTAGCTGCCAGCTTTGCTCTGAAATAACCTTCTTTTATTTCAGTAAGATGTATCTATAGACCAGGCTATCGGTTGTGACAAATTGATGTTTTCTTCTGAAGCTCACAGACTTCCTTTGGATTAGTTATGTGAGAACAGTAAAGCTCACTTTCAGTCCTGACTTAAACTTGGTACCAAAGAGTTCTCGCACTTAACCCTCTGTGCCACCTACTTTCTCACGAAGGCACATTACTTTTCTGTAATGAACGTATGAGTAAAACGCTCAATTGCATTCTTCAAAATCTCTTTCATGTTGAACTAACATGTTCTCAACTTTCAGCTACTCAAGAAATAGCAAATATCTATCATCTTCCTACTTTTCATAGGACATGTAATTATTTTGCAGTAAGGAATGATATAAATAATGTATGTTGCATGACGGATGAAAACATAGCAGAAGCTATATGTCCTGTTGTTCTAGGTAATTTTCATGCCCATATCCATTCAAATCACATACAGTACACCAAGTTATACATCTTGATACATGGGCCAAAGTTAATGGGATGAGCTTCAACAAGGCCAAATGCCAGGTCCTGCACTTGAGTCACAACAATCCTGAGCAATGCTGCAGGCTTGAGGCAGTGTGACTGCAAAGCTGTCTAGCTGAAAGGGACCTGGGGGGTTCTAATCAACAAGCAACTGAGCAAGCAGTGTGCCCAGGTGGCCAAGAAAGTCAATGGCATCCTGACTGGGATTAGAAATGCTGTGTCCAGCAGGAGTAGGGAGGTGACTGTCCCCTTGTACTCAGCTCTGGTGAGGCTACACCTCGAGTACTGTGTTCAGTTTTGGGCATCTTATTACAAGAAAGATATGGAGGTGCTGGAGTGAGTGCAGAAGAGGGCAACAAAGCTGGGGAAGGGCCTAGAGAATAAATCTGATGAAGAGTGACTGAAGGAGATGGGGCTGTTGAGTTTGAAAAGAGGAGGCTGAGGGGAGACCTCATCGTTGTCTACAGCTATCTGAAAGGACTTTGTGGAGAGGTTGATGCTGATCTCTTCTCAGAGATAATTATTGACAGAGTAAGAGGGAATGGCCTCAAGCTGTGACTGGGTAGGTTTAGATTGAACATTAGGAAACAATTTTTTGCAGTAAGAGTGGTCAGGCATTGGAATGGAGTGCCCAGGAAGGTGGATGTGTTTAAAGGTTGCTTGGATGTGGTGCTTGGGGATATGGCTTAGGGGTAAACCTTGTGGAGTAGGGGTATCGGTTGGACTTGGTAATCCTGAGGGTCTTTTCCAACCTGAATGTTTCTGTGATTCTGTGGCTCTACTGTGGAAGTCTGATTACTGTGATAGGTAACAGCAGCTATTTGTTGCATGTCTTAGGACAGCTATACAATGTGTAGTGCTTGAAGTTTGGTTGCTCATATTAGTTATTAAACAGAGGTCTCCATTTATTTCTTTGCAATGCTCTATTTAAAAATTGATGGAGTGAAAGGGGATGGTCTTATCAGGGCAAAGATAAAACTAGAGCTCATAAACTTGAAAAGTCTAAGATGTAACAAACTGTGTGATATTCGCAGGATGAGATCTCTGTCAAATAAATGTCAAACTGCAGTTCCTTGTCTGGGAAATTGAGAGACCCGATTTTTTTTCCCCATTACCTTTACTATTAATGTACATTAGAGTGGATCAGGAAGTTTTTAAATGTGAGAACACTACCTATTTTTTCTTTTTTTTAATGTTCTTTATGTTTATTGAACTAATTTATATCTTAGGAAATATTTTACCATGTAAAGTTTGTAAGCCAAGATGTAAGAAAATAATAGACACTTGGGAGTGTGTGTTTAGAGATCAGTGGATCTTCCTCAAGATTTCAAAAGTTTGAATTAATTAAGTATTTTCTTATAAATTGTAATATTGTTTAGTTTACTGTCCTATATTTTGGTTGTTTTTTTTTTTTTTTGCATATAGTCCCAGTGAAGCTGGTAGGAGTTTGACAGTGAAATGCAAACATTTAATATTAGGTTTAATGTGCTTCATAACATCTTTAGATAATCTAAACATTTCCTTTCAGAACATGCAGAACTTTAGTGGTAGGGCCATGAAAACCTCCTGGGCAAAGAATTAATTTTGTAACATTGTCATAAAGCAGTGTGTATCAAGGGTATGCAGCTCCTTTGTTAACTGGGAAGAATTTACTGCAGCATCTCTCTGCAGCAGTACACTTGCAAATCTGTTCTGCATTGAAGGTGCAATTCTGTCTTCAGAGTACAAATGTAAAGTTGGTTGTTTTGTTTATTTTCAGAAATGTGAGAAATTAAAAAAATGTCTCTCTAAAACAGAACTCATGGCCATTGTATATTTCTTAGTAGTTGGGGAACTTGTCATGGTCTTCAGTGAACTGTTTCATGTAAGGGAAGCTGAAGAAGAATGATCATAGAATCATAGAATTGTCAGGGCTGGAAGGGATCTCAAGGATCATCTATGTCCACACACCCACCCCCTCCCCCGACATGGGCAGACACCTCACAGTAGATCAGATTGCTCAGAACCCCATCGAGCCTGGCCTTAAAAACTTCCAGGGATAGGGCTTCTGCTACCTCCCTGGGCAATACATTTCAGTGTCTCACCACTCTCATGGTGAAGAACTTTTTCCTAACATCCAGTCTGAGTCTACCCATTTCTAGCTTTGCTCCATTCCCCCATGTCCTATCACTACCTGATATCCTTAAAAGTCCCTCACCAGTTTTCCTGTAGGCCCCCTTCAGATACTGGAAGGCCACAATAAGGTCTCCTTGGAGCCTTCTCTCCAGATCGAACAGCCCCAACTCCCTTAGTCTCTCTGCGTAGCCTTCTGATCATCCTTGTAGCCCTTCTTTGGACACACTCCAGCACATCCATATCCTTCTTGTAATAGGGCCTCCAGAACTGGATGCAGTACTCCAGATGAGGTCTCACCAGAGTGCAGTAGAGGGGGAGAATCACCTCCCTTGAGCTCCTAGCTACTATTTTCTTGATACTGCCCAGGATCTGGTTGGCTCTCTGGGCTGCAAGTGCACACTGGCAGATCATAGAATCATAGAATCATAGAATGTCAGGGGCTGAAAGGAACCTCAAAAGATCATCTGGTCCAGCCCTCCCTGACAGAGCAGGGTCACCTAGAGCAGACCACACTGGAATGCTTCCAGATGGTTCTTGAATATCTTCAGAGAGGGAGGCTCCACAAGCTCCGTGGGCAGCCTGTTCCCATGTTCTGTCACCCAGAGTCCTTGAATCAGTCCCAGAAGGTACACATGAATTGCACTGAAGGAGGTACCACAAGTACCAAAGCTCCATTAAGATTTGACTTACACATCACAATCCAAAAACAAGGAGGGAGAAGGAGTGGAGATGGAAGGAAAAAAAAAAAAGGATAAAGAAAAGATGCCATCAAATTGCTGATATTTAACAATCCCAGGAGATCCTTTTTGGTTTGTTTTTGTTCATTTCTGGGTGGGGTTTGGGGTCTGTTGATTTTTTTTTTTCCCTGCGAGGTGACTGCAGGCCGGCAAGGTGTGTGACATGCAAGGCAACCGAAGTTAGTGTCCACATTGCCCACCCACTCCCCTCAAAAACACCCAATCTTTCCCCGCCCCAGCCCTCCCCTAAGCAGAGTCTGAAGGCACTTCTCCTCTCACATGGTGTCAACGAGGAATTCACCAGGGTTGCCCACTGCCTTCTGGAAGGACTGCCGGCTGCCTGTCAGCTCTGCAGCTACTGAGCTCAGTTCCCTTTCCAGGGGCCCTCCAAGAGGGCCACTCATCCTCCGGTCTGTTGAGCCCAGTTTGGGGAGAGAGAGCCCAGGCTGTAGAGAGGTGGGACTTGGTCAATATTCGTGTTTGTAGCAATTTGAGGTTTTGGTTACTTAAGTATTTAGACAAGATTACTTTGGTAGTGGAAAAGAAAAATGCTGGCAAGGCTGTCACTGGGTTTGATATAATGAAAGATGTAGTCATTGGTTTGAGAGGCAACCAGGTGAATCTACACAGGAAAGCAGTTTAAAGGATAAAGCATAAAATAAAGGAAATTCCTTTACATAGTATCGTAGAATGGTAAGGTTGGAAGGAGACCTCAAGGATCATCTAGTTTCAACCCCCTGCCATAGGCAGGGACACCTCCCACTAGCACAGGTTACTCAAGGCCTCGTCCAACCTGACCTTGAACACCTCCAGGGAGGGAGCAGCCACAACCTCCCTGGGCAACCTGTGCCAGTGCCTCACCACCCTCACTGGAAAGAACTTCCTCCTAACACCTAGTCTAAATCTTCCCTCTGCCAGTTTAAACCCATTGCCCCTAGTCCTGTCATTGCAAGATCTTATAAATAGTCCCTCCCCAGCCATCCTGTAGGCCCCCTTCAGATACCGGAAGGCTGCTATAAGGTCTCCTCGACGCCTTCTCTTCTCCAGGCTGAAGACCCCCAACTCGCTCAGCCTGTCCTCATAGGAGAGCTGCTCCAGTCCTCTGATCATCTAGTCTTTTTCTCCAGATCTGTAATTTGGAAACATGTTGACTGACCCAGATTTAAGTGAATAAATGTCTGTATGTATGGAATAGAGAAAATATATACATAAAGACATATATAGGCATATGCATGCGTGTGTGTATGTGTATATAAAAATATCTTTAATTTAACAGGCTCATTTTTGAAGATGCTTGAGAATTTGTGAATATGGAGTAATGTTAGCTTTTCAGTTCCTAGTATTTAGGCATATAAACCACATCATTTTCTATGAAGGTATTTTGCTGTTTTTCTTATGTATCTAACAAAATGTACTTTTAAATTCATTCTTCCAACAGAGTTCAGCTACTCGGTGCCAGAGGAGATTTGCCCCAGAATGTGATCCTAGAATAATGAGGGCCCAGTTTAGTTGCTCTGTTGTGGCTTCCTCTTTTCCTCCATGAAAAGCAGATAGTAATGCTGACTGAGCATTTCCACATTTAGTAAATAAAAGTGAACTTTTATTAGTAAGCTTCATCATATTGTGTGTAAAAATGTGATAATGGTGATTAAAGCTTGATTCAGCTGCATGTGTTATGATTCATGCTGATAGAACATGCAAATTCTTTGATGAAAAGGAACTTAGTACAATGAATTAATTAAAAAGATATCCTCCAAAAGTGTCCTGTTCTTTCAGTCCATGAATATTTTTGTCTCAAATACTGACAATGAGGTAATGCGCTCATCTGGGACAAGTCAATATAGGAACAAATGATCAGTACTCTGACAAGCTTAATTATTAGAATTTGCCTAACATATTTAGTGAGATTATCTGACATAGTGTTATGCTAGAAACAGTTACTAAAATGAGTATGTATGAGAGAGAAAAGATAACATAAGTGATGGGATTTTTTCAGAAGTATAGATCATGATTTTCCTGTAGATTTTCCCAAATCCGTGTTTTCTTTGCTGCTTAATATGAGGCTTTAATGTGTGGCCATCAAAGGATACTCAGCTTTTTGCAGTTTGGAAGTGTTCAGTGTTATTAAAGTGGGAAAAAGACAAATGTGGGAACCGTCTAGTTTGTGATAAAGTTCTAAGTAGAGTAAGATTGTTTCCAGAAGAATACATGAAAGTCGGATCTGAGTTTCATATCTAAAGAAAGTTTTCTTAATTTCTTGTGCTGTTTCATATCTAAAGAAAGTTTTCTTAATTTCTTGTGCTGTGCCTACACTCTGTCTTCAAGAAAATTTATATCACACTTGAACTTGATCAAAGAAATGGCAGTCATTGTTAGAAATGTATTTCCATATTCATAGCTTATAGGTAATGTGGTAACAGTTGTCTTGCTAGCACACTTTGATACAATTGAAATCCACTTATTTTTTCTAGGCCTTTTTCATCCTCCCTTCCTTTTAAAGTATTATCCTGCTAGTAATTTATCCTAATACTTAACCTATTTACTTTAATGCTTTCTAGGAAATTATTCTAATATCTCCTAAATATTCAAGATAGTTCTTTTGTATTAAAAAAGGCATTTATTTGTATACAATTTTTGCTTAACCACATTGGGAATGCCAGTGTTTCCCAGCAATGTGAAACAACATTGAAAATGCAGCTCTTGCTAACATGGTTACACCATTGCATGTGTAGATCATCTGTGCCTTTGGAGGAGTCCCAGTGTGAGAGGGAGAAAATCTATGCTGCTACAAGGCAGTGCATGAGGTACCCTGGTTGCTCTTTCCATAATTCTGCCTTTTGTTTTTCTTATGTCCTGAAGAATCAGAGAGGAGCACCTGGGCAGGAATAACAGCAGGCACCAGTACAGGTTAGGAATTGCCCTGCTAAGGAGGAGCTCCACAGAGAAAGACCTTGGAGTCCTAGTGGACAGTAAATTTCCATGGGACAGCAATGTGCCCTTGTGGCCAAGAGGGCCAATGGTATCCTGGGGTGCAGCAAGAAAAGTGTGTCCAGCAGGTCTAGGGAGGTTCTTCTTCTCCTCTGCTCTGCCCCAGTGAGACCATGCCTGGAGTATTTTGTCCAGTTTTGGGGTCCCCAGTTCAAGAGAGACAGGGACCTGCTGGAGAGAGTCCAGTGGAGAGCCATGAGGAGGATGATTTGGGGACTTGAGCATCCCCCACTGTGAAGAGAGACAGATATCTGGAGCTGTTTAGTCTTGAAAAGACTGAGAGGCGATCTGATCAATGTCTATAAATATCTGAGGTGTGGGTGTCAAGTGGATGGAGCCAATCTTTTTTCAGTGGTGCACAGTAATAAGGGAAAGAATAATGGATACAAACCTGAACACAGAAGGTTTCACCTTCACATGATGATAAATGTCTTTACAATGAGTGTGACAGAGCTCTGGAACAGGCTGCCCAGAGAGGCTGTGGAGTCTCCTTCTCTGGAGCCTTTCAAAACACACCTGAATGCATTCTTGTGTGGACTCCCCTAGGTGATCCTGCTTTTGACAGGAGGGTTGGACTCGATCTCTGGAGGTCCCTTCCAACCTCTAACATTCTGTGATTTTAAAATACTACATACAGAATATAAATAAAACCAGTAGGTTGTTTTTTTTTAACAAAGCACGTAAATTAGTGGATGTTGCTTACTTTCATTTTATTTGATTGGACAGCTATGATTCTTTGAGATTATCAAAGCAGAAGGTCTTTAATGAAGAAGTAATGGGGTTGTGGGTAAGTTGGACTATGGGGAATGATTGCAAGAGGTGTATTCTTGATTGACAGAGTCTACTGAAAATAAAAAATGTGTTGGAAGAATCTCAACCCAAAACATTGTGGTTTTGACCTAAAAATTAAGAACTACTGTGTTTTGAATCAAAAGGAAATATTTTGAAGTGAAATAATCTTTAAAGCTACAAATTGAAGGAGGAATTTGCTTGAAACATTTTTATTTATTCAACATGAATTCAGAGATTGGTTGGTCTTCTGCTTAGGGAAGGCTTTGGAAAGTTTTCCTGGCAAGTTTCATGGAGCTGTAGTTATGCTGCAGTGGATTTTTTCATCCTGTGTACAGCACATATAACTGTCATCTTCCAAAGCTCATGGTAAGCATAGAGTTAGACTAAATAAAGTGATGAGATTTTTATAGCTGACATTAATTTCTGAAGTCTTTTTGCAGTTGGATAGCAAACTGCGTGGGTGGTTATTTCCTTCTGTTTGGTACGTGCAGACAATCTTAATAAGCTGGCCAGGACAGGATACTAAAGGATGTGCAAAAATGTGTTTTTCGATCTAGGTTGTGTTATCGCCTTGCTATTTCCAACTCCCAGGGATGCTTAGGATAGGAGAATGGATTGTTTAGTGAAATAGTAACAGGATTTGAAGACTTTCATCTCTAGGGTATTGATTTATGTCCCAGGCTAGGCTGGTACTGAGTGGAGTTATCACCTGAAAGCTCTTGTTTGGATTATGTGAAATGAAAGTTTTAAATTTGTAGAGGACTTGTTTTGCACTAATTATGGTCTTTCAAGCTTTGTTAAAGGGACAAGAATTAAGTAGGTGTTAAAACTTTCCTCATATCCCTGGTGAGCTACCTTTGTTAATTCTCTTTGTCAGGATAGCCTTGACAATCAAATGCTGCTGCCATCATCCCAAATACCTTTTTTATCAGCAACAAAGAAACCTTCAAAACCTGAACAATCACAATACTAACATAAACCATAAAAGAAATTCAAGATAAGAGTTTCCTCTCTATAGAAAAGATACTGCTCAGATGCAGATGGCCAGCAATTTCAGTCACCTCAAATGGTTGATTATTGTGTGTCTGATTTCAGTGAAGAAAGAGCGAAGTTGCATGCATGAATCTCATCTATAATTTTGTTTCTGCTGCACCACACCAGCTGCAAAATAGAAGGCTCACTGGATAGAACTAATTCATGCTGAAACCTGGAGAAAGTTCTCCAAATTAGCCAAGCAGGATATTGAAAAACAAGAATAGTGTCTGGCCCACTGAAGAAAGGTTTGCGTCTTGTGCAGTTAGTTCATCGTTTTGTGAGAGGGATATTAAAACTTTGTTCTGGATTTGCTAAAGATGAATCAGCTTGGGAAAAGAGAAGTTGGATCTGACTAATTTTAAAGACTGTGTTTTAATTCACAATTATTCTGTCACAGATTTCACTTATTCCCACTCTTGCCTCGACATACTCAGAAGCACTAAGGATCTATCAAAGTGGTTTTGCCAAGATCACAAAGGGCATGGGGTGCTGACTACTGAATCCTTATAACAGCATTTGAGGTTTTTTTTTTTAATTTTATTGATTGACAGTGTTCTGATCCCACATATTTTGTATCCTTCACGATTAGCAGTTACTACAGTATGATGTTTTTGTCTCGGAACTTTGCTTAGTTTAACCACCATAAATTTTAGGCAAATTTGTTGGGTATTGTTTCCTGATATTTGGGTATCTGAGTTGTAACCTGTCTTCCTGCTGGGATTGCAAGAAGACAAACAGCTCATCTGATATGTTGTAACCTTGCCATCCTCCTCCTTTTCTCAGAGTATAGGGGTTTATGTGTTGCGTCATCTGTGCTGTGGTCTTAACAGGGCAGACCCCAATCTTAATGGAAACATCTCATCCCTCAGTGTGCCAGTGTTGTCTGTGTCCTTGGTAGTACAAATCACCCTTCTAATCCTTTCCTGCTGTTTCCTCTGGTGCTTTCTCATGTATTCCACTTGTTTACATTCAACAGAATCATAATATTTCAGTTCAGGGCACATCCATTTTTGTTGAGTGAGAAGTTAAAATAAACAAAAGAATATGAGAAGTTAAAATAGACAAAAGAATAGGAAATGCAGTTGTGAGAAGTCTAAATTTTATTTGTGGTTGTGATAAACAAGAATAGGAAGCATTTACTGAGTGCAGGTCTGGAGCAAAAAACTCAGTGCTGTGCAAGGTGAATTGAATACACATTTGAGACCTGACTGATTTCCAGTGGACAGTGGAATGGGAACAGAGTAACAATGATGTTTCTCATTGCAAACCAGAAAGTAGACCTACTCCTAAACTTGAAAAATGCTGCATTTTTACAGTAATTTCTCTAGTTGATTAATTTAACCAATTAAGTAGTATCTTGTAGATGTAGCTACACTATATTTACATCATCATGTCTTTACTGTGTGAGGTGCTAAATTGGTGACTGGTTCTTCAAAATTAATTTCCTCATTTGGCTTCTTTTGTCTTACTTATTTGCCAAGTCAACAAATTGCTGCATTTTTATGAAAACCAGCTTTTACCATAGGCTCGTTTGTTGGTATCATTAAATAAAAGACATTAAATAATTACTGCAGTTGTAAGGAGTTATGCAGTGTAGTTTCAACCTTTGAGCAAAACTCACTACATTAGCAAAATTTTGCTGCTGAAATCTGTTACTAGCTTCAGCTGGCACAGCAATACACTAGGAAAAGAGAAATATTCTCACGGAGTAGTGCAGTGATTATGTGGCATTTTCTTTTGGAGAAAACAAAGCTTAGTGGGGAATGTGCTATGGCTTCTGTTGCCCTTCATTCTCTTACTCGTTTCTTCCAGGTTCAGTGTTAAATGCTGACGCAGTTGTTTATTTAAATGTATCTTGAGAATCTTTCTGGCTGTACAGTCTTGATTTTTCCCTTCCACAGGGATTTTTTTTGTTCCACAGGTGAGGACTGTGTGGTGTTTTTTTTTTTTTTGTGTGTGTGTTTTTGTGGTTTTTTTTTTTTTGTTTGTTTTTTTTAATCCAAGCAATGTGAGAGATGGCAGGGCAAGTGATGCTGGAGAAAGTGGTTGCTTCAACAACAAAATAAGCTTGTTCAGGCATCTGAGACTCCTGTAAATTGTTTCGGAGGCAGCTGGGTTGAATGAGGTCCTGAGGGCACTGTTTTGCACTGGTGAAGATCAGCTCCTTGGGCTCAATACTGCTGTCACCTCTTTATGCTGCTTCTGCAGCTGCCCTCATGCAGTCGCCTCCTTATGGAGTTGTCTGTGCTGCCACTCGTGGTCTGGGCTGTTGGTGGGACGTGCTGTGAGGAGCAGTGGCATAAGCGAAGGGGCTGGGTTGTGTTGCCATGGTTTGATAGAAATGGGAAGGATTCACTGCTTATCTGCTGCTTTCTGAGCAGACACAAGCTACTGTTGTTTGTATGTCAAGTCTAACATCAGATATGAACCAGTGTACCTCATTTCTCCATAGGACTGCTTAAGAAGACTTCTCACAGGAAAACTTGGTTCACAGCTCCTGGCTGGAGAGTTTGCATAGTGTATGAGCAAGGCCAGCCTTTGCCTGCCTGTAAAATAGGGGTTTCCCTTACTGAGCTTACCGAAGGAGTAGTTACCTGTTTTGCAGGCTAAGAAAAGGATTTAATCTTCTCCTGAAGTTGTTGTCAGAGTATTTTCTGGTTGCACAGTGGTACCTTAGAGTAATTGGTAATCATGTTCAGAGTCATCGTTTAAGGGGCTCCAGGTTATCCCAGATTTCCTAAAAAAACTACAGAGACCAAGATCCATCCCAAGGGACAAACTGGATGGCCCTGGATATCATAATTTTGTTACTCAATCACATAAATCCTGCAAACACTTAAGAAGTAAGCAGCAAGGTCAGTTCACTCTTTTTTTCTCCCTGCCTTTCCAGCTCTGGGTAACTTACCTGGGTAACTTGTCTGGATCCTTATCTGGGTCTCTCGGTAGCTACGTCAGAATACCCTGCAGGCTGCAGCCATCAGTGAATCCGGCCTGCTTGGGGCCTAACTGGGAGACAATGGGTGTGGGAGAAAATGAGCACTGGGGTTTTGGTGGATTTGGTTTGCCTGGGGGGGAGGTTTTGGGGGAATTCTCACGTATCCTGTATCTACTAAGGATTAATGTATGCCATATCTTTTCCTGCACAGTTTTAAGTACAACCTTTCTGTATTAATCTCCAGTTCAGCGAGAGTCTTATTCTTTTACTGCCCTTTTTCCTTAGAAAAAGAGTAAAGTAAGATAATCTCACTCTGCCGTGCTCTTAAACAAAAAAGCTACGACAGGCTGCTCGCAACATAGGGGTTTCCCTTACTGAGCTTGCTGAAGTAGTTACCTGTTTTCCAAGCTAAGAAAAAGTTTTAATCTTCGGAAGTTGTTGTCAGAGTATTTCCTGGTTGCACAAAGGTACCTTAGAGTAATTGATAATCATGTTCAGTTCTCAGGATGGGCTCTGTGTTGTTCTTGTCAGATTAAGGGCTAACAAGATGATTGCTTTCTCCCTGAGCTACTCATTGGACTCTGCTTATTGACACTGCCATTGCCACTTCATTTGATAGCCTTAAGCAAGTTGCTGTCTGTACCCATCTTTGATATGCCTGAGCTAGTAGGTGTAGGGACAGCTATTGCAGCTGGTTCCATGGGTTCTGCTGCTGTGGCTGCTGCAATGCCAGTCCAACAGACACAGAGACTGCTCCCATTGCTCTTGACCTGCTGAAAATGAGTGATTTTGTTGGGGAGTCAGCTACTGCAAGAGTCTCCAGTTCCTGCTCTTGGTGGTGGTCTCAGTTATCCATTTTAGCAATGTGTATAGACCCATGTTAATTAAATGAAGACAAGTAACCCAGTGCTGCCTCTGGGAAGGAAAGACCTCTGCAGCAGTCCAGCTCTCCTGGAGTCCTGATGGGCAGCTGAGCATAGTGCAACCATGTGTCCTGGCAGTACAGGTACCAGCAGCCTCCTGAACTGTGCAAAGATGATCACGGCAGTAGGCTGAGGGATGGCCTTGTCTCACTGTGCCCCACAAAGAAAGACATTTCAGCAGAGGGCCCCTACAATGGTCAAGGCTTGAGTATTTGCCTTGCAAGGAGAGCCTGAGGGACCAGGACTTCTTCACCACCTAGTGAAAAAGTGGCTGTGGCTGGATTTAACAGCAGCTTGCTTGTACCCGCCTGAAGGTTAATGAGAAGATGAAGCCAGGTGCCTTAGGAGACGAAGGTCATTGTCACAAGCTGAAAGAGGAGAGGTACAGATTGGACCTAGGGAAAATTTTTCTTCATAATGAGGTTTCCCAGAGCAGCTGTGCTTTCTGTCCATGGGGGTTTTCAAAGATCCAACTGGATAAAGCCCTGACTAACCAGGTCTGAGCTCAGAGACAATCCTGATTTGAACAGGAGACTTCACTAGACATTTCCTATCTTTCGATGTTCCTTTCAGCCTTGTCTGAGTAAAATAACCTTTCCTTTGATGGTGGGAAAGCAGATGGAGGATGAAGAGAAAAACTTTGCTTGTATATACCTTTTTCTTTTTTTTTTTGCCTAGGCCGCCAGGTGTGGCTTTAATACAGTGTTGCCATTTGCAGTGCCTTGTGCTGTTCTGATGGTCTGCCAGACCAATGCATTCCAGAGGGATTAACCCTGCGGCTGGTTTTGTGAAAGTCTATTTCTCTGAGGATTATTTGCAATCCAGGGGGAACCAGGAACTAATGGACTAATATAAAACATGACATGATTTCTTTACTTGTATCCTGCATCAGTGTTGTGACTTTGAGGTCAAGCAATGCTTCCAGGAGAGGTTGGCTGTTCTTATGCCGGGGACTGACTCTCTGTGGCTTTTACACAATGAGGATAGTAGTTTTTCTGAGCAAGAATTTGCCTCCAAGACAGATGAGGGGTTTGTTCTGTTGTTTTATTACCTGACTGTGCTCTATTTTGCTCCTTATATGAAACATTTTTGTTCTGCAATATGTTATTTTGCATGCCTGTGGCTCAAAAATGTATCTTTTACCTGATCAAATACTTCTTAGCAGTTCCCTTAATGCTTATGGGTCATGGAACATTAGACACCAAATAAGGGCTGTCTCTAATGGTGTAGAATGAATGGTCCTCCTGCTGCAAGCCCTCATTAATCACTGTCATAAAAGAAACAAAACAATGTAGTGTGGTGGGCACTAGTTTTTGCTGTTCAAAGAAATGAGCAAGGCACTTGGAGAGATTCTTGCCGCTTTGTTACAGGTGTTATGGCCTGTGTGAAGATCTGCAGCTCTTTTTACAGGGGAATATGACTACAAGGTTTTTGGCACCTGTATCCTGTGAAAGCTCAGATGCTATTGCTAAAGGCCTAGATGAAAAAATCCAAGAGGCTAGGAAAGAAAGTGGCTTTGTTTTTTTTTATTACATAAAAATCTCTCAGCTCAAAAGCCTTTTGATTTTGATCAAAGACCTCACCATTTATAGATTACTGTGTTGAATTCAGACAATGAACTAATAAGCTAGATTTATTTTGAGGGCTTTTAGTAATGTTTTTCAACAATCTTAGGAAACAGATTGTGCCATGACGTGGTTTGCACTAGAGGGTATAATTTATTTGCACGTATTCCAAATGTGTAGTCTGTGGATAATTTTCTCTAACAATCTACATACAGAGCAGAGAAAAAAACCAAAACAACAAACCAACACAGCTATAACTGTGAACTTGCATGTCAGTGTTCACTGAATGAATATTACAGCTAAGGTAGAATTTTCTAGAACAACTCAGCTAAAAACAGAATAATAGAAAATCAGAACCAAATAAGCCTGAAAATCCAAACCTCTGCTTCAGTGCAAGATTACTACTAACCATACACACTTACATCATTTACATGACTTTCTGATACAATTTCATAAGAGTTCAGCATAATTTTAACAAGTACTCTATTGCCTCAGGAGTCTTTCTCCTTGGAGAGACACGTATTAACTACCTTCAGACATTGGTTATTGCTTGTCTTGCTGCAGCCTCCAAAATTATTTCTCCAAGTGAAAGTGAAATTAAAACAAACATATCTAATTCCTCCTGTAAAAATCTTGAAAGAATAGTTGTTCAGCATAATACCTAGAGAATTTAAGCTGTGTAAATGATCTGAGTGAATAACTGAGAGCAGAGAGGATTATAATACCATAATGGAAGTGTAAATACCTAAAATGTTTAGAATGAATTCTGCTTAGGCAGAATATTACTGTTTGTTGCAAGAGAAGATCTTTTTCTTCATTTTGCTTTTTATTTTATTGTGTGTATTTCCTTATGTTTGATCTTAATCAAACAAATTGATATAGCCTTTATAAAGAAACAAGAAACAGTATCCAGTTGCATTGTTATATAGGCCAGAGAAATAGTCAATGATTATTACAATTTCCAGATTAATTTGCATTCTTCCACTGCCTAATTATTCAGAGGAAGAAGAGATTAGCCCTTGATGACTAGAGTGTGAACATTTTGGCAAATAACTTATGACTTAGACAAATTTATTTCCCTAAATGAATTTATTGTATGTTGTATAAGGCTTTTAGGTGAACAATTTTCTGTAGATTATCCATAGTAATTATACAGTTTCCATGTTTACATATATTTGTGTACTGAAAGCAAGATAACAGATCAAACTGTCTCAATATCTTTACTCTGTTACTAGATGCCCTGCTAGAGGTAGAGGTAGAGGCTTAGCAAAATTGAAAGTCTGCAAGAAACAATAGAAATTCTGCAATTTCGGCCCAAATTACACTGTTTTTCACTTACTGCTATTCCAAGCATGTATTTTTACTAGCAAATACTACTTTGAACTTGGATATGGCCAACATGAACAAATGTTATGGCAGATGTGGTGCTATATGATACGCTTGCAGATGTCCTAAGTATTATTTTGCTAACAGTATTGAACAGTTTTTCTAGTAGTTTTGGCACCTGCTTGTAATGGTTAAAGCAACCATGTAGTGATAAAGAGCAAGGACAGCATGTGAAAGAGGAACACACAGAGCTGTGTCTGAAAGTTTGTGTCATCTCAGTTTTATTCAAGACAAAATATATGGCTGGAGGTAAGCATGGCCTAGTGGGTGGCAATGATGGTGTTGATGTTGAATGATGAGCAATGGCTGCCAAATTTGAGAATAACAAAGGCAGCTACTTTGACGTTTATGGAGCTCCACATGAAGCCATATACCACTATGAAAGCTCTTCAACCATTTAGCGCTACATCGTAACACTGCCCAGAATTGCTGCCATTCATATGGTAGATAGACTGTTCAGGATCTTGGAATGGATACACACGCACATACTGACAGAGAATCCAGTACTTGGGCACTGGGTTGGGCATTTCTGCATTTGAAAATGTGGGATTGCATAATTACAGTAGCTGCTGATAAAATCTGTATTTTGCTCTGCTTCTGTCTCAGACATCTGTGTTTGATAAAGGTGGGAATAATTTTCCATTGAGCTGCAAGGTCCAGCCAATCACAGTAGGAGTTCTTTGCTGGGTGGATATTAAAGTGTGATTCTTGCTGCTCTCCTGGGAGACTTAGTTGGCTTTTCATTATGCTAAGAGACTGACTTGTTAACACAATTGGATTGAGGGAGAGAGCTGTGACCTGCATCCTGAGTAGCTGGGATACTGTAAGGGAAGTGGTGCTATCCCATGACAAAGATAGGGTTTGCTGAACAATAGTTACTGGATTTATGTATGGCTGTGTGCTGCAAAATATTTGGCAGAGCAGAAGAAACCTTACTGCAATTCGAGGAATATTTGGAGTCTTCCCAAGATTTACAGGTGCCCAGGGAAACAGCTGCAAAATTACAATCTCTAGAGACATCTCATTGGAGATATTTTACATTTGTATTTTGAGAAATAACATGATTGAAAAAAAAATAAGTAAAACTTCTTTCATTTATAATTCAGATTATTGAAAATTTCAGGAATTAGTTAATGAGGGCTTCATGAACTATCTCATAGGTTTGTAATGCACGTGCATAGATGCAGTTGTCTTACACAATCACTAGATGCCATTCCTTGATGTCACCCAAATATGATTGAAATGTGTTACAAAGATGGATCTTGTTTGTTTGTTTGTTTGTTTCCCTTCATTGACTGCTCCTGGAATTCAAGCTCAAAAGATTTTGTCCATAAATCACCTATTCAAATCTGTATAATGAAATGTGGATGACACAAAACTGGGTGGAGTGGCTGACACGCTGGAGGGTTGTGCTGCCATTCATCAAGACTTAGACAGGTTGGAGAGTTGGGCAGGGAGAAATGTAATGAAGTTCAACAAAGGCAAGTGCAGAGTCTTGCACCTCAGAAAGAACAGCTCCACGTATCAGTATAGTTTGGGGACTGACCTGCTGGAGAGCAGTGAAGGAGAAAAGGACCTGAGGATCCTAGTGGACAGAAGTTGACCATGAGCCAGCAAGGAAGGGCAATGCCATTCTGAGGTGTATGAAAAGGGCTGTGGTTAGTAGGTCAAGAGAAGTTCTCCTCCCCCTCTACTCTGCTCTGGTCAGGCTGCATCTGGAATATTGTGTTCAGTTCTGAGCCCCTCAGTTCAAGAAGGACATCAGGAAACTGCGTGAAAGAGTCCATCACAGAGCCATGAAAATTATTAACAGAATGTAACATCTTCCTTACGAGGAGATACTGAGGAAACTGGGGCTCTTTAGCTTGGAGAGCAGGAGACTGAGAGGGGACCTCATTCATGTTTATAAATATGTAAGGGGTGAGTGCCAAGAGGATGGAGTGCCAAGGCTCTGATTGGTGATGCCCAGTGACTGGACAAGGGGCAATGGGTGGAAATTTAGGTGCCATGTCTCTGAAGTTTTGGCTCATTTTGATGCTGTTGAAAGCAAGAAAAACAGAAAGGCAAGTCTGCTCTCTGTTCTGTGTCATTAAAATCTTTCTCCTCTAATTGTCTACACTTTTGAACTTTATGTAAATTACTGATTTTTTTTTTTTCTCCCTGAATTAAAGTATCCTGAAGTGCATGATTCCATGATTCCTTTTTTAAGGTGAGAGAATAAAGCAGTTAAGTTTACTGGTAGTTTGAGAGGAATAGATGAATAATTGCACTTGAACCTCCTCCAGTGTTTTATAATTTAGACAATATGTGGCTAATCTCTGTGATATGAAAATAAAGATGCTTCTCTGGGAAAGTGAAGGAAAACTTAGGAATTGATGTTATTAACCAGAACTGTTCTTCCAGTTACCCTTTGTAGTTGGAAAGACTATCTGTTCTGGACCAAGTAACAAAGTTAGCTTACCCTCTAGTGACTCAAGCACTATAAAATAATTTTTATTGCTAGAAGTCATGCATTTATGTGAAGGAACTGTCTTGCAGCAACTACTGACGTTAGGTGTTTGCCTTGTAAAAAAGAGTGCAAGACAGCAAGCTGATTAAACTCAATTTGTTCATTGATTAGGGCTACAAAGGCTGTCAGTGACCAAGCAGAGATGTAAAGTTGTACTACCAGTTTATCTTTCCTTTGTCATACTTATCTCTGCGTACAGGTTTACAAATCACACTTATATCTTGTTTATAAAAAGTAGCACTGCAGTTTCCATCCTTCTTTAGCTCTTATGTGAAAATCAAAATCATGAAGAAATTTACATTCACAGATCAGACATGTTTGGTCTGTTTGGCAGGGTAGGAAGGGTAAATATTGAAGCACAGGATGTGCAAATGATCTGACTAGTACAAAATAGAAAAACTAAACAAGTTTAAAAAACTCAGGAAGCATAACAATGATAAAAAGTTCAGCTAAATCTGTTGATGTAATTCCTTTGGTGTTGCTGGAGTTTGTGTTTATAATGTGCCAGCATAGTCCTATGAATATTTGAATGATAACTGGATTAAAATAAGGCTAGCATAAACCAACCTGGAGGATTAGGATTAGTGAACATTTACGGGACTAATACTGACCAGTGCTTCTGATTTTTCTTTTAAAATTTATTTTAGCAGATTACTAATGGTACATTTTCTTGCATTCCAAAAAGAATTTGTTGCCAAGTTTTACTCCTCCTCATTTTAAACAAAAAAGAAAAGTGTGTCGCTACTTTGAGAAACTGAAATATTAAAATAGTAAAATGGTCATTTGTGTGGGTGTTATCGTTATGGAGCGTAAGCTTGGAAGCTGACTAGTAGTGCCTTGATAAGGCAACTTTGTGTGTGTAATGCAAGAATTTGGCAGGACATTGTAGGACAGGGAAGAGAGACCTATCAATGATATGTTTTCCAAGATTAAGAAATAGCTAAGTAACCACTGCACCAGTATTTTGACAGATTTTCTCTACAGCACAATTGCCATTTTGGGGGGGGATAACAGACATGTTAGAACTTGGGCAGACTAACTCTTAATGTGGCAGCATCTGTCACACGTGAAGAGCCAGGGTTCCTTGAGCTGCTTCCATTTCAAACATCCTCTTGTATTCTTATATAATGAAGGTGCCTTGCTTTCTTAGTGGCACCTTTTGACTATTTGGATTCCTTTTGATATTACAGTCCTTGACAACTTCTGCTGCTTTGGCATTTTCTCTGGTAAACTGTAGCTCACAGTCATATACTGGGAAAGAAAATCCTGATGTGCTTTCTGTTACGCAGAGGCCAATGGCATGAGTAGTGCTGTTTTTAGAACTTAGCTAAAGCCTGCAAGATGTTTTGCATTCTTTCACCTTGAGGTGGTACTTCTGGATATCCTGGGGCTTGATGCTTTTGCATTTGTTAAAGTTTTTATAATGTGTTTTCAACTATGATCTATCATCCTAATAAATGACTTCTAGATAATAGTATTATACAGACTGTGGCCATTCCAATGTGTAGAAATTGACTGCACTGAGAATTGCATCCATAGTCAGATAAGGAAATCTCATGTTTTGGTTTTCATTCTGCTTGGCAGAATTCATAAAACATTCATTGTTGTGCAGTACTTCTTTAAAGTTCTTAAATGGGTAGAATCACCTATGTTTGGTCAGCTCAGCTATTGGTCAGTGTGATTCAGTCATTTACTTCCAAGTAGTTCAGTTGCTTGGCCATCTTAAAAAAGAAAGAGAAAATGTCTAACTGACAGAAGATTTTTATCTAGGAATTAGAAAAGAGGAACTGAAAGTTATTATCTTTATTAACACATAATGAAATTAGGCAGGGTTATTTTATCCTGTGTTTTGAATTATTTAAATGTCCTAATGCTGCAATGAACAGAACTGTAAAAGAAGGTCATTCTGAGGCAGCAAATTAAGCAAAAAGATAACATAAATTAAATTTATCATAAAAACTAATAAACTGGTGTAATTTGGTCAAAAAAATCAGAAATTAGAATTCAAATCCACTCATTTACTTTCACCAAAATCACAAAATATTTGCAAATTATTTCTCAGTTGCATTCTGAAGAGAGATTTTTGGGATTATCATCAAAGCTGGTGAAAAATTAAGCTGCAGTGACATGGGGGAAAATCTTGGAGTAATAAATGGTGAAATGGCATGGAAAAAGATTTTTTTTTTTTTTTTTCCCCCCCAATTAGGAAAAGATCACTGATGGAGTCCCAAAGAATCAGTGCTAAGCCTGTCTGGTCAAGATGTTCATAAATGATCTGGGTAAAGAGGCGAATTTTGTGCTGATACTAATCTGTTCAGTGAAGTGAAAATGCAAATTAACTGAGTTGCAAAAAGTTTCACAATACAGAGGGACTGATAAAGTATCAGATGAAATTCAGTGTTGTTAGTGATGCACATTTGGAGAAAAAGCAAACTGTACATATATATTGATGAGCTCGGAAAGAGTTATTTCCACTCAAGGAAGAAATCTGAGAATTCTAATAGTTCCATTAAAAAGTCAGTTCAGTACTTAGAAATAGCCTCTGATTCAATAATGCACAAAGGCAGCACGTAAAAAGAATTGCTGGGAAAGGAATGCAGAACAAAGAGAGGCAACGTCATTATGGCATTGTACCAATCTCTGTTCTTTCTCCATCCTTAATTCATACATTTCTAGAGTGCTAGTACTGAAAATCATATAAAAGAAGAGAAAGATGTGATTCGTGAAAGGTGACTCACGACTTCTTTAAACACATGAAAAGTGACTTCCTATGCCTTTCAATATGAAAAGAGGCGTAGTTACAAATAAAGTCCTGCAGAAGTCTGTGCTGAGCTTGTGCTGTTCAGCATATTTGTGAATTGGAATTTCACAAACTCATAAATTATTCAGAAAATGAGATGAACATTGTAGCAACAGTTAGCAAACAAAAACAAAGTAATGCCTAGTACTTAAAACAGTTCGTGATGAGATTCCAGTGGTACAGTATTGAGTTGTTGGGTAATAAAATGGCAAATAAAGTCAATGTCAATAAATAACAAGTGATGCATACAAAGGAAATCATCTTAACTACACATAGAGAATAATGACCTCAAAATTACCATCACTATTATAATTTAGCAAGATTTAGAGTCACAGCAGATATTTCATGCAGCGTGTCTGAAAAGGAGTAGATGTGTTGAAAATATAAAAGTAAGGTTTTGAGAACATCAGTACTTCAAACTACTATAAATTACGCATTGCAAACCTCATTTGAATACTACATGCAAGATTCATTCATTTTGCAAAAGAAAGGTATAGCAGAGCTAGAAAGGGTGAAGAGAATGTAACTGAATACGAACCAGAGACATGGAGCAGCTGTGCTATTAGAAATGGCAATGTAAATTAAGACCCTTTTCATTTGGAAAATGTACAGCTGTGAACCAGTCTGAAAATATGTACAAAATCAGAAATGATCACTCTTGTACATTTCAGCTAAGGAGTACCACCTTAATTTATCACTTTAAGACAAATTGAAGTGTTTCCTCCCCCCCTCCTTTTTTTTTTTTTTCTACAATCAGTAAGTAAATTCTAAAACTCACATCTATAGGATATTTTGAAAGGCAAACAGTTGATTTCTGAAAATGCTGAAACTAAGTTGTAGAAAATGGGGAACTTATAATTATTACTTCTAATGGTCTTGATACAACATAAGACCCACTGAGTCCCTACACTGCTGACTGCTATATGATGGAAATATTCTGTGTGAATTTTGTCCTGGTATTGATTTTTCAATACAAGACAGTGGCTGCACTGAACAGTTCTAAACCTGACTTGTCTCAAAGCTCACAAATTAACGTGGAGAACTTCAGTCTCAACAGCTTTGTGCACCTTCTTCCATGTACTCATCAGCACTTATACAAAGAACATCTAATATTGTATCACTATTTGGAATCATATTTTGGGGTAGGGGGCTGTAGGGGTGTTAATTTTCTTAATTGTACCTTATAAGTGACTGTGTTTTGGAATCGTACTGAAAACAGTGTAGATAATATAGGAATGTTTTTGTTATAGCTCAACAGCTTGCATAGTCAAGACGTTTTTTGCTTCTCACACACCACCTTATCAGCAAGTAGACTGAGGGTGCACAGCTGGCACGGCTGGCCCACAACTGGCCAAAGGTGTACCTCACATGCTATGACACTGTGCTCAGCAATAAAAAATGGGGGACCAAGGGAGAGCATTTGGCTTTGTGGTATTTTTACTTCCAAGAAGCTGTTATTTGTGATGGAGCTCTGCTTTTCTTGAGACAGCCAAACATCAGCCTGTTGATAAGAAGTAGTGAATGAATTCCTTATTTTACTTCACTTGTGCATGCAGCTTTTGCTTTTCCTATTAAACTGTCTTTAGCTCAACCCGTAAGTTTTCTCCTTTCTACCTCTTCTGTTTCTCTTTCCTGTATACTGGTGGGTAAGTGAGCAGTTGGGTGGGGCTGAGCTGCTTACTGGGTTCAAGCCATCAGAGGCAGGTCTACACTACTGACACACAGGTAATAATGTTTCCAAACGCCAGTCTTGAGTCCAGTATCCTGTTTTCTGTGATGACTCAGGTACTTAGACACGCTGTTCATTGCATAGGAATCCCTTCAATAGTGAATCCTTTTAGCACTGCGCAAACTGTTTTTTAGTGGTTCATTGTAATGAAGAGCAAATTAATTTTAACCACAAATACTTGACAGCATAGGTTCAGATTCAGCATGTGCTTTACAATTTTACTCCAGCTAACAGAGCATATATAAGGCAATGATTTCTCACGCATTGCAGAGTTATTATGTATGTATTATTTACGTATAGGGTAATATTAATACTTAATTATGTGTGAAGCAGTGATAAAGCTGGGTAATTATGCCGAAAGGACAATGTAATTATCTGGGCTCAGCCCTCTCCTCCCTTTGAGGAAAGTAATAGAAAAACTGGAATGTTTCTAGTTGGACAACTATATTTTTATCTGTGAGGAATCTCTCTGTGCTTGGACTCTCTTTAAGGTTACCAAGGGACTTGGCCTTCAGTCTCCTTTGTGCAATGTGAAGATACTTAATTTCCTGCTAAATGAACTAACTGGAGTAACAGAAGAAGTCCAGCTGCAGTGGGATGGAGATGTGTTTAGGCTGGCTGCTTCATTACATACAATGCACAGGTCTGTTCCAAGCACTGGGATTGTTAGTTCCAGACAGACAAGTGAGATTAGGCAAGGTAATTATCTTTTTTTTGAGAGCTGCTTTAGCAAACCAAGGTTGTCACTATGTTGCTTTTAAATTACAGGACTCATCATCAAGATACATGTTTGGAAGAACACGACAAGGGAATTATTACGTTTAGAACTAAACGTATTGGTTAAATGGAAGTATTTATTTGATCCTTACATGTGTCCAAAGCTTCAGTATTCTCAATCTCTCCTGGAAGAATATCTAAATTACATATTCCAAACAATGAAGGGATAAGAGGCTGAAAGAAGTGGAACATGCAGGAGGAATGCTTCAGATCACCACATGGGGTTTTGTCCATTAAAAGTCCTGTATGCCTGCTGTATCAGCGTGCAGATAGGTTAGTCTGAATAGGGGTTTTACAAGATAGTTTATGTGAAAGAGATTTCCATGAATCTTATTTACAATTGTTTTTCCTATTCATTTGTCTTTATTTACAATTGTTTTTCCTATTCCTTTCCAACTGAATTTCAAATTTAAAATTTGCAGTTCATACACGTTGGTGAAAGAAGATGCTTAACTTCACCCCTAAAACCTAAGTGTTTAAGAAAAGTAGTATATAAAGTGACCAAGTCCTCTCTCTGTGCCTGGTTTGTGTCTCAAACTATATTCACAGCTCCTGTAGACAGACTAGTTAAACTTTAAGCATTTGTATTGTTCGAAATAAGGAATTGTTACCTGCCAGACTGTTTCCATTGATAGACATGAGAAGAGGAGAAGAGTTGTGATAGATCTGAGTGTACTCTATGTGTCCTTCAGAGTGCAGGAGAGGAGGCTGGCTAGATTTAACTGAATTTCTGTAGAGAATGGATTGTGTACCCTAAGCTTTTTGCTTATAGCGATTTTGGCCTTCCAGGAGAGGATAGTTAATACAAATTAAAATGTTCACATTTATTGGTCAGACATAGCATTGGTCCACATCCAATATAGCCCCATCATAGTCTTATGGAGGTACTGAAAAAACAATAATGAGAATGAAAATGCAATTTGCTCCATGACACCAAAATTTTGTCATATGAGTTCTCAAAACTGTGAACTGAGCTCTGAACTGAAATCTGACATAACAGAATAATTTCCATTGTGCCACACCATGGGCAACTTTGGTTTCTGTGTAACTAGAGAAGATATGACTGTAGGCGAAAGATACAATTTTGGTTTCCATTCAGCCTGTGAAAGAAAGATTTCACATTTTGAACTGGAGATGGTGTATTTTGGATCACTATCAACCTGCATGCATTTCTTTGCACTTAATTATTTAGGCAGTGTCTTTGATTCTCTTTTCACTCTAATTTTAATGTTGACATCTCACCTTCATTTTGCTGAGGTTGATATTTTCCTCTTTGACACTAGTTCTTACCTTTGAATGGTTCATTCCTAAAGCAGAAGCAACGACTACAGTTTTCTTCACGAAGTTGTTAATTTGTGGTCAGGCATTGGAATGGGCTGCCCAGGGAAGTGGTTGCATCACCAATCCTGGATGTGTTTAAAAGTTGTTTGGATGTGGTGCTTGGGGATATGGTTTAGCGTGAACCTTGTGGAGTAGGGTTATTGGTTGGACTTGGTGATCTTATCCAACCTGAATGTTTCTGTGATTCTGTTACATTTTTTCATGCATTACAATTTTTCCAGCCAGCCACAAGCCTGAAGAACCATTCTAAGCACTTATAAAGCAACTAGTACAGCTTTTCCACTGCTTTTCGCTGACTTTTTTTTTGCAGTAATGGCCTAATTTTAGTCATCTGATTAACTTTAACCCAATTAATATCTTCAGTGAAGCTGCTGGGAATTGGTTGTTAAAATGCGTTGCACAGATTAGAAATTTTGTGGCAGTTCCCCCATATGTAGAAGAGACCAACCTGTAGTATTCCTTCACTGAAAAGCTGACTAAAGACGTGACTGTCAAAATACTGCCTTCTTCTACAGCCCCACTGGGGCAGGTACTGCTTGTGTCAAAGTTTAATAATACTGTTTAGATAACAATAGAGTTTTACTTTATAAATAATGAGCTTGTAGTGTTCTGTGGATAACAGGCAAATGAAAGCACAGAACACTTAGTTTGAAATCTGTACCTGGCAGTTTTGAGGATTGCAAGTCTCTTTCAGGCAGTTATTTTGATATCTTGTTCTCTTTGGATGTTCATATATGAGATATAGAGATACATATATATACATATACACATATATATATACACACACTTATATATACATATACATATATATATATATACACACACACACATATATATAAGGTGGCATTGTTCTCTGGACATATAGGTTGCAGCCACGATCTGGCATTTGCCAGATCTCCTGTTTACATTTGCAGGACCTAATGCCTTCTGAACATTTAATTGGCTGTGTGGATGTTCTGTATTTAGCATTATTTTCATATACAGCTTTCTGTTTGACAGAATATTGCTATTGTAACAGGTAGGGAAACTAGCTGGTAATAACTGATGCTATTACCAGGCACTTAATTTGCAAAAGGCCAAGAATTAACAGTTTTGCTATTTACGTGGCACACTAATTTTTCTACAAAAGGAAGTCTGCATTGATGAATAATTTAAATCCCAGTCTCCCTGCAAATCTATAATCACGTGCCCTACAGAGACTCGAGTACATTCTACTGTGAGCATTGTGCAAAAGATTAGTAGCTCTGTGGTGGCAATGCTGCTATAACAGTGTGAATTGCACTTTTAATTTGTCTTCCCATCTGACAGAGCATCTCATTATACTTTGCAAAATCTATTTTAAATTATACTTTAAAAATTCTCAGTAGAAGGATATTTACATAAAAAAGGTGAAGATTAAATAAATTGTTTTAAGTCATATCAGCAAATCATTTTAATGAGAATATCCTTTTTTCTTGCATTTGGAAAAGTATGTGCATTTTATTCCCACTGTGTTTAATTCCAGTCAGTCAAACCAAGCAATGACTGGATACAATTTTTTTACAATGCAGTCAAGATATGAAATGTGTGATAAGCCCTACTTTGTGTTGTAAAATTATTCAGACTCTCTTAATAACTAACTTCATAGCTATCTTGAGGTTGAAAAGCATTTTATACAACCTCCTATATAAGTCTAAAACTTGTTTTTTTCATGAGTAGCGCTGAGCAGAAAATTACTACTTTCTGTTAATCAGATTTAATTGTGAAAGAGTATACACAATTAAAGGTCCTTAAGCACACATTTTAAATAAAAACATTACATTTCTTTCACTGATTCTTTTTGCCCTATTTGCTCTCTCTTAACTACACTATTAAAATTTAGGAAGCATTATAGCCAGTCTCTTCAACGGCACATCGTTGTCTTCCCATAGCGTAATATGTGCTATTCATTCTCTCATATTATTCATTAATCCATTATAATTATTATTTCCTAGTCTTTGTGTAGCTATGTAAGGAATCACATTTTCACTGTACAGATGAATAATATTTTGGAGTATTCAGTGATCCCAATTAATATCAGTGACCTGTTCATTTGATAGTTCAGTTGTTGGTAGGATTTCATGTCACTTGGACAGTATTTGTCATAGCTCTTGTTTATTTCTTTAGGCATCATCCGTTGGAATTTGTACTGTGCTCAGCACAATGGAAAAGCTATGGATTGACAGTCTCAAAAGTACTGCAAACTCACTGAGTGATTTCTTAAGAACCAGTGGACATTATGTAAGGCTTCCGTGTGAATGGGTTGATATTTATTTGAAGCAGTGGTATTTAATACTTTTTCATATATGGGCCAGGTCCTTCAAAGCAATGGGATGTTCAGGAGGCTGCTGCCATGGCACTTGGCTTCTAGCAGTTATTTTACACCATAGTGTACCATGTAGGCTGTAGCTGCTGATGTATCCTTGGCTAAGGGCTGCACATGCCTCATTAGGGTGTGCAAGAGCTTGCTTTACTGAGGGACAGACCTCTGAGATCAGGTAGGGGCAGTCATGCTACTTCAGCTTATGCCCCTAGTCATGTTCTAGTGCTGTATATGGGTTGGCAAGAGGTAGTTCTACTGCTTTTTAAAATTAGATTTTTCTAATGTACTGCTTTACAGTTATTAGTGATTGGCAAAGCAGTGTGTTTGGATTCAGATCCAGATTTGAACTTCAGAGAGAGTGCTGGGAGATACTTGGACCTACATACATTTCTAATTTCTAATGTGCTTTTTCATATTTCTTATTTGCCAAGCTACAATAAATGAATTAATGTAAATCCCTTATTTTTACACCATTGTTTTAGGTCACTTTTCATTTTGCAACACCCATGTATTAAACTTGGTAGTTAGAGTAGAATTAATTTTAAAATTAAGCTTTATTGCATACCTTTCTGACTTGCATTACTTTAAATTACCCATATGTAAAATGAATAAGAGAAGGTATGTATAATGAAAGGATAAATAATAAAGTCCAAAATGTCCACCAGTGCTAATTAAGACCTTGCGTCTGCCAGGAACTGAAGTTGCAGTCCCAGTTCCACAGATACCAGAACACATGCAAGAGTTTTAGATACAAAAAGTTGTCCGACTGCGGAGTGCCAGGTCCAGAGTGCTCAGCACTTTGCATATTTGTCCCTTAACTGCATACGTGCTCATGAGCTGATCTTCTATGTGTGTTCTGACCAACGATTTGACTTCATAAAGCTATGCAAGCATTTTGGAAAAGAAGTCTCACTACAGTTTTAAAAACAAGTTCAACCATCTGTTTGGGGAAAAAAAAGGATCGGTTTCTTGTGAACTTGGCAATTAGATATGCTAAAATATAGTTGTAGCAGGATTAAGTGATTGCCATGCCTATTAAAAACAAAAACTAAAATCCAGCTAAATAACACCAAGCCCGCAGACACAGAGCTGCCATCTGGTTACCAGGTAAAAAGAAAACTCTTGGTACCTATAAAACACCCTCACTTGAATACATTTATAGTGGGGAATTTTAAAGCAACAGGAATTAAATTCAGATTAGAAAAACAAATTTCTTACTACAGGTCTTTAAAAATCTGTAAAATATGTAAGCCCATATATTGTGTGCCCCTTTGTGTAGACTCTGTTCTTCTGGCTCTAAAGAGGACAGCATAATCTGCAGAAATTTCAGCAATTCTCTGATCTGATTACACAGATTGAGGCCTGCATGGAGGCACGGTAGACTTCATGCTCCAGCTCTTGCATTAATGAAATCACAGGTTTCACTGAGTGAAATGTCATTTCTACTCCTTATAGGAATAAAAGAAAGCTAGCAAACATAGAATACATTTTAAGGCTACGTCAGGACTTCAGGTGTCTTGGAAAATGGTGTTGAGGAATAGACTTGCCTCTAAATCTCAATGGGGTGTTCATTTTCCAGACTCAGTGCCTTGGGGTAGTCCATCAAGAATAATTTCAGTAGAGAACTCTGTGTATGGCAGAAGAAGAATAACAGTGAACATAATAGTCTCAAAAAAATACATCTCAGTAACTGGCATAGGTGTGCAGTTCATTAGTGTAGCTCAGCAGGAGCAGGTAGTTGTCCGAACTCTGTGAAACAGCTGTTTAATATGCTGGATAAGTAAAGGACTTCATAAGTGAGCTTCATCTCATCTAGCCTTAGATTTCTAAAGGGCAGGTCTGTCTACCAGTAGTTTCTCTAACTCTTTTTATTGCGAGTGGAGGGAAACCTGCAATTGCAGGGGTGATTCAGCAGCCCTCAGATACCTTTGTTAAGTTGCTATGAACCAGCTCCTGAATCTAAATTTTCCCCTCCACAACCGTAAGAGAATTGTAGACATTTTGATACTTAATCTTTAAAATGTTTTACATAGAACAGGTGAATCTCAGCTTATGTGGCTAAAGCTATGTTGGCTTTCATACTAAGAGTGAGCTGTGGAGAAGCTGAGACTGCATCTACATTTCCAGCTGTTTCTAAATGCTGTTTCCAAACTTTTCTTCCTGGAAAATGTTTAATTGATTAACAGGGAAAAGGTTATTTGTACACAACGTAACTTGCTGATGTCCTTAAATATTTTGAAACAGTTAATCTGAAGATGTTCTTCCCAATTCTAAGCTATGGATCATTTTTGGTGGTGTGACACTCATAGAATTAAGTTTCCCTGGAGAAGGAGGTGAAGGGATCTGTTCTTATACTCAGCTTTTCTTCTGGATGTTCAGCTCCTGAAATACTCTCCTACAGTCTCTGGAGTACCAGATGTGTCCACAATTACAGTCCTGCCTTCTCTCTGATATACCAAATTCTGATATGACTCTGAGATCAGATCTGTGACCTTGACTTGGCTGGGAGAGAGCAACAATCTTTGCATTCAAAATGTTGTTGCACATCATAGCCAAGTATGACAGCTACTGAACTGAAAAAGTCCCCTGGTAATATCTCTTGTGTTTTAGACATTATCTTTTCCTCACTGGATTCAGAAATTATTCTGTTGCTCACAATCAGCAACAGGTCTAATTTTTAGTGGTTTTTGGATTACTCTGTGGTTAGTTCTCCAGTTTAGCTGAGGCAAATATCTTATAAATGCATCTAATTTTGTATTTACAAACAAGCCATCAGTCTGCTTTAGTGAAGACATACTGAAAGTTTAGACATTTTAAAATGCTTCCATGTTGTCTGTTACACTATGCAAGTAATTTCTGAGTGCTTATTTTGAACCTTCAGTGTGTGTCTGCTATGTAGGTTCTGTGCAGCCTTCTGGACAGTAATTTTTCTCTCATCCCATGGAGTGCTGAAAATTTCTGCAATTTTTGTAAGAGATTCATACTCACTGGGTATGTTTTGAATTTATTTTAGTACTACCCTGACAATGGCACAATAAAACTCAGCGATTTCCCAAACCCAAATAGTGTTCCTCCAAACTACCATCTACAAAATATTTAGATGGACTTTGAAAGAAATGACAAATATATGCATCAACCAGTATGGCAAATTCAAAGATTTGTTATAAATACCCTCTCCTTGCAAGCAAAATTTTAGACTAAAATCAAGTCAAGGTATCTGCAGAAAAGCTGAACAGTTTGGATTTATTGAAAGCATAATGACAGTGTTTATCTATTTTCCAGGAGAAATAGAAATGGTCATAGAATTGAATGTTTTGTTCTTCAAATAATGAAAATCGAGTATTTTATGTCAATATTAAATTTGGCCCTTCAGAATGTCCTGAGTTGAGTTGAATCTGCCAATAAATATTCAATACTATGCTGACATCACACCGACATCACGCCAGCTTCAAAATGAAAGTGCTGGCTGGAGCAAAGTATGGTGGGGCTTGAAGTTCAGATTATAACATGAGAGGCTTCCAGTTTCTGGTCTCTGCTTCTGATTTCTGGTTTTAGGGTGTTGATCTTTTATGCTGGGCTGGCTGATGTGTGCTTGGCTATGGGGGGAAGCTGTTTTATTGCTGGCTTCTGCTGCTGCTTCTGCTTTTGCTAAGGTAACTGTGTAGTGTAGCATTTCATTAAAGTCCTTGTCTCAACCCAGAGGGGTTTTTTGTGTTACTTTCCCTCCTCTCTCTGTGTGAATGAGGAGGCTTGTGGGAGCAGACTCTGTTAACCCAAGGCTATCTATGCAGTTAAAATTTTAACTTGAGAGATACCAGAATTCTGCATGGTGTGGTCATCAGAGGTTCACATTACAGGATGTCAACTGATATGAACAAACTACCTGGTTAATGAGAATTTTTTAAGGCCATAAAGAAAGGTCTCATTTGTTCTATGATCTGTATACTCTGGTAATTGCTATGGTGAAAGCAGGATCAATGTTCTATTCTATCCTAGTTATGACGTTAGTAAATTCTGAGCCATTTCACATTATATTGAATTACGTTCAAGAGGATAGGTAGATATGCATGGCTCAAATGTCTTTTTATTAAGTCTAAACATTTGACTCATTTTGATAATTTCTGGAAAGCCTTTCTTAAAAAAAAATAGAGGGGGAGAAAGCATAGATTTTTCCTCATGCTACTGGCAAAAATGCTAGAGGCCTAAGAAATCTGGTTTCTCTCACTTTTTTTTAATATAACAGCGATTATACACTTAAATACTTTTGTGTAGTCACACTGAGTATTTGTCAAGAATCAGAGTTTGAAGAGACATTGAGCAGATTTTAAATCAGCATCGTGCATCACATCAGCTACATCATAGGCTCAAAAATATATGAATGATTTCCTTGATTCTTGGATTATAATGGCAGTTTTGTGTGGTGTCTTTTTTTGATTAATTGTAGCCAGATGATTCTTTTTCTGATGAACTGTGAGGCAGGCAGTTGCTGTCTACTGATACTTCTATTGCTAGAAATATAGTACTTCTGGGAATGTCATTTTGAATAATTTCTAGTCATCTTGATACTTTAATTTCTTGGTATGCATTGCTGAACATGTAGTTAAGGGCTATTTTTCTTTCTTTCTTTTTCTTTTTCCTGTACAGCTGTTAACACCTAAGTACTTGAAGTATACTGTGCACTGACTTTTAAATGGCATCTCTGAAATTTGCTTAGCTGTAGCCAACTAATTCACAATTCTACAGGTACTCTATAGTTATGCAAAAAGAGAGAAAACTGCAAATGAAATTTCACTACATTAAAATGTATGTAACATCACCTGGTGTTTGGGATAGATCAGTTAAAAATTAGGAGCTGGAACTCTTTGGATCTTGCTCTAAGGAATGACAGTGGCTTCTTTCACCACTTTTGTGTCTCACCTACTTCTGTCCCATATGCACAGCTACAAATGCCATAGCCGTGGTTTTCTGTAGACAATAGATTTGTCCCCAAAAGTGCTGAAGAAAGAAAGTAGGACACATAAAATTAGGACAGCCAAAGAAGCCTGCAAGACAGTTTCATCATAAAGCTTCTTTGTGGCACCATACAGACTGAAGGCTTTTCTGCAATTATGCAGGACTAGTTTTCTCTTCTACTTGATTTAACTTTTGCATGATTCTGTCATTATCTTAATGATTGCAGCATATAGTTTTCATCTCTGTCTTGCACAAGACAACGTTGAACCAAGACTTTTACCTGAGATCAGTGTCATAACCACCAGAGCAGAGGGTCTTCTGAGATCAGTCTCCTGCAGTATGCTTTCGTGGTGCTAGTACACCACTTGTTTATAAAACAATCTTTGAGTTAAAGGATGACTTTTACTGTGATGGCTGCCTCACTCAGATCATTCAGCTTCAGTGGAACACAGATCTTTTCTGTCCCAATAAATATGTAATCATCTCCTCAAACTGGAACAACTTCAACCAGAGAACTAAAAAAACTGTTATAATTCAAGAACAGACTGTGACCAAAAGCTGAACATGAAGTAAACCTGTTTTTCATTTCTAAAACTTGCCTATTAGAATGCTTAGAAACCATATTCTACAGTATGTCAGGACTCCAAGCAAACTGAAACTAATGCACAATGGCTGGTTTTTTATCACTTCATCTGTATAGATTTCAAATAATGTAGTTTTCATAAATGGCCTTTAAGATTATTTTCATCTGCAGTGTAAACTGCTACTTTAGGGGTTATAAAAAGCTTATTTTTTCATGATTAGATAATCCTAAGAATCAAGGATTTAGCTGCAATGGGGTTAAAATAAAATGTGGAAGTACTGAGACAGTTTCAGGTTGTTGATGGTCTATCCGCTTGCCTCACCAGTTACACTGCCTCGTTGAGATTGTTCCTCTGCTTTCATTCTACCCTCTGATTTGCACTTTCTCTCTGTCTGTATTATATTGTTTCCATGGGACTGAACAGTCATTATGTCTAGTGGGGATATTCTGTCTCCGGTTGCCAAAGTGTAAAGGAAGTGAAGGCTGGTGAAGGCAGTGACCACTATACACCCAGGGGAGTGTATATATGTGTGTGTGTGTGTGTATGTGTATAATATATATACAGGAGAAAGGGCAGAAAAGGTGAGGCTCTGTGAAGGCTGAACATATAATTTGATTTTCATCAAATTTTTATTTGATAAAACCTAAAAGAAAGTATGTTTCTGTTTTCCTCTTGTTGAAATACTTTTTGCTGTTGTGTATAAGTTTTGGGTTTTTGTTTGTTTGGTTTTGGTTCTGGTGTGTGACTATAGTCTGTAGTCTGGTTGGTGGAACATTCACCTACAAGGTGAAATATATATTTGGTTTCTAGGGTTTGAATTAACTAGAGAGTATGGGAGTGTCATACACTACTGCATAGTAATTGAGATATTTTTCTGGAAGATGAAGGTTCATATTCATTCAGCTACCTTCAAGGACCTGAACATGGATTTTCCATACGGTAGATGAATGATTTATGCAGTATTATTAAATTAAAGGTTCTGTTGCCCTGTATTTAGTGTGATTTTTTTTCCTTCTCACAACTAAGTGACTGAAAATTTCTGCATAATTTTTTGTCAGTGATACTGTGTTTTCTCAGCTAATAAGCTACAAAATTTTCTTCCTGCCACAAATAAATAAATAAATTCCAGTCCACTTTTAATTCATTTCCCAAGCTGAAAAGAATAGTGTTTTTAAAATTAGTTTGTGCGAAAGTTCCCTTCTAGATTTGAACTTTGCTAAAGCATTGTGAGTCTCCGATCTCAGGTTTTAATGTGAGCTCATCTTTATTTGTATCACCTGCTTTTCAGATCATTAATTCACAGATACCTAGTGATACCACTCAAGTTAGAAGACAAAGGTAATAAAACATAGCATTTTCATTTCTAAATAGTATTTTTAAGTTATCATATTTAGAGGAACAGACCAAAATATAGGAAAAAACCCAACCAACCAAAAAAAAAAAACCCTCCAAAACCAAACCCCAAACAACCCAAAGAGTTTTACTGAGGCTCAGAGAATAATTTTTTTTTTTCGGTCTGGGGACTCCTTTTCATATTGTCTGAATTACAGAAATAATGAGAAATGTCCCATTTATCTTTTGCCTTATGTGAGAGATTTTCATTATAGCTGGACAAAGAATTGATATTTGATGAGTTTAATCTGGCTGACTTATATTGCAAATAGATAGTGGCTTATGAGATCAATACAATTTGTGTGAGTTGTTTTCCACTACATTCCATTGTGCATTTATGCAAATGCTTTGCACATCTTGCAGTTAATGAGATGATGAATGGTTCAAGATGACTGCTAAACTTTCGGGTCAGGCCATGCTACTTAGGTTCATCAAGTCTTTTTTATCTTAGATGAAGTACAGTGAAAACAAAGATTTGGAAAATGAGACTGGTCTCATTTGACGTGGAAAGCAAGGCACATAATGTGCCCTTAAGAAACTTACTTTATGTTGACTAGATTCTGCTCCCCCTTGTTCTACCGAGAAGCATGAATTGCCACCGTCAAATGCTATAGATTGGGCTGGATATACAAGAGCAATACAGCTCCCACTGGAAAGACCCAAAGACAATAACTTTACAGATTCATGGCACTTCTTTTTTTTTACAGAAAGATGTTCATGAGAATTCATCCTCATTCCTGCCATTTGCAGGAGACAGAGTCTTGGCACCATTTGGGTTTGACAGTGAAAACAGTATGCATTGCTCTGATTGCAGCTATAACTGGAAGGGGCACCTATTATTACCTTAAAAAAAACCAGAACAAAACAAAACAAAAAGAAAACAAAAGAAGCAAGCTTGTTTAATACACTTCTAGTTCAATTTATCTTAATGGATTTTCGTTAAAGATATATGTTTCTATGGTAAGTAATGATCATAATTTAGGCAGCCTTTTTTATTTCACTAGAGGGATAACCCACCTTGTCTTTGAAATTTCAATTTAATTTTTCTCCTTGAAATTTCAAAACTTACATAAGGAAATGAAGAGGAAATGACCCTTTCCAAAATTTGTGACTTGTTTTCTGCAGGTACCTCGTATTTTCAGCTGCACATTTATATTAACTAGACACGAACAACAATGATGTAAGTGAATTTATCATAATTAATGTATCTATTCAGAATAAATTTCCATACAGCATCTGCTGATATTCTGGACAAAGAAGCATAAAATAAATGCATAACCTCCATGGTTGTTTCCAAAGCAAAAATTTGGCAATGTTTTCCAAATCTGATTGTCCAGAAGTTTAGGTTCATCTTTCTCAGGTTCTCGAAACATATGTAAAAATGGATCCTTTTATTGCCTTTAGAAATCACATTTTCTCTGTAACAACAAAGTATAATTAAAATTGCACTTCTTATCTAATTATTGGACTCTTGAGCTTTCAGAGAAACATCAAATGTCAAAGGCCTCAAGAAAACACTGGAGGAGCTATTCTTGCTTCACTGTGCAAAACAGGGTACTAAAGTTAGCAATCACAATTACAAATTATGCAAGGAGGAATATAGAAACAGCAAACCTTTCCTGCATCATTGTGGTAAGAAGAATTGTTACCTTTTACTGGCAAGGAAGATGGTAAATGTTAGGCATATAGCAGTTAGAATGAAATAGAGTTAACTGGTACAGAATGAAATACACATGTCAGCTTAGGCTGTACTTTGTTTTTCTTCAGATTTTGAAAGCTGCAGTGATTGTACAAAATTAACATATAATGAACTGCTGCTCTCAGTATCATGCGTACTGTTTTCTGCAGGTCTGTCAAACACATAACCGTTTCTTATGATGGTGATGGCAGTGCAATATCTGTAATTGTGACTAGTATTGAAATATTCTATCTGTTTTTTGTTAGTAAGTAATATATGTGCAGTATTATACCCATGCTCTAGTAAATTTTAATGTTCTGTTATTAAAATTAAGTCATGATTTCACAGAAACAATATTCTATACCATTCTATCTCACCGTTTAGAATTGTGGGTAATTTTCTGCTGTCTTTCATTTATGGTGCTTTCTGTGTTGTTCTAGCTAATGCTTATTCTTATCTGAAACTCATTTAAGTCTTGACCATTTAGAAAATAATACTTTCTCAGAATAGGAGACATTCAAAGCTTTTATAGGACATCACTAGAAGAATTGTGGTACTGCTTTTGTATGCTACCAAATTTAGAGTGCTGCTGACAGCAGAATAGGCATTACTTGGCTTAGTTCCTAGACAGTTTCAATTAATTATTATAAAATGATAAAATGAAAATGAATATAAAAGCTCTTTTTAATCATAAATACTACAAACACTGGCTGTAACCCCTCTTTCTGAAACAAGAGTCATGGAATCCTGAACAGCATTGTGTCTAATACTGATGCTGTTAATGCAATTGTTATGAAAATATAATGACATAACCCTCTTTAATAATAAAATACAAAGGAAAGTAAATAATTGTTTTGTTCCACTGAGCCTGCATAAGAATGCAAATGCAGATCGTTTAGAAACAGTTAATCCTGTTGTTAAATATGGTAACATTGGAGGATTTGCTCAGCCAAATCTGTATTAGGGAACAAAAAAACCATGAGTCAGATTTAATTTACTCTAATAAACATCTTATTTAGGGACACTTTACATTGCTAGGCTGTAATAAAATTGTTTTAGTTTAGTTTTGAATATGACCTCTATTTTTTCAGATAAAGTCACCTGGAATGTACTTAGGCTCAGTCCTGAATTTATGTCAGGGCAACATGATGCTGGTGTCTTCCCTCTGGGGCCAGGGAACGCAGGGAAGTGAGTTGGGCAGGTTGTTGCTGACCAGGGCCTGTCCCACCTCAAGTCTGTGATTTCTTAGGCTTTTTCCTTAGAGATGGACATTTTCTCTTGTTTACCTAAAAGGGTCAACCTATGCATCCTTAAAGCTGTAGCTTGGCTACCAGAGGCAGAGAAAAACAATTAGTTGGCAGGTATTGAGCCAATAAAGCATCTAGTTTGACAGTTTTACAATGAGTTGTACTTCCTACAGCAGATATGCTTGTAGATTAGGTAGTAATCAGTGTGAAAAAAGACAGCAAACCCCTTGCCTTTAATTTTCTGCATTGAGAGAAAAGGGTTTTACTGTTTCACAGAAAGGAACAATTCACTAAGTAATTTGAAGTAATTTATTATGTACTCTATGATCTAAATTAGGGGGGTGTACTGCAGGTAGCTGTTCCCTGGGTTTTGGCATCCAAGCTGTGCTTCCCTTTTCTGTGGTGTCACAGTAGGAATAATGGCCCTAAAATGCAGATCAGAACTTGTTTGAGGGCCTCCTGAGTGACAGATCTCTTTCAATATGCTGTTGAGGTTTCCTGATGTTCTCAAATTGCTTTTCAGATTAATCACAACTAAAAGGGCATCTTATCCAAGTATAAAATAATGATGATAATTATCTCTTTCCTCATGAGATTGCAGGGCTACATCTACGTTAGCAAATAGTTTATCCCTACAAATTGATTTTGTAGAACCAGACTATTGTTGTTCATGTCACTGTGTTCACATTCTATTCATTTAGTGGAGAATAAAGTTGTTTTCAACTAGCTGTTGTCCCCTGAACTGAAAACCCCTAAACTGTTGCAGTTTGTTATGCAAGAGTGCGTTCTCAAGCTCATCTTCTGCTTTATTTTAATCTAAAAGGGACTTACTTTGTGTCCTCCAGAATCATTTCATGATGTGATCAAGATGATAGTAAATGGAGACAACTAAAAAATTTGATTGAACAGTGAAGTCCATCTCCAAACTCAAATGCTAATATAAAAGCACCTTGTAAGTGTCTCCGATCTCGGGTATTAGAAGAACAAAACACTGTTTAGTAATTTTTGTCATTCCTGCTGTGCTCTACCTGCAAATCCCAAGCTGTATATCATGCAGCAGGAAGATGTGTGTAGACTTTGAGGAAGTGCAGGTTATTAAATGAGCTCCTGGCCATATTAAGATGCCATTGCAAGGCTGGCATAGTGCATGCCGAAGCGAGCAAGTTACTGGAGGTGTGCTTTCTCAGATGAAACTTAGGATTGTATGGTCTTATATAGCTGCCTGTACCCTTCAAAACAAGGCATTTGGAAAGGGATTGGGAAATTGACTTGTTTTTCAAGGAAGAGTGGGTGCAATTTAGATACTTCAGCCATCATTAAGCAAATCCTGTTCTGGCTTGGATCCATTCCTAGCAAGCCATCACAGGAATTCTCTGATTTTTTTTTTTCCAGTATGAGCTGGTTGTTAATAATTTCTTACTGTTTCAAAACACTGATGAGGAACTAGAGACTAGAGGCAATTCTCTTTAATAAATCTTTATCAGTGATGTGGATGAGGGAAGTGAATGCAGCCTTAGTAAGTGTGCAGATGACACAAAACTGGGAGGAAGTGTTGACTAAAGGGACTTGGACAGACTGAACAGAAGGCATGAGGCCAGTTGTATGAGATCAATACAACCAGGAGATCAAGGATCCTGCACTTGGGTAACAACAACCCCCTGCAATACTACAGTGGCTGGAAAGCTGCTTGGTGAAGAAAGTCCTGGGAGTGTTGATCAACAGCCATCTGAACATGAGCTAGCAATGTCCTCAGGTGGCCAAGAAGACAAAGAGCATCCTGGCCTGTATCAGGAATAATGTGACAAGCAGGACTAGGGAAGGTCTTGATCCAGTACTCCACACTTCTGAAGCCACACTATGAGTATTGTGTTCACTTTTAGACCTTTCACTACAAAAAAAATGTTGAGGTCCTGGAATAGATCCAGCGAGGGTCAATAAAGCTGGTAAAGGTCTTATGAGGAGCATATGAGCAAACTGGAATTGTTTAGTCTGGAGAAAAGGAAGGTGAGGGGAGATCTTATTACTCTCTACAACTGCCCGAAAGGAGGTTATAGTGAGGAAGGTATTGGTCTCTTCTCCCAAGCAACAGGAGGAAATAGCCTCAAGTTGCAGTAGGAGAAGTTTAGTACAAGAAAATTCTTCACTGAAAAGGTTATCAAACATCAGAATCAGTTCCAGAGAGAGGTTTCCTGGAGGTATTTAAAAAGACATTTAAGTGTGGTGCTAAAGGACATGGCTTAACACCAAACTTTGTAGAGTTGTGTAACAGTTGAACTCAATGATCTTAGAGGCCTTTTTCAAGTGGAATAGTTCTTTGATTCTATGATTGTAATATATGTGACAGGTTAAACAGCATGCTAGGGCCCTGAACCATTTGATACAACCCTCTGCATAAACAGAAAACTGCTGTACTTTCTTGTCAGTAACTTAAACATTCAGGATTTCCTTGTGTACCTACATGGGCATACCTCTGCTGAGTTTAGCTGCTGGACTTCATGTTCTGCTTCCCAGCTGGAAGCTGAAGGGTTTTTGTGCAGGCTGGTTTCCATTCTGTAGCACCATCCAGAGTGCAAGAAGTCTTTTCCTACACCTTAGCTCAGGAACAGAGATTGGTGTTATGTACCAGATCCTTATTTTGGAAGAACTTGGTCTAACTTTGCCTAGAGACATTGTGGAGGCTTCAACCCTGGATGTGTTCAAAGCTAGAATGGATGGGGCCTTGAGTATCCTGGTCTAGTAGGAGGTGCCCCTACCAGGGGATTGGAAATAGATGGTCTTTAAGGTTCCTTTCAACTCAGACCATTATATGATTCTATGAACTTTGATCTCACTCTTGTCTTTCCCCTGGAAGCGGTGTCTGTGGTGGATGTGAAGAATAAGCATGTGTTAGGACTTACTGAAAGGTATTAAAAGATTGGAGGAATGTTTTCCAATGGTGTTTCAACTAAGTTTATTCCCAATTGACAATTCTCCTGCCTTTCTATTGTGTTATGTCAGCTCTTGGAGCTATTTTGGTCATTGAAGAAGCAAGCTTCATATTTTTATGTGATTTGAGCAACCTGTCATTTTTTTTATTTACACTTGAACCCTTGCCTTCAAATGTGACCCAAAATGTGTAAGAGTCAGATATAAAAACATAGATTGGTCTCAGACTGATTATTTGTCAGAAGTGCTGCTATGCCTGTTGACAGAGATAATTGTTGTGAACATAGCAGGGGGGCACTTGGCCTGGACCTTGCTTCCCTGTTCTTTGTAGGTCTGTCACACTGTTACTTGCCAAAAGAATTCTTTGGAAAAACAAAATGTAAGCTTAAGCTGGGAAGTTGTGCAGTATAGAATCATAGAATCATAGAAAGGGTTAGGGTGGAAGGGACCTCAGAGATCATCTAGTTCCAACCCCCCGCCATAGGCAGGGACACCTCCCACTAGAACAGGCCTGATCCAACCTGGCCTTGAACACCTCCAGGGAGGGAGCGGTAGAATCTGAATGGTTTCTGTGAACACATTTAATTTCAGGCCTGGCAGGATCCTGTAATGCAACCATAGTACTTTATCCATAGCCTTACGCTCATGTAAGAATCCCCAAATTAGTCTTCCAGTATTGCTTGAAAGATATTGTTTCAGATGGTAGTCACTTCAAATGGATTTGATAATAGCATACATTATTCACAGAATCACAGAAGGTTAGAGGCTGGAAGGGACCTTGAAAGATCAGCCAGTCCAACTCCCCCTCCCAGAGCAGAATCACCTATACCAGATCCCACTGGAACACATTCAGGCGGGTCTTAAATATCTCCAGAGAGGGAGACTCCGTAACTCCCCTGGGCAGCCTGTTCCAGTGTTCTGTCACCCTCACGGTGAAAAAAAAATATGTTTCTCATATTTCCATCTAACTTCCTATGCTTCAGCTTCCATCCATTGCTCCTTGTCCTGTTGTTGGGAACTCTTAAAATACTAATGGTATTGTTTCTTCTGTTTTTCTCTTTAAATGCTTAATTAATTCTTAAAAGTGCATAGGTTTTGCTTTCTACATTTGGGCTCTTGCAGAAAATGAGATTCCTTCATATCTTGACAATCGTGATACTTGCCAGTTTTCTATTTCCATGATGTCACTCTTAGAATAATAATAGGAGGATTTTCAATTTCAAGCAAGAGTAACAGAAAAAAAAAAAAGAAAAAAGAGTGACTTTTAAAAATAATGATGGGTCTTAGTCATGAAATAGTCACTCGTGCTTAGCAGTATAACTTTAATTCACTGAGGTAGTGAAAAAATACTGAATGGTCCACCAATACAGTACTATGACTGTTTGGGTCATCTTTAAAATTTATGAGACAGAGATGGTGATTATGTCTTGAAAATGTCAAAAAATAAAGAAGTATATTCATTTTAATCAGATGTTCAGCAGCATGGCCAATTTTTGGATGGAAGCCAATGTGTTTTCAGCTCACTGGTGAGGAGCATGAGTTTTTTTCACAGAGAGAAATGCTGTGACTTCTGGGTTTTTTTTATTTTTTTGAGGAGAGTGTAATGACTTGGGAAGAAACACTACACTAATGCACTTAGAAAGAACTTACTTATAGTTTTCTTCATGAAAAATCTAGCACTTGACATTCTATTCTAATTTAAAAAAAAAAAAAGGAATCATGATGTTGATGCAGAGACAATACTGGAAGTGACTTCCTGAATCATTTATCTGTGTGTCCTGATCCTGCCTGCTGGCAAACTGTCATCTAACCCATTTCTTGCCCTCACTGTGTTTATTTCTTTTCCTTGAATTCTGTTTCCCTTCAGCCTTTGCTTTGCTTCACAAATCAAGCTCTTTCAAACTTCTTGTGTGGTAGAGTCTTCATTCCTATGAGCACAATAGAAGACTGTCCCTGTGTGGTTTGTGGATTCCTTTTTTCTTCCGTGAAGATGGCTGGCCGGAACTGTGTAGATAATTCTGAATGGTAGTTTAAGAAAATTTGTAATTGATAGGATTTTTTTTCATAGTTTTCTAATGCCATATTGATACTGATGTGCACTTGGTGATCAACTGAAATAAACTAGTTGTTTTTTACACATGTTGTTTCAAATGAATTCCCAATTTGCAGCACAAATACCATTAATCCCTGATACTCACTTTCAGTACTGCCTGCTGTTATCGCACCTGAATCCACCACCTTTCAATTCTTACAGTAATCCACAGAGTCTTTGGCTTACTGTGTAAGTTCTGGAGTGACACTGTAGAAAATGCTTTATCTAAATCCAGACAAATTATATCTACTTCATTTCTTTGTAAAATCAGTTATCTTATCAAAAAAGCTGTCAGGTTAGTCTGCCACAATCTACTCTTAGTAACCCTGCTACATTTTATCCCATGTTCTATTTACTTCTCTGTGTTTAATTTATCTCTTTCTTCAAAGCCTGTTCTAAGCCCTTGCAAACTGAAAAGGTCAGACTAATAGGCTTATGCTTGCCCAGATGATTTTCATCCCTGCTTTTAAATATGGGCACTTCAGTTGTCATTCTCCACTAATATTTGATGCTTTCTCTGCCTCGATAGATTTGGAGGCTTATCTTTGCCACTGCATTGGCCGTTATGAAATCACAGTATATTTAGTGCTTCAAGTCTCAGTGAGACATTTTGTTCAAAGCCTATTGAAGTGTTATCCTTTTTTTTTTCCTCTTCCAGTTAAACTTTTCATTGGTTAATGAGATATGAAAAAAGAAAATTTAAATAACCATCCGCAAGACGCTAACATTTAAGATATATTCAAATACCACTGCCGTGATGATAAAGTGAATATAGTACGCCCTACAACTTAAAGCTCTCTTAAGCACAGAAACTAAGAATCTAAAGTGGCATAATAATATCAGAGAAAATGATGTGAATTTTAATCTAAGTACCTTCTAATACTGAACGCTTAACTGTAGGATCGTATTTCAGAAGGCTGTAAGACATCGGGTAGATTAAAGAAGTCAGAATATATTGAATGTTTCAGTATTCTGTAATGTTTGATTGTTAGCACTTAAACACAATGAATGACATGTGCAGGCCTAATGCTAGATCATTACTACTAGTTTTGTATTTTCATAAATTCTTAGAAGTACAGAATTTAAACCCACAAAAAATTACATTTTCTTTCTGTTTACTTAGTAAGGTGTCAGTATTAACATTCATTGTGTGAACACTCTCTTGCTGGCCCTGAATGAGCAACAGTTAAATACTGTCTTCCTGTATTGTTTCAGTTGAAGCTGGCTAGGAGGACAATGCATCTCCTGTTTACTTTAACTTTGCTTTCTTTATTGCTCTCTGTCAGGGATTGCATCTGAAAATTAATGAAGGTGAAAATTACAATCAATTGTGTCTACAAAGACCTGGTGTTAATCTGGAAACAGGGGAGATTAACATTGATAACAGTTTAGAGGGGAGGCCATTCATCAGTATCATCTGAATTTTCAAGACAATATCATCACAACCATCCATGCCCTTTTGGAAGAAAAAAACTTTTCCCATCGCCTCTCAGGGTTTCTAGCTGTGAGGTAGCAGTCAGCTAGGTGGCTAAAGCATTTTATGTCTTTGGTAATTTAAGCATCTGTGCTTATCTGATTCTGAAAACAACAATATATATGTAAATTTCACATCCAAGTGCTATGAGAAACTGTCAGCAAATGTAATTACCTGTATGTGCATCTGTCTCCAGTTTCCTGCCACTGGGAAACTAATTGCAATATGTAAAGAAAACAATTTCATATTTTCCATAACTTTTTCAGATATCTGAAATGATATGTTCTTGAAACTATCTCTTGTTACAAAAACTCACTCAGTAATCATTTTTCAAGAACTCATGTACATTCAACTCTGAGAAACGACGTGCTTAAATTTAAGTCACGCTGATTTAAATAAAAGAAGCATGGGCAATGCACGTCAACCATATACTTAAGTACTTTTGGAAAGAAGAATGCATTTGCCTCAGTGTCTTAAGTCTTAGCACAGCAGCCTTCCTTATGGCATTAAGCCAAAAATTCTTCAGTCTGCTTGCACTGATACACTTCAGCTGAAACTAACAGTGACAACTGTACTGCATTGATCTGCCCACAATGCTGTATCTATTTCCAAGTACTTCTCAATAGCAGGGCTAAGCTCTCTAGCATGACTTAATTTGCTATTGAAAGATTCATGTTGATAAACAACAACTTTTGGGAAGAAATCCCAAAAAAATCCATCCCTTTTGCTTTGCATATAGAGATTTCCCATGCTGCTCCTACGTAAGACCTGTGTGCTTTTCTAGACTAAATGCCTGTTCTGTCTCTTCTCTTGCCCACTCAGATCAAAGAAAGCTGCTTATGAGAACAGGTCTGTGTTTTCCCCCCAGCTTCATTTCAGAATCAGAATGCGCTTTGTGTCTGTAACAGGCTGTGATGTATGAAGCAGAAAGAAGATTGATTTTCACAAACTACCTTGTACCTCAAGTAATAAGAGCAGCAAATTACTTGTTCACTGAGCAAACATGACAGGAATGTCATAGAAGGAATTTATATATATGCAAACACATGGGGGTCACATCGGTGTTACTTTTACAAAGTGACCTTATCCACCAGGGGCACATTTTTTAAATCTACATTAGCTTACACGGGAAAGGCTAAATAAAACTGCGAATACCTGCGTTGCATGGGATGTAGAAACTAAGACAACTAATAAATAATGTAAGATTCAGCACAGCACAGAACATAATTTAAATGGCTGCATTATTTCTGTACAAGAGACTTGGGGTCAGAAGTGATTTCTGCTCCTCACTTAGGGTGTCTCTAAAGTAGTGACTCAAGTATGTGTTGTAAAAAGAAAAGCAAGAGAATGTTGAACTAATTTTCTGTCGAGTTTTTGTCTCAAACATTTCATCAAGGTAGAGTTGAGAAACAGGCTCACGCTTCTCTTTATAAACACTTGCATTCACAGGATGTGTTCTTTGCAGAAAACACATGGATCTTGCAGACACTGAAACTTTCTACATATGTAAAGCAGGAATGTATGAGTTTTGAACAGCTTTGCAGAAGCTAATGTTCATAATAAAAAGAAAGAAAAGGAGCAACAGAAAAATGCTCTTACTTCTGGGAAACAGATGAGAATTTTATGTATATACTCCTAATGGAAGAAGAAGAATGAAAGCCAGTATTTCCTTAGGTGTGGGGTGGGTTTTGGTTGGTTTTTTTTTTTGTTTGTTTGTTTGTTTTTTGTTTTTTTTTTCCCTCCTCAAAAAGTAAAGATTACATGAGGTTACACTTCACTTAAAATAGGAAAGCAAAACGTTTTAACACTGGTCTTACACAGTGATGAGGAGAACATGTGCAACCCATTAGTGTATTCACAGTTTGCTTCTGATAAGCTGTAGAAGCTAGGGAGAAGGATTTCTGCTGAAACAGTAGTTTCTGAAGCTTCTCTGCAGCATCAAATGAGGTTTCATCCTGAGGGAAAAAATTCTGCCATTTTTGACCTTTTTTGTCACTAATCACTGAAAGAGTCCGCTCTTGAGTTCATGGTACGAGACTGTTGATGTCCGGTCTCATGGAGTGCATTTAAGAGAAAAGGTAATGTATGGAGCAAGAGTAACAAGTCTTAATATTTATTCACTGTCTTACGGTGTTGTTGAAGAGCTGGTTACAGCAGAGTCATATTGCACTCAACCACTGTCTTGAGTTATATGAGTGACCACTTTTTGTTTTATATTGAATGTGCCCCTGGAACCACCACAGGTAAAGCTATCTTTTCTTTCTTCCCCTCCCCTCTTTGCCTCTAAGAACATTGAAAAATGACCTTACACCTGGCAGCCTTTTGTGGCCTCTTTTGTGTGCTGAGAATTCCTTGTGTTTATTCTGAATGTTTGGGATAGAAATGGAAAGAAAATTTTGTTACTATTGAAGTTTGTTTAATTTTCACATAAAGTTTTGTGCAAAATTGGTTTTCAAATATGGGCATCTCCTATAGCATGACTGTTCTCAGTTTTTATCACTTTTGGCTTATGTGGTGTTACTGGAGGTTGTAAGGATCACAATGAAAGAGAGGTTCTGCAGAAAGGAGGGTAAATGTAAGAGGAAAATGTCTCACAGAGAAAGCCACTCAGGTGTAGTTTGTGAAGCTCTGCATCACCTCTAGTAAAAGTAGACCTCATTTCAGAGCTCATTTATTTTATTTAACACAGCCTCTTGTAAGTGTAATAACAGTAAATTTTTTTCCCTGGATGCTCTTACTTGGCATGCATCAGGGTAGCAAGGGATGAATAGTTTGTTTCAGAGCTGAGGTCAAATGCTGTCTAGTTCCAGTGTCTTCACAGTGCTATGTCATGAGCTGTTTTGCAAATCCACAAAAAAGAACCAGAATCACAGTCTCTCAGCCCAAGCGATAGTGTATGCACTTTGATAGTGGGCATATCTCATGGCTACTCCTTGTTACTCAGTTGCTAATAAGACGCATCAATCCCAGGCCCCTGAGTTTCTTGAACTACAAACCCTTCATTTTATATTTCTAGGACCGTATTGCTACAGTGTCCTCTGTTTATGCGGCAGGACTGCTTGCAAGCAGTGTACCTCGTTTGTGCTCATGCAGCTACTTACCTGTCCTTGGACTGACCTGAGTGGCTGATTCACACAACTGCAGGTTCACATTCACACACCATAATTAGTTTGAAACTTGATTAATTGAAACTCAACATCATCTTCCAGCTTTTTCTTATTTGAACTGCTGTTACGGATGCTTTATCCACTGAGACTTTTTTTGGTACTTCCACTGTTTGCCTCTGAACTATCAGTCCCAGTTATAACTGATGCTTGCACTGACCTTTCTCTTAATTTTGCCTATTATGGAACTGCTATAAGACAAAGTTATGAATTTAGTCCATCTAAAGGTGAATGCCAAAATTAGTAATGCAGAATAATGTAATAGGCTTGTGTAACAGAAATGGTGTTTTGTTTTCCTCATAATTGGAAAACCTAGCAATGGCATTGAGCCCAGATTTTCTGTCAAAGCTGAAACCCTTCCTTTACCTTGCTGAATTCTCTTCAATATGCATTGAAGGCTTACTCCTCTTTGGTATGCTGGGCTGTTGGCAGAGATTTGTATCTTCACTCTGCAACCTACCCTGAGGGAGTGCTGTTCATAGGTAGATAGGTTGGTTTTCTCTCTTTCACCCTGCTGCTACTGTTTTTCTTTTTGTGTTTGCTTTTTCTACTGTGTGTTTGCTGCCAGCCTGCAGCACAGCAAGTGAATCTGGCATCAGCACAGTTCAAGAAGGAGCTGTATTAGATTCAACTTTGCTTAGTGGTGCAAGTCCCACTGGGTTTTGAGCTGTATTGGATAAGTGAGGAAGAAAGATTTTATTTTAATGAGAGATGACTCAGCACCAGCATCATAAGAGGTGCATTGTGAGAATCCAGGAATGAAAGAGTTAGTTAATATTCTGTTCAGAGGTAGCTGGGAAAGAGCATATGCTGAATGTGAATTTTTTTTCCTGGTGTTCTTATTTACAGTGACAAATAATATATTTCCCTTTAGCTTGAGTGCTTCATGAACCTAGAACTGATGATGAATATGCAGTTTATACTCCAAAGGGACTGGAATCAGTGCAGGAAGGCAGAGCTTGGTGTGGTTCACAGCACACTGTGACCTCCACTGTGATTATTAATCAGTCAGGCTTTCAGGGGCACTTCTACCATTCTAGAGACAGCATTTGTTTACTTCCCTCTCTGTGATAAATATGATATCTGAACCTCTGGGAAACATATCATAGATGTGTGACTTCTGTCAAAGGCTGTTGAGTTCTGTTTGCACTGGATTTGTGCTTAAAAGACTTTGGAAAACTCCTCAGTGTGTTTTAATTTGGGTGCTAGTGTTTGTTTATGCAGAGACTGGTGTGGAAACTCACCCATTATTTAACAACATGTCATCAGCCTCCTGGAGAGCAAGATCGACAGTTCTGGGGGAATTGGTCTAGTCACAAATGTGGAAATCATGAGTGGAATTGCAGGGTGTGTGTGGGGTTGCCTTTTCAGCCTGTGATGTTCTCTTAGAAAGCAATTTGCTCAAAGGAAAGAGATTGCTTTGAAGGAATGGAAGGAGATTTGGGACTTTGAGTAGACTACTGGTTAGTTCTATATTAGAGCAGTCTGCCTTTCACAGACTTGTGGTTGCTGAAGATAGTGTTGTACATGAACAAAACAAAAGAGATGCTCTTAAATTCCTTTGAGTTTCTTAGGAATGTAATAGGATACAAATGTGCAACTATACTGGAGTGGTACATGATTTTCTGCTCACAAAATCATTCTAGTTTCAGGCATTACAAACCAACAATAATTTGATTCAAGCAATTTAATTTGTAGCTTTTCTAAGTGATTTGAAATAGGCATCAGTATCCTACTGACCTATCAGCAAAAACATGACCATCATTCAGAGCCATTTTTTAACCTGCTCCCTAGGGCTGTTCGACAGAGAATGAAAAGTGAGAGTAGGTTTCATTATTATACTGTTTGCTACTCTATGTGCAACTGTAATCCTTAAGTGCTACAGCTTACATTTGTGAACTTTTCCTTTTGGCAGGTGGAGATGTATTTTGTCTTTGGAGGAGGTTATTGAGAAATAATTCATGTGGTTCCTTGTGCTTGAACCACCACAGTGTCCTGATGTCACAGTGACAATATCACTGAGCAAGATGAGGGTAGCTACGTGCCATTTCTCTTGGTGCAGTAAATCAACCCTTTTCATTACCCGAAGATAGACAGGAGAGAGGCTAGTTAATCTGCCTTGCCTGAGTCCATGTTTCCAAACTACTCATATCTTCCTAACAGGATTTCTCCGTGGGAGGATAGGCATGTGTGCTGGAGGTTTATTCAATTCTGTTACCTCCTTATGAGCTGTGAACAGAATCCAAAAACTTCTTCATGACCCAAACAGGACTCCATTGGCCATGACTGGCCCCAAATACACTAGTGGAAACTTGTTACATAGCTGCATGGATTCATCCTTCTTCCCTCTACTGGAGTCTGCTGTGGTTATGAACACCGATGGTGCCTTGAGAGAAATGTGATGAGTGGAGATGTTGATTTCTCCTGGTACTGACCAGTGCAGAGGAATGCTGGCAGACCAGGGAAGGAGATGATATTGATCTCTAAGTGATGTACTTCATTTGGAGCTAAGCAGAATTTAAGACTTAGAAAAACTGACATCTCCTTTAATGAAGACAAAAAATATTGTTTGTTTTTTTGATTGTGTGATTTTTTAAAAATTACTTTTTTCCCTAAGTCTTAAGATAAATACTTATTTTTGTGTATTTTTGTTTTCAGGATGAGTAAGAGATACTTGCAGAAAGCAACAAAGGGAAAACTGCTAATAATAATATTTGTTGTAACGCTGTGGGGGAAACTAGCATCTGGGGCAAATCATCATAAAGGTAAGTTCTGTTCTATTTTACTATTATGCCTGGGACCTCTGTCAACAGTGTCCAGTCTATGTGATTTTTTTTTACTGATGTGTATTTATGTGTCCTGGTATTGGTTCATTAATGAGTTCCAAAGAAGGAGACTTTTCAGTGAATAGACTTTTACTAATTTATTGTGAATTTAAATATTTCAGTCCTGTTTTCTGTATTCTCTGGTTTTTAGGTAATTTTGTAATGATGCTACAGTTGAAAAGATGGTAAAAAAGCCCCAAAACTGGTAAAGTAAAAGAAGTCAAATAATGAATACTACTTGTCTCATAAAAACAGCTACCTAAGATAGCACGTATGTGTGCTGCAAATTAATTCCTTGGAAACTAATGTTGAAAAGAAACAATTTTTAGTAATGTGTATGATGCTACTGTGTGCAGTTCTAATAAAGGCTAACTTCATGGATAATGTAGGCTGAATATGATTGTGTCATGATCAGAAAAACAGTTGCTTTGCAGTGTTGTCTCTCATCTATGCTTAACTCTTAGCACCAAACCAGAAATTTTAGTAGCTTGACAATGTAAGATTTGTTTCCCCAAAACATATACACACCAGGAGAAGCTGTTGTGTTTTAATGAAGCTTGTAAAAAAATTTTTTTTTTTTTTTTGAGTGCGTATGTGCGTATGTTTCTCTAACTCCCTAATGGAGAGAACAAGCTTTCTGGATCTTTGTACTAATTTTTATAGGTGGATATAACTTGAAACATGATCTACAGTATATCACAGAATCACAGAAACATCCTGGTTGGAAAAGACCCTCAGGATCACCAACTCCAACCTATAACCCTACTCTGCAAGGTTCACCTTAAACGGTATCCCCAAGCACCACATCCAAACAACTTCTAAACACATCCAGGGTTGATGGCTCAACCACCTTCCTGGGCAGCCTGTCCAATGCCTGACTACTCTTTCCATGAAAAAAGATTTCCTAATGTCCAGTCTAAACCTACCCATTTGGAGCATGGGGCCATTCCCTCTTATTCTGTCACTAATTACCTCTGAGACGAGACCAGCATTAACCTCTCCACAACATCCTTTCAGGTAGCTGCTGACAGCAATGAGTTCTCGTCTCAGCCTCCTCTTTGTCAAACAAACAGCCTCAGCTCCTTCAGACACTCCTCATAAGATCTGTTCTCCAGGCCCTTCCCGAGCTTGGTTGCCCTCCTCTACACTCACTCCAGCACTTCCACATCTCTCTTATATTGAGCTGCCTAGAATTGAACACAATTCTTGAGGTATAGCCTCACCAGAGTGGAGTACAAAGGGACAATCACTTCCCTGCTCCTGCTGGACACAGCATTTCTAATCCGAGCCAAGATGCCATTGGCTTTCTTGGCCACCTGGGCACACTGCTTGCTTGTATTCAGCTGCTTGTTGATTAGAACCCCCAGGTCCCTTTCTGCTGGACAGCTTTGCAGCCACACTTCCCATATCTTCATATGGTGCCTGTGAGCTGTCTATCATCTTATTCAAGATCAGAATAAACTCCAGTAACTTGGGCAAAGTAGAGGGTGGGACTGAGAGCTTAGGAGTGAAATACTGGAGAAGGATACCGATACAACCAGGCAGTTCATATCTCTATGTTCATGTACATTTTATTGTGTTCCTTCTGACAGGATTTCATGAGCAGGTATTTTATATATCTAGCTGCTAGATATTTTTCTGCTGTGTGAAGACATCTTGCTTCAAAATACCTTGCTGATTAAGGACTTCAGGATGCAGAGGCACTTTCCATAAAATCTTTCAAGAGTTATTTGGCTGCAGACAAAACAGATTCTTATGTGGTCCTGCAGTCCACCAAAGATGGGCTTTGGGCCAGACAGAAACTGTACTCACAACTTTTTCTCAGCCTTCGTTCCTCCTTTGAACAAGAATATGGATTTCTGCTGTGGCTTGCTAGTTTAGTTGTCTATTGGAAAAGAGCCAAGACATCCTAGTCTGGATTCAGAATTCTTTTCTCTTTGATCATCTTTGATTCCATCCATCAACCTGTATTTCCCTTAGTCCAACTCAAACTTTGCCGAAGCATGCTTGCAATGTTTTTTGAAAAATATGATGAGAATTAGGGAATTAGGGCTTCATAATTGAGAATCAAATGAACCTCTACCAATTGTAGTTTTCCAGATATATTAATACAAGAGAAAGCCCAGCAGAGCTATATCCTTAATTATCTGGACATTACTTCGTGTTTGAGCCCCAGTCTTAAAACAGAAATAACTTTAGAATTTTGAATTTTATGTTTTTAGGCCCCTGAAAAAACAGGTTATTAGCTGCAGAGACTTCTTCACATTCCTGCAAGTTAACAAAAAACCCCAAAACTTTAGCTCTTTTTCTTTAAGTAGTAATTTTCACCTCTTTAGCAAAATGGATGAAGTATGCAGGGAACAATAGGAAGAGGCAACATGACTCAAGTGTTTAATTTAGAGAAGTAACTATTATACATGTTCACATTCTTTTAGAAAGAGAAAAATATTCAGAAAGGATTTTGGCTTCTGGAACTTAGGAAAAAGTTCTTTGAAGAAAGAGTTATTGGCCATTGAAATGGGCTGCCCAGGGATGTGGTGGAGTCACTGTCCCCAGAAGTGTTTAAAAAGAGAATAGATGTGGCACTTGGTGCCATGGTTTAGTTGATTAGATAATGTTGGGTGATAGGTTGGGGTTGATGATCTTGAAGGTGTTTTCCAACCTAATTGATCCTGTGTGATTCTATAATTCTGTGATGTAGTAGATCTGCAAAATCAGCTGTGTTCACTGTATACAGGAATTTATTTTAAAACCCACAAATCAGAGCCATGCAGCTCAGCTACCATTGATTTCCAGAGAAACTGGGAGTTTAGCTTCTCACTGTGCCCAATAAAATCTTCCGTTCGCCTTCCGCCCCAACTCTTACAGCAGAAACGGAGCTAAGGTACATTTTAAGAAAACCTGACACTGTTCACCTTTGCGTGGAGTTTCTGAATACTGAGAAATGTGAATTTCATCAGTGATAATTATTCTCAGCATCATTTATCTTAATTTATGGAAATCCTTATTAACCTATTGATACAACAAACACTAATGATGTTGAAGGAGCCCTTACAATTTCAGTGATCAATAATCTACATTTAAAAAAATCTTTACTTTTCTATTGACTTAGTTATATTATGCATCACTTGCACCAACTCTTAAACCCAGCTCTTTTTTCTCAAGGCTATTGTAAAAGAAAAGAAAAGTAAAAAGCAGGAAAGATCATCAATGTGTGAAAAACTGTTTAATGAGCATTCTTCTCTCCAGACAGAATTCAGCAGGGATGTAAACAGCTGACTTTTGACAGGCTGTCTCTAGACTTGTCGTGCTTATTTCAAGGATATGTCACAAATGAGAAATCCCAAATCAGCAGCAAGAAAAACAGAGGCTGAGGTAGGGCATGGGGAACCAGATTCTGAGGTCCAGTTGACCAGCCACCTGAGTTACAACCTGGCATTTCAGATTAGAGCTTTTCAGTGTCAGGTGCACGGACATCAAGTCCATCCTTCTTTTTTCTTGAGGAGAATAGTTTGAAGACACTTCTGCTCCCTTTATCTTGGCTGAAAGTTTTATCAGTTCGGACAGAAAGTCCAAGAGCTAAAATACATAAACACTCACAGCATTTAAAACAAAACACAAAGTTCACTTTTTTTTTGCTGTACACAGGATTTTGAGTTCTCCTGTGCAGTTCCTGGATGTGCACATACAGTTATAGTCCATTTATCCTGTTGTTTGAAAAGAAATAGGAACTCTGCTCTTTCTTCCTCATTTTGCTGGGGATCCTAATACTATGGTGATTTGTGCTGTAGCAGGACATATACACGTGTGAATCGACCTGCAGTGCCAGATCCATTTGTGCTGCAGTATTTGTATATGAGAAGACAAGTACAGAGTAGTGTATCAATCTCCAAAAGGATGTTGTCAAAATTATGAGTCTAAAAACTGATATACCTTGAGGGTGGCTGAAAAAATAATCCATAAAAGTATTTTATTATAAGACTGATCCTTCTACTCATTGCTAGCCCTTGGAAAGCAAATAAACCTGTGCAAACATATAGTGTTAACTGACAGATATGGCAGGCAGGCATCAGTTCAGCATCACTGCCTGTTCGCTATTTCTGTCATAGGGAACATGAATTGATTTGGTGAGCATTGTGTCACACTCCATGTTTAAGGTTTCAAGCGTTGGATGGGTCCTTTTGAGAAAGAAATATACTGATAGCCCTTTACAGGTACTCCTTTGTGGATGAGAGGCTACTAGGAGACAGTTTCTACACTAAAACTAAAAAGCCAAAATTCAGATTTTTTTGGGATCCTTTTGTGATTTGACTAAAGTGTTGGGGGGGTTTTTTGTTGGTTTTTTGTTTTGTTTTGTTTTGTTTTTATACATTGACAACTCAATAAGGCAATCTAAATAAATTAAAGGTGCTTTTGAATCTGAGCATAATTTAATATTCCTCAAAATACAAACCAGTAAACTTAACCTACTTAAAAGGATGAATGCTTGCTTCCTAGAAGGAATTTGGTATGAAACCTGAAAACAGTGCAGGTGGATAGATTGAGTATTTTTTGACTATTAGCTGAAACAGTATAGTAATTTATTTTCTTTTAAAATTTTCTCTCAGAAGCTGGATTTGTTAATTTGATGTGTAGCATATAGTTAAACTAAACTCTTTATCATTTGTGATACAAAATTACTGTTCCTACTTGTCTGTCAATTTGCACTAAATTAGAAGTCTGAGAGGATGTCTTGCTATTCACAAGGAGAAAATGAATCTTTGTTTCTCCTTGGAGAGGAGTACCTGTTCTGAAGCCTACCTGAATGAAAAAGCGATTTATCCTCTAAGGTTAGATTACCCTTCATGGATGAACCTGCCCTTCTCAGCTGCCTTACTGGGCTAGAAACATTGCTAGCACCAGTGTTGTGATGTAGGGTACAGCTTGTGCCACACAGAGTTTGGAAATGGGTATGACTATGTGATGCTGCTCAGTGGTAGCAATGGTACACTTTCAAGGTGTGTTGATGCATTTATCCATGTCTAGACTTTGATTAGTGGCCATCATCTTCCCTGTTCACTGTCTCTCTGTCCTTTTATTTTGTGGAAAGAGTACAAATGAAATGTGTAGCACAGTGCTGGAAAGCGTAAGCAGCTGTCTGAAATTTTAATTCTTTGTGTAACAGAGTTTAGAAATGCAGCTTATTTGTCATCATTGTCCTTGAGGATCTTATTTTCTTTGTATAACTCATCATTTCTGTTTGCTCTGGAAGAGCTTTTAAGTCTTACATCTGGATATGTCATGTTTTCTCTCAGGAAAATGAATCAAAAGATGGCAAGTATTGAAGAGAGTGTGTATCTTTGAGAATGTTTTTTTTTTTTTTTAGGGGAAGAAATCTCAAAATAATGAACAAATGTAATCAAATATGATATTGTAGGCCAGTATGAGCAGTACTATCCCTTGTTCTGGAGAGTGACTGCAAGGACTCATAACCCTTGCAGATAGTTGAGGTAGCGTGACTTCGTTCTTTTGGCTTCTAGCATTCAGCCAGGCTCTCAGCAAGTGCAGTAATGCTAACACTGCACTAAGTGAGCATGTGACAGGCTCCTGGCTTTACCTGACCCCCAGGGCTGTGGAACTGATTTGTTTTGAAGAGAGATAATATAGCACTTTGCTAAAAGCTACGGTAATGGCTTTTGTGCATTGTCTCAATGCCTTCATGGCTGTTTCATGCACAAAGGATGATATTAACTGGGGAGTTAGGACAGCTGTTTAGATGAATTAATAGGTGATTTATTTAGTGTTTGTTGTTCTTTTTTATCACTAGGGCAGTGCAAAAATTGTCAAGGCATGCTGGTGAATCTTGTGCAGTGCTTTCAGAACTTGAAGTGTTGTAAATTGTGCCTTAAAGATACCACTCATACTGTGATCCTTGCAGTTGATTTTTCTCCTGGACACACTTCCTCCTTACAGTTATCCACTGACTGATATTCATCTAGTTGTCTATAGGTAGCCTTACCCTATAATAGGTGAACCTGTGTTCAGATGTCAGTATATACAGTCCAGTACTGGCTTGCACTACCTGGATTCATAGAACAAAACTTTTTTCTTACAAATATTGTGTATTACCAATGTGGGTAAATGTACCTTGAAGTTTAGTAAAGACAATGCCTAAGTTTGAGATGGTTCTGAGCACTGATGATATGCTTTGTTTATTTATCTTCCTGATTGGCTGTTTTCTGTACGTTTAAATCTGAATCAGCAGAGCAGAAGACATTTTTTCTTGTACTTGCTGTTTGCTATAGACCAGATGAAACTGTCTTGAGTGGACTGGGAGAAAACCTCCAAAGCGCATGGGGGTCAGGTAGAAAAGGAAAGAAATTAGCTTGCATGAAACCTACAGCAGGAACAGCCTGGAGTGCAGCTGAGAAAACTGATGAAGAGATGAACAGCTATCTTTTTGAGGTGATGGAAACAAAGGCACTTAAGTAGCCAGCCGTGATTGCGCTGAGGGATTCTATCTGAGGGCAGACTGGGAAAAAGGAATCTGTTCCATGTAGAACAGACTTGTTTACAAGGTCTTTTACCTTTGTTCAGCTTTACTCAGAATCACTGACTTCCCTGTTTTAAAATATGTTTTATATGAAAAATCATGTCAAAAGTTTCTGACCATTATATGTTGTAGAATATATGTAACTAGTTCTAGTGATGACAACCACACTGTGATAAATACAGACATTCACAAAGGCTAGTAGAGGGCTTTCTCGGTCCTTTACTCATGTCTTCTTATTGAAGCTTGTGTCAATACGTACAATATATTGCAGTTAAGTAATGCCGTTTAGGTGATGTTATTCAGCAGGACTAGAAGGTTGACTTTAATTTTGATATACATTCCTAATATTTAGAGTCATAGTGTCTAGAGAAGAATAGCCTGTGATGGTTTGGGAGTTACCGCCCCCACTTTGTAAAATCACCCGGACTAGACTCAGCCAACTGGAAGTTAAGGAATGAAGCTATATTTACAGCTTAGCACAATGCACAATATACAAGCAGATATATATGCAATATACATGAATATTTACAGAAATATACAAGTTAAAGGTAATACAGAAACACCCCTCCCAGAAATCAGAGTCCCCAGGAGGGGCTCCCAACCACCCTTCCACCCTCTTTCCACAACCTCTACCTTACCCCAGGGTCTGCCTTATGCACAAGGTGAGTTTGGAGGATTGGCCGGGGGGTTAGAAGTAGAGTGGTTAGTTAGGTTATTCAGCAGAGGAGAAGACAAAAAGCTAGAGACCGAGATGCTCTGTCTCTGTGTTACCTATCTTTGTGTCCTTGTTCTTATGCATCTCAGCAAGCCTATGAGTGAAGTAGACATCACCATTGTTTTCTTTTCTCAGCCTATAATCTAATAATTTTCTTTAAAATATTCCAATTAGCCTCAAACCAGCACATAGCCCTAACCAAAGGTCTAAAATGTATCTTTCTGTAGAAGTGCCTTCATCATGATGTTAGTGTTAGTACCCTTAGTGCAGAGGACAGAAACTGGATAAAAGACATCTCTTCTTCCAGCTAACTAACCACTAGATAGCCATATGCTCTCTCTTGTTCTCCTCGCTTCCTGAAGAAGTCCCCTTGGAAGTAATGGCACTCTTTGGAGACATAAGATATGTGTTTTGAACCTCTGAGCTGAAGAAAGCACAGAACAATGTAGATCTCCCAGTTCAATGACATGAGCTCTGATATAAAGATTAAGCAGCAGCAGTACCATTTTTTAACTTAGTTTGTGGGGTTTTGAAGTGTGTATACCATGTCATCCGAGGAGGGTACTTTCTGGATGTTTGGGCCTGTTAAAGGATGAAAGAGTTGTTCATCATATTCCCATGTTTTTCACTGAAGTTATTCAGGAGGATACTGTCTAACATTTAGATGAGGGAAATAGCAGGCATGCAGAGATGCGTGTGGATGCCATAGGAGCTATCAGCTAAGGTTGGAAAATACAGGGGTTGATCAGATTATTAGATAGAGACTTCCACTCTTCTGTTGCTGAACTGCTTGCCCTGCTTCATCAAAATCTTTTGCCATATTTGCTAAATATCTCTTGTGGAAGTTTGTCACAGTAATAGATTCTCTGAAATGAGAATGCTTGGTGTGCAGCTTTCACTTAACTTAATCTGACTGTAATTAATGTTTAAATATAGAAACAAAAGAAGATGGTAGTTGTTCTAGCAGACATATAGAAGAAATATATTAGATGTTCTTATCTCGCTTGGGCATTAATTGAAAGTTTCAGTTATATCAGGATCAGAACTTGATCCCAAAATTGCCATTCACTTGAAGATAATGTAGAGAAGTCAGTCAAACACTTTCATATTAGTATCTGTCACTGCAATCTAAAATGTTAATGCAATATCTATTAGAATTCTATAGATAACATTCTTTTGCCTTCTGCCAGAGTATAGAGGGAAATATTTTTCTCCAATTGCCAACATGCCAATAGTTCTAATGGTTCACTGGAACATGGGTGCAGAAATCATGGCAGTAGCAGAGTCATGCTTATTTCTTCTCTGTGCTTCCAGCTCCATTACAGTGAAGGGCTGTCTTAATTTTTTGCTCCCATTCCCACTGCCTCATTGGTGACTAAACATGGCTGTAATTGAGGCAGCCATGGAGAGAGAAGTTGGAGAGTCATGAGATGATATGCATTTTCCTCTATACTGGCCACTCAAAAAATATCTCTCTTTACATTTGGCAACTATTATAGTTTCTTGATGTTTTCTAAAGCAAATAAAAGGAAAATTCTTAGCAGTTCTCTATTTTGGGCCTGATCTTGATATCACAATTTCAAATTTTTATTAACTTTCCATGAATGAGTATCCAGGATTGTTTCCTTAAGTACATGCAGATTTTGTGTTGTGGTGGAAAGTAGAGAGTTACACAAAAGATGGTATCATTGTAAAAGTTACATAGTTAATTTTACACTTAGAAATGCCAAAAGTTTTAACATTTTCAGCTTTTTAATTCATTAGTAATGTTATCTCTCTTTGGATAGCTGGCCCGCCAATCAACCATTCTTTTAGCCAATTTCTGGTTTGTGATTTGTTTTTGTTTTTGTTTTTTTTTTGTAGTTGTTCTTTTGTTAGGAAAATATTGTAAGACGTTAGGACTGCAAAAACATAGATAGTACACTTCTGAACTGGTGGATGGAGCCAGGGACCAGTATAGTCCCCCTGTAATCCAGGAGGAAGCAGTAAGGAACTTGCTGAGCCACTTGGGCCCTCACGAGTCCACAGCACCAGACGGGATCCATCCTAGGGTGCTGAAAGAGTTGACAGATGAGCTGGCCAAGCCACTCTCCATCATTTATCAACAGTCCTGGCTCACTGGAGAGGTCCCTGAAGACTGGAAACTGGCCAATGTGAGGCCCATCCACAAGAAGGGCCAGAAGGAGGAACCAGGAAATTACAGATCTGTCAGCCTGACCTCAGTGCCAGGCAAGATTATGGAACAGGTCATCCTGAGTGTCATTACAAAACACCTACAGGATGGCCAGGGGATCAGGCCCAGCCAGCATGGGTTTAGAAAGGGCAGGTCCTGTCTGACCAACCTGATCTCCTTTTATGATTAGGTTACCTGCCTGGTGAATGTGGGGAAGGCTGTGGATATAGCCTACCTGGACTTCAGCAAAGCCTTTGACACTATCTGCCACAACAGGCTCCTGGCAAAGCTGGCAACTCGTGGCTTGGACAGATTCACTCTGATACGGGTCAAGAACTGCTGGAGGGCCAGGCCCAGAGAGTGGTGATGAATGGTGCCACATCCAGTTGGCAGCTGTCACTAGTGGTGTCCCCCAGGGATCAGTGCTGGGCCTGGTCCTGTTCAATATCTTTATTGATGATCTGGACCAGGGGATTGAGTCCATCATCACTAAGTTTGCAGATGACACCAAGTTAGGAGCAGGTGTGGATCTGTTGGAGGGCAGGAGGGNATGAGCCAGCAGTGTGCCCAGGTGGCCAGAAGAGCCAATGGCATCCTGGCCTGTATCAGGAACAGTGTGGCCAGTAGGACAAGGGAGGTTATTCTTCCTTTGTACTCAGCACTGGTCAGACCACACCTTGAGTACTGTGTCCAGTTCTGGGCCCCTCAATTCAAGAAAGATGTTGAGGTACTGGAATGTGTCCAGAGAAGGGTGACAAAGCTGGTGAGGGGCCTGGAGCACAGCTCTGTGAGGAGAGGCTGAGCGAGCTGGGGTTGTTTAGCTTGGAAAAGAGGAGGCTCAGGAGTGGCCTCATTGCTGTCTACAACTACCTGAAAGGAGGTTGTAGCCAGGAGAGGTTTGGTTTTTTCTCCCAGGCAACCAGCAACAGAACAAGGGGACACAGTCTTGAGTTGTGCTGGGGTAGGTATAGGCTGGATATTAGGAGGAAGTTCTTCACGGAGAGAATGATCGGCATTGGAATGGGCTGCCCATAGAGGTGGTGGAGTCCCTGTCCTTGGAGGTGTTCAAGAAAAGACGGGATGGGGCACTTAGTGCCATGGTCTAGTTGAATGGATAGGGCTGGGTGATAGGTTGGACTGGATGATCTTGGATGTCTCTTCCAACCTGGCTGATTCTATGATTCTTACCGTGTTATTACTTCTTCCTATCATGAGTAAATGTTGACATTTCCTTAATTCTGGAATCAGATCTACTCTTCCAGTTTTATATTCTTTGTTTGACATCAGTCCTGTTGATTTGTTACGTATGCTAAGTAATACATTCTGCTAAATGCCTTCATTCTTACACCTAGGAACACGAAGTGCTTGTATTTGCATACTGCAGTTTTAACTAATCTCATAAAAAAAATTGTATGAAAGAAATTGCTGGCTCCCCAGGTAGTCGTCTTTACTAAATTATTCTTGGTTCAATAGTCCCACAGTCTTGGATCTTTGATCTCCCTTGATCAAATTGTTGATCAGAATTTTCTTTGTTTCATTAACTCAACTGCTCAATTAATGTGATATATAGTATATTTTTGTTAGCTTAAAGATATAGTATCTTCTTGTAAGCATTATTTTCTGAGCTTATGGATATATTCTGCGTTGTTAATTTACCCAACTGTACATCGTATCATAGTGTCTTAAACTTTTCCTCAGACTAGAAAATGAAAGCCAGGGATGTTAGATGCAGCTGCAGCCAGGAAGGAAGAGACCCGAAGACTCTTGTCATATGCTATGAAGCAGGCTGTCGTGCCACAGTGATACAGCAGAGTTGCCTGTGCCCAGTCTCTTTTCCCTCTCTGGAAATTTTTACTTGTTGACTACATTGGTTAAACTATCTTTAAAGAGAATCCTTCTAGTACAGACAGGTAGTATAAGAATCTTAAATGAGAAAATTATTACAAAATTTTAATGGTAAACAACAGAGAGAGTCTACACAAATAGATCCATTGAGGAAATGCCATTCTCGGTCTGTTTAGATAAATGGTTAATGCTGAGTCTACTCAGTAACTCCAGAAGTATGGATCCTCAAGTGCCTGAAAGCTCTAAATGTGCCTACTGGTTGAGGTTTCCACCCTTAGAACTTGACGTGCATTGTAGGATAGCTGTCTCTGAGTCTTTTCTTAGCTGTGGAGCTCAGATGGTAAGATTATCTTTAGGTATATCGGAAGGTCATGACTTGTGCAAAGTTTATTTCCAAGACTCTGCAAACAGCTTTTATTTGTGGAGAAACCAAGCAGATTTTTGTCTACTGATATAACAGCTTTGATTTTTCCCCTTTTTGTTATAAAATTGCTTATAAAATTGTATTAATGTCTGGGACTATTAAACAAGAACATAACTGAAAAGAAAATTTGAATAATTCACAATTTTCCTTACATTGTATTTTCTCCAAATTCAGCATGTTAAGATTGTCTCATTTTTACAGGTCAAACATAATGGATCGTTATTGCATTATAATTAGAGTTTGAGCCTTAACAGTACTGAGCTACATAAAATTACTGTATTGGCAGGATTAGGGCAAATTCTATGTTCAAAGTTTCAGATATAGAGGCCATATGTCCCAGCATTGGTCCTAGGGTTTTCTGCACTGTCTCTCAGGCTTTCCCAGTATACGTTCTATGCATCCACCTTGCATGCAGTGATGACTGCTCCATGTATATGCTGGTATCTACTACACATCCCTGTTACCCACCTCAGGGGATTTCCTATGTGCGGACTGGGAAACTTGTGCCTGGAAAATCATGTCTCATGTAGGGATTATTTCTACAGTGTTCAGAGATATGTTAATAATTCGTCCGCATTAATTTTCTGCTGCTGATGTCTAAAGACTATGAACTTCTGCCTTGACACTTTTCACTAAATTTACTCTATAGCGGTGTTAAGTGATTGCTTGTACAATGTCAAATTTTACAACATCTGTTCTTTAGTCATACAGTAGCCAAGGAAATGTTAAGAAACAGTCTGCTCTTCTGGGGAATAGCAGCAGAAAAATCCCTTACGTGTTTTTGGATAGCAGTTTATACTTTCTTTCCAAACAAAAACTGTTGGTTCTGCTCTTTTCAGGGCTGAGGGCAATTTACCATTTTAAGGCTCACTGGGACAGTCGTCCACTGGAGTAGGTATTTGTCTCATATTTTCAGCATATCAGGGAATTGATCTGAGCCCAAGCTGCACAATCCAATAGCTCCAAAGCAGCAAAGCCTGGGTCTGTATTCACGCATAGGTGCATGCATACGCACACAGAGTTTGAGAGACTTGGATGAAAGAGAAAAATGCAAGGTCATCAGTGATCAAGTAGCTTATGTAGATTATTTTAGTGTTTTAAAAGCTTATAATTTATTTATAGGAGCTCCACAAATTACTAAGTGCTTTTCAGACATAACTGAAAACTCAAGGAATTTTCCACGATGTTCAGTTTAGGTGCTCAGAAACACATTTGGAGCTCATTCCTTTCACAAAGTGGTAATTTAAGCTCTCATTCTATGTGTGAATACTTCTCTAAATTCGTAAGCCAAAAGGTTTTCAACCTATTGGAAACCTTTTGGAGCTTTTGAAAAATCTCATAGCAGGAGGACTGAATTTGGATATTGGTCTTGTATCTGCTTAATAATTCTTCTCTTGTATCAGGATCATAATATCTGAGTAAGATTGTTAAGATCTTATTTTATTTCTGTTGTTCAAATGGATTTTTATATTGCTGTTCAGAAGGCAATGAAATTTGGTCTATGACAAATTCATTTAGATCTGCATATCATTCTGCAAATACTCTGTTGTGTTAAAAAAGGTTTAATTGTAAAACCTAAATTTGGTGTTCGTTTTGTTTCTCCATGTTGAGCTAAACTATGTAGGAAATCAGGAAGAATTCTAGAAATTTGCAGAGCAATGATATGGAAATGTTGACCTTCCCATTAAAGCGTGAAGGTGCCATTTAACTATGGCCAAGAAAAAAACCCACTTGCCCAAATAGTTGGAAGCACAGCCATGACTAGCTTGGGGGGGTTAGATGACAGAAAAACGGAAAATCATAAAAGAGCAGTCTGCTTTGTGCAGCTCTCTTTTAGCAGGCTGAGCAAGAATTCTGTCTGCAGCGATGAGGAGGCTGAGGCAGGAGCTGCCAAGTCTGTTTTGTCTCTTTTTCTCCCCATGGATTTGTATAACTCTTGTACTCAAATTGTTCTCGAGTAAATGCAGCAAACAGAATTCCATTTTTTGCAAAATACTTCTGGCTTCAATATCAAGTGTCCTTGAATGACTGAAGAATAAAGATGTATGTGCGGGTTGTTCTGGGTGAAGGCAGAGCTGCGGAAAGGATATGCCCAAGAAAAGTGTTTTGTTAAGACCAACGCAAATCCTGGGTGTATTGTGCCAGTGTATTTTTAGGCACAAGTTATTAGAATTGCTTTGACCGAGTTTGTGTTCCAGGATAGTGTGTGACAGGAGAGCTAGGCTTTGTAAGAGACTGACTGACTTGCTGGGAAGGTCAGGAATGTTCTTGATCCAGAATTTGAACCGCGAACTATGTAGGTCTATGATGGAAGAGGTGCAAGTACCACAGGATGTTAGGGGTTGGAAAGGGCCTCCCGAGATCTTAAAGTCCAACACCCTGCCAGAGCACGACCATAGAATCCAGAACAGATCACACAGGAATGCATCCAGACAGGGCTTGAAAGTCTCCAGAGAAGGACACTCCACAACCTCTCTGGGGATCCTGTTCCAGTGCTCTGTGAACCTTACAGTAAAGAAGTTCTCCTCATATTGAGATGGAATTTCCTGTGCTGTAGTTTCCATCCCTTGCCCCAAGTCCTATCACAGGGCACAAGGGAGCAGAGGCTGTCCCTTGCCTCCTGACATCCAGCCCTCATCTACTTATATCCATTTATTAGATCCCCTCTCAGTCTTCTTCCCTCCAGCCTAAACAGCCCCAGGTCTCTCAGCCTTTCCTCATAAGGCAGTGCTCCAGTTCCTTCAACATCCTTGTAGACCTCTATTGGACTCTCTCAAGTAGATCTCTGTCCCTCTTGAACTGGGGAGGCCAGAACTGAACACAATATGAATGAGTGATGCAATTAAGCCTGTAATTCCATCTCAGTGAAAATGATGCATCATAGAAAAGACTGAAACCATCATTAGATACCTTCGGTGAGCTAGAAGGCTAAATAAATCCAAAGTCAGGTTTTAAAAAGATAACAGATAGTAGAAAGTTCATTGTGTACCTATGAACAGCCAAACAATTTTTTTTAAAGTTAAATAATTTACTCAGCTTTGTTATGTTATGCAAATTTACTAGTAATAAAAAAAAATGAAAAGAAAGTAATGCTGGTGCTAAACTTCCCTCTAAGATGCATCGGAATGTGTCAGATTAGCTATGAAAATGTTGCAAAACGGAACCCAGAAGGTGTGTTAACTGCTAGATACCACAGAGTGGAAGGTAAATATATTTCCAGTGAGTGAATACTGAGAAAACAAGCATCTGGAAGAAATGGAAATTTTGAATTCTTAATTGCATCATTCACCCCAGAACATCTGCCAGAGATATTAAGAGCAAATATAACTGTATCTGAGAGAAGATGTAAGTTTAAATAAGGAAGGAGGATGAGTAATATTGTGCCATCTTGTTACACTGCTGCATGCTGTGCATATGAATGCTGTGTAAATCTCTCATCTCCTTGTAGCTTTGGTTCAAAAACACCCTAGGAACCTAAAAATACTGTTTACATACCTATGTTTACCTTTTCAGAACATGGCAAAATTCAGAAAATCTCATTTGGAATGAATAAATAATCCATATATTTGCATATTGTGTCCCTCATCATAGCAATGCATACTATACTAGAAGGCCAAGTTGCAGAAGACAAAGGGCATCCTGCAGATTATGCTCTGGAAACATCTGAGAAAATAATTAACCCTGCATCCTACTTATGCCTCTCATGTTCATAGCATAGTTTAGATCATAAAGCCTTCTTTAGTCTCTGCTGTGGCACCAGCCTGGGAAACTGTTCCTTGGGGATTGCAGGAATTAAGTACAGTCTGGCCCTCTGCCTAATGTTAGGGAAGAAAATGGGATGGAATGGGATGTAAACATCTAAAATATGGGGTGTTAGAAGGATCCCTATTAAACCAGTGTGACGACAGGGCTCAGTCTTATTTCATGCCTTTCTTGACTTTTCACTTTTTGCCCTGCATCATTAGAAGTGTTTTCAGCTAAGGAATTTAAGGACATTATGTATTTCCCACCCTCTGTCACAACATTATTGTCATCACTCTTTCTTGGGTTTACTCTGACAAGTAGCTTATGTTGAGGAAAGGGATTGAAGAAAAGACCTTAGATACCAGAGAGGAGTTAGGTACTAGTGTATTTCACAAACCCAAAGTAAAACCTTCATGTTAGAGAAAAAGAAAGAATTTGTAAAGTGGTGCAATTTAAAAATTTTATTTAAAAAAAAAGCATATCAGAACCACTGCATATTATTGCCTATAAAAACGCCATCTTCTAGAACAACTATTCTTTAGTTGCAATTCAGAAAATGTTCAGAATCAATCAGCTATTTTAGGAAATAGCAAACCAAAAATATTTTAATTATTTTGGCCTAAGTTCTCCATAAATAGATTACCAACATTTTATGTTCGTGGTACAAGCATTTAGAACTTGAGTCAGAGCAAAACTAAATTAGTCTGAATGGCATATAGAAATCATACTCTTACTTGTTTTGCAGTTCATGTGGTTTATTTTATTGTGGGTAACATCTTACCCTTGTTGTATTTTTGTCTTTCTAAAATAGACAATGCTAGCCTGTTGAATGAATTTTCTGAAACAAATACCATTGTCAAGTCTAGTTCTTGCTTCTGTTTTCGAATATACTTTAGCCTAACAAGCTTTTTTTTTTTTTACCTGGATGTACTCTAATCGTGTGAAAAGTTCACATAAAACTATCACACTAAACACTGATAAGGTAAAAAAACAACATGAGAACAGAAAAACAAAACACACACCCACAAAAATACCCCACAAACAAACAATAAAACCCCAAACCACAAATGTACAAAGTCTCAGACTGATTTTGACTGCCATAAAAGCTCTAATAAAATTAATCTGTTATGTTGTCTGAACAGATCTGTATATGTGATTATAAACTACTGTGCTGTTCTGCTGGGTGCTAGGAATGCAACAGTCTACACTTAAGCAGGATTGTGACATACACTAAAATTATGAAAAAATGACAAATTATGTCTTTGGAGATAGCAGAAGTATGAGATAAGTGTTAAAGTATCAGTCAATTTTTCGTAACGATCATTACAGGGTTACAATTTCAATTGCTGTAAAGAAAGCTTTTTGTATTTGACATTTATTTCATATTTTATTTTACGGAAAAATCTCTTAGGTTCATGCGTAGCAAAAATGAATAATTAAGGAGGAGACAGATGGGACACATGAGAGAGCCTGGAGAAAAACTGTTATTTTACAGCTATAGAGTGCAATTTATAAATTTCATGCTGTTTTTGTGTCCCTGTAATAGAGTGAATTTTCTATAATGAGAAATATATTGGAGAAGTATTTCTTGTTTGTTTGTGCTTTTTTTGTTGGTTTTGGTTTTTTTTTTTTAAATCCAGAAAGTCTGAGTCCTCTAAGTTTCTTTCTTTGTTTTTGTTTTTTTTTTTAAATGTTTGTTTGTTTTAAGGAGAAAGCTCACTATTTAAAAAGAGCTTTCAAAATCAGTCTACATGTGCTACAACTGTAACCAGTGACATTATGAAAGCTCCTGAAAGTCACTCTTTTGCTGAGTCCTGGCAAATATCTGAGATCTTAGAGGTCAGCTTTACAGTGGAGGAAAAATCAATAAATATGTTGTAACTTGGTTTAGTTACACACATATATTATCAGTGCTAGAGCAGGCATGGTTGTAGACCTCTAGCCTTCTGTTAAGCCTGTTTCAGGATTGTGGTAATGTCAAGATTTTCATGAAGGCAATTTCCCAAGAGAAATGACTAACCAAGAACCAAGTAATGTTTCTGCTGATGTAGCTCTTTCCCTTAGGGAGGCATCTAATCTGCATGCTAAAATTTGGATGTTCCCTCCTGTAGGTGCTTCCTTCTCTAGCTCTGCATCGATTATGCAGGGACATCCACCTTAGACTTATGCCAAAACCATAGACAGCCAGTAAGAAGTGTCTGCTTTTACAGAGAAGAGTAGAAACCTCATCTTAATTCTTATACCATGTTGCAAATTTAAGAATGGAGAGTCTTAACCATAGAGGACAGAAGTCCTCCAAAGGGCTAGACACAATGCAGGGAATTGTAAATTGTTATTCTATCCCATAATTCTGCTCTATGAGCTGGCTGTACGGCTAACTCTTTCTCTCTTCTCCCATCTCTCCTGGGAATGTGCGACCTCTCATCTCTGTTATGGGGGGAGGATTTTGGTCCTATCTGTGACCTTGGGTTAAGTTTTCCTACACAGTTCTGGCCTGGTTGGGCCTAATACAGGGAGGCATGAGGCAGGGGAGAAAAGAGGACTGAGGCCTGAGCATTAAGGCATGGTTGGGGGGGAAATTTTTCTTGGTATGTATGGATTATGGATTTATGTATTCTGTATTATATATATATCTATAAATACTATTCTGCATTTCTCTTCAGTTCTGTGAGAATGTTTCTTTCTTTAACTCCTTTGAGAAGGGTTAAAGAGCATCTGTCCATTCTTAAAATGAAGACATTTTATATCAACATTTGTTGTATTACTGAGTCAGAAAATTGATAAAAAAATATCAAGCAGCACTGCTGTGTCAAAGTTTTGGATCCTTCTATGTAGAGACACTTTCTTATGACTTTATATGTATGTATGCATATTGTGGATTTGAGAAACTACCCCCCGAGCAAAATTTATCAGGCAAGCTCAGGTGGCTTGGAAGTAAGATAAAGCTGTATTTTACAGCAAGCTAATTTTATAAGCTTCTATACACAATATATTTACATATGTTTACAATTATATGCAATTTAGAAACAATACAGAAATTCAGTCCTCCTCCCTGCACAAAGAAAACCCAGAAGGGGCCAATGCCACCACCTTCTCTCCTCCCAGACAGAAAAAACCAGCAAGATCTAACATGTTATCTAGTCAGTCAAGGTTAGTATTCAGTCACGCACAGAAGAGCAGTGGAGGAGGTGGTAGGCAGAAGGCAAAGGGAACAAAGAGTGAGAAAAGCCAATAGGCTTTTTATACCAATTACAAACTGATGAATGATATAGACTTCATCGTTATTTTCTTTTCACAATCGATGCTCTGCTCATTCACCCTTTACATTTAAAAGAATGTCCAGAAACTTCCTCTCTCGTTTATAATTTACAACCAAAATAGAGCATTAACTCTTAAACTGCTACACATGTATAATACTTGGGAAAAAATAAGCAGGGGCAAAACTCCAGGAAGTCTCTTCAGTTTCCAAGTTCAGACACTGCTGTACATTGCTCTTGGGGCTCCGAGCCATGCATGCACTGCTGAAATTTGATTTTTGTTCTTTCAGCTGACAATTTATTCCTGTAATATGTGTTGCTAGACTCTAAAAATGACTGTACGGGACAGGAAATGTGGGTGAACATGGCACTCCCTTGAAGAGGTGAGACAGAGGATCAGAAATAATGAGGTAGCATCCATCTTGTGCAGCATATTTGCTGAAGTAAAAATCCAAGTGAAGAGCAGTAACAAACCACAAATATCAGAGTAGGTGTGTGTGAAATAAAAATAAATTCACAGTGTTCATATTTACTTTTTTATTGTGAGCCTTGGTCCTTAGAATGTATAATTGCCCAGTTGTAGCTGCTAGGCAGTGTAGCACTTTAACATGAATGATTAAGTGTTAAAGCAAGGCTGTACCATTGAAGTCAGGAAAGGCTGGATCTTCAGTTTCTGATTTCCCCAGCTTTTTATTTTGTTTTATAACACTCTGATAACTACAGCTACACCTGGATGACATGCACGAGGATTATGCTCAAGATTTCCCTGACTTGTGAGCCCTGTGAAGATAAAACTCCCACTAGATTTGTGTATGCGATCAGACAAGGTATCTCATGAATGGCATTTTGTCAAATCCTACACTGTGTCCCCTTGCTCTTCAGCTTTTAAGGTGGGGAATAGAAGGGGAAGGCAATTCTTGTTTTGTGACAGGCTTCCACATGCTAAAGAAGATTATGTTTGGCTCCCTTCACAAAGTATCAGTGCTGCAGACCTGGGCAGTTATTGAAGGCTCATCTATTTTTTTTTTCTAGCGTGCATTTTAGAACTAAAGCAGTAAAAACATTTGTTGTGAGTCTGTAGATGCTCCCAAGAATTGTGGGTAGTTGATTGCTTCTTCATAATAATTTAATCTAACCTCGAACCCTCCGTGCATATTTGTAAATGGTTGCTCATCTGTTTTGATGTGGGTTTGGGCACTGGAAGACAAATATGCTGCGCAGCTCTATATTGTGCAGGGCATTCAGCTTCACACTTGGGACTTTTAAGTAGAGTATATTCAAACTAGCTCACAGATAACAACTGCTTCTCAATCTGATCTTTCAGTTGTTTAACTAAAATTCACTCTTCAGAGAGAACTGAGAGATGAACTTGTTGAGTTTGTGAGGAAAATGCTACACTGAAGTAGCAAAAAGGTCAAAGAATATGCAGCCACAAAAATGTATACAGCTAGCATATGGATGCTATCATTTTATGTTCAGCTGATCATTTGCTTAAAGTGCTTTCTTACATGTTTGAATTTTAAAGTTTGTTAATTTATTTATTAATTTGCACTACTCCCTGAAGGCCTACCCTTTTCACAATGGTGAGAAAGAGGTGAGAGCTGTGGATGCTTTGTCTTTGGTATGAACAGTTTGTGGCACTGACACACTTTGGAGGGTACCTCATTCTGAGTCACTGAGGGTTTATTGCTCCATCTTTTTTGTTGGGGAAGGATGGATCTGGATGTTGGGTAACATAGCAGAGGAGGAGCTGTGGGAACTGGACTTGATGAAAGGTGGAAAGCTTGCCTTCAACAGTGGCCCCTTCACCACCTCTTTCAGCAGTACTGCCCAGTAGCCTTCCTTCTGCATGACTGTAGGAAACATGATTCCCTGGCTGGTCTATGCATCTCCTATTCAATGCATAAGGTTTGACTAGCAAAATTAAGTCAACTGACTCATGTAAAATTAGCTTACTAATGATTTACTGGCATCCTTTTCCACGTGTGCTATCCATGACCCCGCAAAGTTCATAGCCAAGAGCTCTGCTCCTTCCTGCATTTTCAGCTCAGTAGTGGTCTAAATACACAAGGTGCCTGGGTTGTTTAATGGATGAACAGTAATGATCATGAGCTTGCCTGGCATGACATCTCACATCCCTGGATGCTCTGTGTGAGCTTATGTGGGCATGTATGATGTAGGGTAAAATACCAAGCATACCAAGTTGCCCAAAGAAGTGCCTGAATAATTACAATTTCTAATATTGTTTTTTCCTATATATATGAAATATATATGTATTTTTAAATTTTTTTTTTCCAGATAGGCTTCTGTTGAAGGAATGAATTACTTCAGATGCTTTCATTATCTGACAGTTTTTACAAAGCATGTTTCTGGAGTTCTGGGAGCGGTGATATTTTTTACAGCTTCTGGCTTTGGTTAGCAATGAGAGTGGTGTGTATGTTTCATAACAATAGATTTTATTAATGGGAGTTTCTTCAGAAACAAGTGCCACAGAGTCTGGTAGAAGCATCTTGAAAAGATACCTTTTCAGCAGGAAGACATATCTTAAAGTGTTATCTTCTGGGAATCCCAGAGTAAAAGTATTCTTGATTGCACAGCTCTGAATGGTCCTCCTGGCAGTTTCTCTTTCATTTTGCTTGTTGAAATGCGCTTTCTTTTCCTCTGTCTTGAAGAATAGCCAGCCTCTTCCCAGGCCATCCAGTTTCAATTCATAGACTCTGTCTAGATACTTATTGATTCATCATGCCCATGGCTTAGGGACTTGCTATTTATATGGAATCAATAACATAGTGGGAAGGTTTTAGCAGGGGAGATCACTGTAAAAGATGGGATTTCGTAGGAGTAGACATGTGCCTTGTTAGCAATTTCTTTCTAGGGGCCTGAGTTAGGTTCCCTTCCCTGACTCTGCACTTCAAAGAGCTTGCCTGGGGCTCTACAGAAGCAAGCTGAAACTTAAGATCTTTCTTTCAGATGGTGAACTGTAGGCTGGGACATCCTACAGAGTTTGTCTTAACATATGTGGGGGAGTCTAAAGCACTGTGGGGAATTCATAGAAGACAGAGGTGGAAAAGGAAAAAGAAAAAAACAACCATGAGTGATCTCATTTTCAGAATGGCAAGTGTGAATATATGTGCTGCAGTTTGTGGGAGGAATATTTCAAGGTGTATTTGACAATTTGGTTTAATTGACAGTAAAGCATTTGACACTGTCTTCCACAGCATCGTTGCAGCTAAATTGAGGCAGTGTGGTCTGGATGATTGGGTAGTTAGGTGAATTTCGAATGGGCTAAAGGAAAGAAGTCAGAGAGTTGTGGTCAGTAGAACTTGTTGGTGGCCTGTATCTAGTGGAGTCCCTCAGGGGTCAGTACTGGGACCAGTTCTGAACAATATATAGATCAACAGCCTGGATGGGGGCACAGAGTGCACTGTCAGCAAGTTTGCTGGGTGGAGTTGCTGGCACACTAGAGGGTTGTGCTACCATTCAGCAAGACTGAGACAGGCTGGAGAGTTGGACAGGGAGAAATTTAGTGAAATTCATCAAGGGCAAGTGTAGAGTCGTGCACCTGGGAAAGAACAACTCCGTGGATAAGGATAGGTTGGGGACTGACTTGTTGGAGAGCAGTGAAGGGGAACAGGACCCGAGGGTCCTAAAGGATGGAAGGTCGACCATGAGCCAGCAATGTGCTCTAGGAGCCAGGAAGGCCGATACCATTCTGGGGTGTATTAAAATGTATAAGAAGAGTTGTGGTTAGTAGGTCAAGAGGAGTTCTCCTCTCTCTCTACTCTGCCCTGGTGAGGCCGCATCTGGAATATTGTGTACAATTCTGGGCCCCTCAGTTCAAGAAGGACGTCAGGGAACTGCTTGAGAGGGTCCAGCACAGAGCCACAAAAATGATGGAGTGGAACATCCTCCTTGCGAGGAGAGTCTGAGGGAGCTGGGGCTCTTTAGTTTGGAGAGGAGGAGACTGAGGGGTGACCTCATGAGTGTTTATAAATATATAAAGGGCGAGCATCAAGAAGATGGAGTCAGACTCTGCTTGGTCATACCCAGTGACAAGACAAGGGGCAATGGGTGGAAGTTGAGGCATAGGAAGTTCCATGGAAACATGAGGAAGAAGTTTTTTTTTACTGTGAGAGTGACAAAACACTGGAACAGGCTGCCCAGGGTGAGTTGTGGAGTCTCCCTCTCTGGAGATACTCAAGGCCCACCTGGATGCATTCCTGTGTGATCTGATATAGGTAATCTTCCTCTGGTCGGGGGGTTGAACTAGATGATCTTTCAAGGTCCTTCCAACCCCTAACATTCTGTCATTCTGTGATTTTGTGAAAGTAAAAATGTATTACAGAGCTGCAAAATAGTTATGTATTAAAAAAAAAATAGTACAGAATTAAAGACATTTAAACTAGTACAGAGCTACCATTCTGTTCATTCATGAAAACCACAAAACAAAGCCTAAAGGAAAAAAAAATGCATACCAAGTAAAACTGTATCTGGAAAAAACAACTAGCAAATCAGCCAACCTGGAGAGTTTTTGCAATGTGGTATTCAAAAAATGAATTTTAGTTTTTTTAAATGGATAACTTATGTTAAATGTAATCACATTTATGTGATGAAGGTTTGCACACATATGAATGTAAAAAAAAAATTCAGAATCCTGCAGCATGTATTTCAATATCCTTTCTGGATAAACAGATGCATAGGTGTACAAAACTACTTTTCGCTATAGAGTATGGATATAGAATGACTCAGTGTTATGAATATTATATTTGGAAAATTCAAATTTCTTATTACCAAGATCTATTACCTAAATAAGTTTCTGCACTTTAATAAATAAAATTCTTAGCTGTGGAAGCAAGGTCACACATAACGAGCTAGATGTGTGTTTTTTTGGAAATAGAGCACAGAGATCCAGCTGTATTGTTCTTTGAGGAAACCATGATTGTCCTCTTGGCTTCCTGTCCTTGCTGTCTCTGCAGAGGCACCTAATGTCCACTGAGGTGCTTGAATTATTTTCTAATAAGTGTGAGAAGCCTGAAAGCAGGCTGTTCAAAAGAGGTATTGAATTTACCTCTTCGCCTTGTTATATAAATCCTGTTTTGTAGAGACTCCCATACACAGCACTTCCCTTAAGACATTGCTTCAGGTGAGGCTTCTGTGACAGAGGATCATTAAAATAGGTGGAGGTATAAATATCTTTTTTTTTTTGTTGTTCTTTCTGATGTGTCCTTAAGTACATATTAATTTGATATCTAGTGTAATGTGCTCTGAGACCATTTGGGTCAGCTGGTAAGCAAAGAAAACTAATAATGAGAGTAATCTAAGGAAACAGGGGAAACATATTCCTCATCCACTCTGTAAACTACACTCCTTTGAAGCCTTGAGAGTGAGGAAAGAAAGTGGAGATTTTTTGTATTCTGTCAGCTGCTGAAAGCTGCTCTGAGACGTGCTACTGCTTCTTGCTGAGTCGAGATATTTGGCAGAAGGCCCGCAGAGAGAGTAGGAGAATAAAAAGTCTTTGTGCCAAATGTTCTTTTTGAGTGCATGAGAGCTGGATTGGTCTTTTTTCTCTATGAAATCATGTAATTAGTAATCTCAAGCCTCAGCCTGTTAATTTCAAAAGTATCTACACACTTTAATGTATCGTTTGCTTAACATGTTTGATAACAACCTCAGAGATCCTGGGGCTTTTGACTTCTTGTTGTATTTATAAACCGTGCCTCGCCCTGGGTGTTTCTCTGCCAGCTCTACACAGGCTCATCTTGTGGATGATGTCAGCCTGCAGATGCTAGAGAAAGAAACACAGGCAGTGTCTAGCCTGCAAAAAGCAAAGAGGCTTTATTTCAGACCCATGGGGAAGCATACAGCATTTGCTACTACCAGCCTCCTCCCTTGTCTGCTCCCCTGCTCAGCAAATGAAATTGAAATGGCTGCGCTGCACATGGTTGTATCCTAGCACCTGTGGTGGTAGCTGGTGAATGACCTGGTGGGCTGGCTGCAGCCAGGGAGCTGAGCTTGTGTCACCTGGGACAACATGCAGAAGCCTCTTCTCTTCCAGCGTGTGAACATATAAAGAGCTGCAAGATTCTAAACGATCACTCCTTGTGATCTTGCCTCTTAACCCACTGTGGTTTCATGAACCTACTGATGATCTGATTTCAAAACAGAGAGCAGAATCTAAGGAGGACAATCTTCTAGGCTGAGAGGGGGTCCAAAGAAGGGCAGCAAGGCTGGTGAGGGGTCTGGAGCACAAGTCCTATGAGGAGCAGCTGAGGGAGCTGGGGTTGTTTAGCCTGGAGAAGAGGAGACTCAGGGAGGACCTTCTTGCTGTCTACAACTACTTGAAAGGAGGTTGTGGTCAGATGGGAGTTGGTCTCTTCTCTCAGGCAACCAGTGACAGAATGAGAGGACACAGTCTCAAGCTGCGGCAGGGCAGGTTTAGACTGCATATTAGGAAGAAGCTCTTCACAGAAAGAGTGATTGGCATTGGAATGGGCTGCCTGGGGAGATGATGGAGTCCCCATCCCTGGAAGTGTTTAAAAAGAGACTGGTACTGTGATTTAGTTGATTAGATAATGTTTGGTATAGGTTGGACTTGATGATCTTGAAGGTCTTTTCCAAGCTGATTGATTCTGTGATATGAAGACAAGAAAACTACCCTTCAGGCTACTTGATAATTAGTTGTGTTTTTTAATTCCCATCTTTGACTAAAAGTCTGCTGCGAAGGTGTAATTTTTGAGTCATTGCCATAAAAAGGTTCTGACTTTTGTGGGAGAGAAGATAAGCTTATTTGAGTATGACTGCCTTACACTTGCCAAAGGACTGATTGAATAAAATTAGCCTTGGGATAGAGGGCAGGATAAAGTCAGATGGCTGCAAGCTCTTGATGTCCAAGAGATCCTGCATGAAATGCTCCATCTGTGTTTTTATGTTTGTTAGGATTGTGTGACCAACTGAGACTCTGCCAGCTTGCTGTCCAGTAAGTATTTTCCTCCCTTGGTGGAGATAGCTCAATCCTTCAGTCCATTTCAGTGCATAGGTTTTGCTATGGGAATAGCTAAAGCTTGATCTCACAGTAATTTACAGTGCAGTTTTCCTTGATTTTTTTCCAAAAGGGAAAAACTTTTCCCACACAGATGGTTGTAACTGGTGGCTGGCAGACAAACTGATGGATGAGATTTTTCTTTGGCACTGTGCAGAAAAGTGTACTTGGCAATGTGACTGCAGCAAATCATTCATTAACTTGGTTTTGAAAGGCTACCAGAGATGATGTCTGCTGAGTGTGGTTGTATGAACTCTGCCTACCATCCTTCACCCGAGTGGGCTAGCTGGGTTAATTGCATGGTAGAGGCAACCCAACAAGAGAAGCTGGGCTAGTCTCTGTGAAATAGTTCTGTTATTGTAAAGTGGCTCTCTCAGAAGCGAAGACACTACATTGAATCCAAGAAGTCTGGGAGAAGCTGCAGTTAGCAGGATGTTTTGTGTATGTACTGCTTACAGGTGGCACCGCAAAAACGATTCATCCAAGTGATCTACTCTGTTTCTTGTGTTGATGCATGGTTTCCTACAAGGCCCAGGGGCTGATCACTTCAATGGATGGTGCTGGTCCTGGACTGAGTAGGTCAGAGTGCTCTTATGGTGCTCATTAGCATTCTGGGGCTTATCTAGACACCTCAGGGGCTTCAAGTTTAATCAGGGGTCATTCTAAGGTGAGCATTATTTAGCACATCCTCAACTCTTGGTATTTGCAAAAGGCATCACTGAGAGAATTAGCAGCTTCTCACTACAAAAACTCTCTCTTTAGAAGTAAAATTTGGCATTTGTTTTAAGTTGTACACTACTTTGAACTATTTGAATGTTTTAAATGTGTGTGGCATCAATGGGATAGATAGCTAAATAGGTTTTTAAGTAGCCATGTGAAATGTAGTGATAGTGTAGAATAAGACAGTACAAAATTGTTTTTTTCCCCTGCTGATTCTACAGTAGAGCCGCATGTGTCATCTGGAAAATAAAGCAGCGTGAGTGCCTTTCCTGAGATGCACCACAACTGTGGCATGCCTTATTGTCTCTGCTGAGGACACAGGAATTATAGCTGTGTCTGTAATTGATTTTTCACTTCACTCGCCAAAAAAGGAAGGAAAAGAAATTTAAAAGCAAGTGTTACTCTTTTTTTTCCAAATGAAATACTTTGTTTTGAGAATTTGTTTAATTAAAAAAAACCAAATTTGTCATAGTAATATAATTAAAAAACCCAAACAACCAAAACAAAAATGTGTAAACAGCTTCTTCCCCCCGCTTTGAGGATGCCTACTTTTAGGTTACAAATGTGTAACCAAATTTGTGTAGGTTACAAAGCTAGATACTGTACTTTCAGTAATTGAACTGTTCAATGACAATCACGTGACAGCTCTAATGATGGTATAAAATATTTAATAAATTTAATTAATCCTACTTTTCAGTGCCATGTCTAAACTATATGGCATGATTTGCTCAATCACTGTAGCAGATGTTACATATACAATCATCAGAATTACTATCTTGCTTGCAAACCCAGATGCCACCTTTTTGGAAAATAAAAAGTTTCAATTCTATCATTGAAATTCCGATTCAAAACCACTGATCAAACCAAAACTGTTGATTTTCAAAGGTTTTGCATATGATCTTTAAAAGTCATGTTCAGTAGGGATCCTCTCAACATGTATCTACCACTGCTTCTTTGGGTATTACTGTCTCATGCCAGAAGCAGTGATGTTATGATTGGGATGTGATATGCCTCTCTTTTTCCTGAGCTGATACGAAAGTGTGCTTTGTTTCGTGTTTACACAAGCAAACTGGAGCTTGTAATCCGGAGGTCTTGGCTGCTTTTTTCCTGATTACACTAATGGACAGTCACATTAAGGATTTAAACAACAAACTTCACAAAAAAGCCAACAAAAAACTTTAACAAAAAGTCTCATTTTCTGTACAGGCTGGGGAATCATGTGATAGCAGCTCTGTGTAAAAGGACTTGGGGGTACTGGTGGATGAAAAGCTGGACACGAGCCAGCAATGTGTACTTGTAGCCCAGAAGGCCAATTACATTCTGGGGTGCATCAAAAGAAGATTGAGAGAGATGATTCTATTGCTACTCTGCTGTGGTGAGGCCTCACCTGAAGTACTGTGTCCAGCTCTTGGGCCCTCAACACAAGGAAGACATGGACCTACTGGAGAGGGTCCAGAGGAGGGCTGCACAAATGATCAGAGGGCAGAGGATCTCTCCTACAAAGGTTGAGAGAGTTAGAGTTTTTCAACCTGGAGAAGAGAAGGCTCCATGGAGACCTTATAGTGGCCTTTGAGTACGTAAAGGGGGCCCCACAAGAAATCTGGGTAGAGGCTGTTTACAAAGGCATGTAGCACTAGGACAAGGGACAATGATTTTAGATTAGAGAAGGGCGGATTTAGATGGGACATTAGGAAAGAGTTCTTTACTAGAAGGGTAGTGGAACACTGGACCAGGTTGCCCAGGGAGGTGGCAGAAGCCCTGTGCCTGGAGACATTCAAGGTCAGGCTTGAGGGGTCTTTGAGCAACCTGATCTATTTGGAGATGTCCCTGCTTACTACAGGGGAGTTGGTCTAGGTGACATTTAAATATCCCGCCCAACCCAATGCATTCTGTGATTTACATTGCTTATGTTCTCAGATAACGCAACTGCAGCAATATCACCAATGCTGCTGACAAGAGTATGAGTAAAATAAATTCAAGTTTTATCCTCTCAGCTACTAGGTGGATATTACAGAAAATATTGAAAAATACTGAAATGAAGGAACTGGACTTTGTCTGATGTTTAAACAGAGAAAGCTTAGATGGAAATCCTGGCTTAGCTGTGCTTTCATACAATTTTGATTGCTTAGATGTGACAGATACTAACACTTACTGATGCAGCAATACTCTGTGTGAGTGTATGTTTCTGTGTGTGGGAGATTTTGCAAGTTTATTTGTATCCTTCCTATCTACAGTGACACACTGAGACTGATATGACATATTGAAATTGCTGAAGTGTAGCAGAAAGATAACCTACATTTGTTTTCCCTGTCAATCACTATGAACAAAGCAAACAGACTAGGTGAATAAGAATATCCCTTTTTTCCTGGCACTTAGGAGTAGGACAGTGATGTAGAGCCTAATCTGGAAAGTGGTACATTATAACCACTAATTTTATTTTTCTAATATCAAAAATCCCCCTCACACACTTGTTTGAGTGTTGTGATATAGAATAGTGACTAATCACTCAGGGAAACCGATGAAGCAGGTTGAAAATCTTCTGAAATATTGTTTGTTTTTCTTGCAGGTGGTTATTAAAAAGCTAGTTCCATTGTAGTACTTAATGCAATTATTCATGTGGAGATAATTTACATGAATAAGGGCTGCTTATATGACAATGTTAAAAGACTGGGCCATTATAGTATTTCAATAGAGCACATCTTCCAGATTATATTCAAGATGAAAAAAAAAGCCAATTTGTATAATATGGGTTGTATAATGTGGATTGAAACTCCTGGCTAAGAGGAATATCCATTTGTCTCCTTATTGGTGATCTGTTGTTTCTTGTTTCAACTAAAGCTTTGTTTTTTGGAGAAGCTTTAAAACTCACATAGCCACAAGCAAACAAAGGTTTGCACACTTTACATAGTCTTTCTGACCTAAGAAGAATTACCTGAAATAGAATAAAATAAAATGCATTGATTTCACCTAATAATGCAGAGCTGCAGTGTTTGTAATCCTGGTTTCTGCAGAAGAGGTAATCACGTCTCCGTGGCTGTCTGCTCCTGCTGCTTCTGTATGGCCGAAACTGCTTCTCACTAAGCCTCTGCACCCAGTTTTAGGTGCTAAACTGGTAGAGAACTATCCCCACAGAAACAGGGGATATTTTTCTGCCAGTCTAAATCCCTGGCTTACTGTCATCACTATCAAATGACAGTGTTTATGCAAGCAAGGGAATAGAATGTGGGGAAAGGGACACTATATCTTCTTTTTCTTCCAGTAGCTGTTAGTCATTAGATGGGTTTAACTATATCACCCAGCTCTGCCAGTGCCTTTGCAGAGAGTACATAATAGAGCCTTTTTAATGTTTGTTTGTTTGGTTGGTTTTTTTTTATTCCCACCCCTGTTTGTATGTGGCTAATGGTAGGGAAGCCGAGGACAGAAACAGCCCATGACTATCTCATCTAGTCCGTAGCAACATGATTTCTTCCTCTTTGCTAATGACCCATATATGTGTTAAGGCATGACCTGTGCAACTTTCAGGAAAGGGAAGATTGAAATGACTGAACAGCTGAGTGTCAGAATAAGAAATGAATGCTTATGTGGCAAGGCGAGGAAATAGAGTTTGCAATGAGAAATGGAATTCAGACGACTTTCCTCTATTTAATGCTAGGTCTGTGTGTAGCACCGCATCTGCACTAAATACCTATATTCATATTTGCGAGTTGCAAAATAATAATCTTGTTGCTTTCTCACCTGTGACAAACTTTGCACAGAAGTAGAGGAGTAAGGGCCATAACTTAGCGTCAGATGAATTACGCGAATATGACTTGACTTTAACCGAAGGAAATTTAAACTTACCCGCAAGGAACCAGGAATACTAGAATTTATATGGATTTAAAGGTCTTTAAAGGTTGATTTTATGTAAGATGAGGAATAATAATTGTGTAGCTTTATTTTTGGTGGGGGGAGCACAATTGTGAACACTTGTGGCTGTTTAAACCTATGTGCCTTTAAGAACACCACAGAGTAACAGACCTCCTAGAAGCTAGAAAGGTGTACTGATAAGTGAAATCTTGGTATTTCTTTCCATAAATACTGCATCCCTATAAAAACTGGCTGCATAGTCAATACCTTCCCTTCTCCTCCCCTCCTGCCTTCCTGGCAGCACAGGTTCCCTTATGAGGTTTGGTATGGGGAAGGCTTGCAGCCTGGCTTGGCCTTGGCAGAGCTAATTTTTACTGTGTCATTTGGGCCTGGGCAGGCAAAGGGGAGGGGGGGCATTTGAGACCTGGGGAATTGATTTGTGGTTGGGGGAAGGTTCTCGCCTAATGAGATTGTTATAAGCCCGAGTTGAAGGACTGGGCCAGGACTGAATACAAATTTGTGTATTTTCTATACCACTGTAGTATAGTTTCCATTTAAAATTTTCAATTCTCCAATCCTTTGTGTGAGTGGTTTTCTTTTGCCCTTTTGGAAGAGGTAAAAGAGCAATATGTCCTGCTTAAAACCACAACAACACTGAAGATTTTGTTGAACTAATATCACACTGATTTGTGAGATAGCTGCTGGTGATTTCGCTACCTGAAACTGGCAGGTTAATTACAGGATGTACTGTAAATGGGTGAAATAAGGTTATGTCTCTTTTCCTAGTTAAGCTCATAACGCAGTGTTACATCATCTGAAACATAATATATGTGTATATTATGTTACGCATAATCATCAGGAAAACTTCACAGTCTGTACACATAGATATCTCTGAGTTGTTCTGGAGGCCTGCTTCACATTGATTTCAGGAAGGATTACTTGCATTAGCAGAAACTGAGTGTTTGCAGTGGTTTTGAATAATGAATTTCTGCAGGATTACAGAAGTGACACGCAGTTCCTCAAATATTTTCTGCAATGCAAGCATCATACTTTGAAGTCTGTGGTAGGAGAAAAAGGATACAAAACCAAAATGTGAATCTCCTGAAGTACTATCCTCCTTTCATGGAATGGTTCAGTAGCTTAATGAAGTTAATTTGTATTAGGTTATGGGAAATTCTTTATCTAATTTACAAAGGCTTTTATTTCACATGAATGTGACATACTGTACTTACTGCACTGAAGCTTAATTACTTGATAGCATAAGGAGCTGAAATCTCCACATTTCCACTCAAAGAATATTTTTTGCACATTCTAGATGGTGAATAGAAGCTAGAGGATGGTTGGCCTAGATTTTCAGTGTTTAAAAAATCTCTGTATAATTTTCTAGGTTGTTTCAGCTTTATACCTAGAAAATTTCAAAGGAGCTTTATTAAAGATCTCTTACATTTTTTACTTATCTTTTCACCCTTTGATATGCTTTTCTATATTGTACATGAAGGTAAGTGACCATTTAATTTAATTACATTCTTTTTCCATGAAAGTCTTAAAATGGCTGATTTTTTTTCTCCCAAATTGCTACCAAAGAAGCCTTTCAAAACTTTTGTTTCAGTATGGACATTTCTCCAACAGTTTTGCAACAGCCCTTTTAACTGGCTCCCATTCCAGATGTCTGTGGGTGCACATTGTACTCCATTTTCTCTAGCAGTTATATTATGATATTTTTCCAGACCTGATAGAGCAGGGAAGAGGTTTTTAATAAGAGAGCAAGGAGACAAAATACACATAAAAGTACAAATAAGGATTGAAAACTAATATGGTGAAAAATTAAGTGGGATGAAGTTTACATTCTTTTATGGATTCACTGCCTGACTTTTTGGTGTACTTTTCATAAAATACAAATTAGGGAATTTCTCTTAACATGTGTGGTATAAGATGTGTAACTGCCTATCAAAATAAAAATTAATGTGAACTTAGAAAAGCAGTGTGTGTTTGTTCTACTATATATTATACATTCCAAATATATCCTAGAATAATTTTTCTACCATATTCACAAATAAAACCCTCCACCTTATAACTTATTGAGAAAAAAATAATGTGTTTATTTAAATTGTTTTATTGGCATATGTACCAGTGCAATTGTTTGGAAAACAATGAAAATTATTTTTTACAGCTCACTGCTAAAAGGCGTGAAAATGTTTGCTGATCATCAAACACAGGAAAAACAAAGAAAAACATTTGTACACAAAGAAAAAGGATACTTTTTTTTCCTGCTACATTTCTTGTTTATATGTAACTTTTTAGCACATTGCAGTGTGATTGTGGATTAATTGTTTACATTGTGCTACACCATTCTGGCTGTAGTGCAGCATGATGTTGTGGTGGAGTATAATCTAACCTGACATGCAGGGAGCAATGACAGTTCAATGGACTTCGTTCTGATGAAAAATGAATAATTGCCTGAACAAAATGTTTAGTAGTTTAGGTTTTGTTGATGAGGACCCAGAGTCTAATTGCTGCTTGTGTTTTTTGCCTGTGGGCACATTCTTTGGGTCTATATACTACATCAAATTAATTTTCCTTTCTCAGGCCTTTTGGGAGCTGATACTGTGAAATAACAACTGGTTGGATCCAGGAGCAATGTTGGGCTCCTGAAAGCCTGTTAGTAGAACCTTCTCCTTGTGGAAACTCTTGTTTGTTGTTGGCTATTAGGGATGTGAAAGGTAGCTGAAACATTCAACATTTAGGCTTTGCAGCAGAAATAGTGGAGTTAGGGGTACCATTGAAACACATATTGATTTGCATAATTAATATTCCTCCATGTATAAGGTTATAGGTCAATACCAATGAAAAGTTCAGATTTCTCTCTCTTTTCCTTCTGATGGAAACGAACTGTCCCCAGAAATACCTCATTTTGTATTAGTAACCACTGAAAGTTCAGTTAAAATGACTTTTTCTGAGTTCCATGTCCTTTCATAACTGGCTGCTGAACTAGGAGGGGTAGTTTGGTAGCTCTCCTCTTACCAAATTGGTCCTCCGGTAGCATGATTCTGGTGATTAATTAGAGCAGCATGCATGCTGGACACTGGATATGGGATGATGCCCGGTAGCCTTCCAAATTTCAAACATTTTGATTCCCATGTTCCCATATTTTGCAGTGCCAGGTAGAAAGACTTAAAATGTTATCCCTTGGTAGATTTTATTTCTAGATTTTACTTGAGGGTTGTCCCTGTATCCTGCCAGTTCTTCTCTGTCCATCTATAGGAAGGTTTTGGAATATCATATGAGAAAGTGCATCTGCCCTGGACATGAAGTTTGGAGACGTAGATTCTGAAAACACATGTATGTATGAGTATTTAAACACCGATACACTTCCATTTCATAGTTTCTCTCTTAAGAAACAGAAAAAAAGTGTCTTGGTAGGGATGAAATCTGTTTATAGGGGTCCAGAAATTAATGTAGTTTCTGGGTTAGTTTTCCAGCATTTCAACTTCCCACTTTGCTGGAAAAGTTCTATATGGAACCTTCTCCAATTGTCCTCCTTTAGCAATGTTTCCCATCTGAGATAGATATGCTACATTTGGAAAAGAAATCAGCTTTATATTCTAGTGTTGGTACCATTGCGATTCTAGTCTCATACTCACCAGATTGCCTTACAGAGCCAAGTTTAAAACCTTTCTAATTAAAAGCTGAAAGCCAAACAATATGATGCTACCTCACAATCTTATCAAATTGCTCATCTTATTTTCACAGCTCACCATGTTAAAACTGGGACCTGTGAAGTGGTGGCACTCCACAGATGCTGCAATAAGAACAAGATAGAAGAAAGATCACAGACGGTGAAGTGCTCCTGCTTCCCTGGGCAGGTAGCAGGTACCACACGGGCAGCTCCTTCTTGTGTTGATGGTGCGACTACTTCTGTTGTTTCCTTTTGTTGCATGTTCCTTGGGGGGTTTTGCCAGCTTAATGTCATCAAAGAGAACCACTCCATTACAATTAACTATCTAAAATAAGCTTCTGTGTTTTAAAGGGCATGCCCAAGGTGAATGGGAGGAGGATAGGAAAAACAAATTATTTGTTAAGCAAAATTGCTAGATGCCAGTGAAAGAGACCTCTTGAGAGGCTAAATTTGATCTGAGTACCTTCAGAGCTGTATGAAATTCACTCAATTAAAAGTGTTTATGCAAAATCTACATGACCATATAATTTTAATCTGCTGCAGTCTTTACATATTTATATCATAAAGGAATGAACAAACAGAACACAGTTCTAGCTGTTTTTTAGTGAATTATTAAAATTTTACTTAAATATGACATGGGCTCATATGTTTTACTTGGGAAAATTCTGTCTGATTTTTCGCATCTCTTTCTCTGAAAGAGGAGCAAAATGGATTCACCCTTTGAATGATCTCTTTACTGTTGATATGTTGTTGGCTGTCAGAGATGTTGTAAATACGTCATCTTAGGGGAATAAATTTAATCAGACTATGCTAGACTATGTAGTAGATCAGGCAAAATATACTAACCCTAATGATGAAATTCTACTTAAAACTTCAAAATCTGACTTGGCAAGAACAAATGAGGGCTGGTAAAAAATGTGAAATTAGTTCCTAAGCAGTAGATTAGGAAAAAAACAAAACCAAAACGAACCCTGGTAAAGAGATTGATTTTGAAGCACACAGCACCTTGTGCAAATTGAGACCTAATTTCTTGTAAAGGTTCAAAGCTGGGTGAAAATTGCAAACTAGCTGTCAGTCAGTCTATTTCTAACATTTCCCTGGAAAATAATGTAGTATTGTGAAATAGTGATCTGTTAAACTGTCCATTGCAGCAACGCGTAAGTATGTTTGTTTTCTTGTCTTGTAGCTTCAATAGTGGAGCAGAAGTGGTGGTGCCACATGCAACCATGTCTTGAAGGGGAGGAGTGTAAAGTTCTTCCAGATCGTAAAGGGTGGAGCTGTTCCTCTGGGAACAAAGTGAAAACAACTAGGGTAGGTATGGTACCAACCTGATCTGTTACCAACAAGTAAAAAAAAAAAAAAAAAAGAGCGCACATAGAAGACTTCAGTTGACAAAACAACTAAAGAAGCATGGGAAGACTTCCTCATCCTGCACACTTTTCTCAGCATGCTTTACAATTTCTTGAATTTGGTAAGCAGTGTGTCAGACCTTTTCAGATAATCATAGGAGGCAGTAGAGTTGGCCCCTTGTCAAACTAGCAGTAATGATCAAGTGTGTTATAATCCAATATGCATTTCTCTCTGAAACCAGTTTCACAAAGTCCGTGCTCCTTGCTAAGCTCTTCATTTACAGGACAGCAAATGTGCATTGCTATCAATAACACGAAACTCCCATGTTGCTATGTGGAAACTGCTGAGTATGGTAAGCGTTTGATGTGTTATTCCAGTGTGATCTTCTGGTTATTTCTGTTTCCTATGACTGGGATTAAAAAAATTCTGACAGTTTCACTGAGTTCCTTCTCTCCATTTGACACTTTTTATATTGTTGGTTCAAAATTACACTAACAGAAACACCTTGTACATTCACCATACAAAATGCCTGAAAACAAAGTAAACATGCTGTCATCTCTCCTCTGTCCTCTCTCCAGTGGCTAAAAGAAACAGAGTAATTAAAAATTCTGCAGATAAGCATTAAGTGCACAAACTTCCTAAAACAACATTATTGTATCTCTGTAGGTCAAGTAAGTTCTTCATCAATATGAAGACATTCATGCATAATACCTACACTCAACACACATGCTGATAACTGGTTTTGCTTGTAAGTATTTAGCAGTTGTTTTGAGTGCTAGGCCATAATTTGCTAGTGTGATGTTTTCTCTATGCAGGTGTGTGACTGTCTATGCCAGTTAACTGTAATCTTGGTTGTAGCGAAATGTAGAATACCAGTGCTCCTTGGTTCTAGTGAAATGTAGTGTGCACTATATAATGAATAATATTGCTTCTGTTCCACAGACAGCTCTACATGTCTCAGTTCTGTATGTATAAGTCTTTAAAACATTTTGACATTCTTTGAAGGAAGGGTGCTTCCTAAATGTTTGATATATAATTCCTCTTCTGAATCTTCTTTCAAATGTCTTTCTTATGAAGCTAACCTTGCTTGAATGCTGCCTGTACTTAACTTTGTACACAGAATCACAGAATGGCAGGGGTTGGAAGGTACCTCTGGAGATCGTTGAGTCCAGCCCCCATGCCAAGCCAGGTTTCACGTAAAGAAGGTCACACAGGAACACGTCCAGGTGGGTTTTGAATATCTCCAGAGATGGAGAGACTGCCACCTCTCTGGAAATCGTGTTCCAGTGCTCTGTCACCGTTAACTTAAAGAAGTTCCTCCTCATGTTTAGATGTAACTTCTTACGTTCAAGTTTTTGCCCATTACCCCTTGTCCTGTCACTGGGCTCCACTGAAAAAAGACCTGTCCCATCCTCTTGACATCCCCTTTTAAAGTATTTATAGGCTTCTGTGAGATCCCCCCTCAGTCTTCACTTTTTCAGACTACAAAGACCAAATTCTCTCAGTTTTTCTCATAAGAGAGATGTTCTAGTCCTCTAATCATTTCTGTACCCTCTCCAACAAGTGCTTGTCCCTCTTGAACCAGGGAAATCTGATTACATGCATGTAAAATGTGTGTGCATGTAAAATATGTGGTTTAAAGTTTGTCCTGGCTGCTACTACTACATAGCACTATTACTGTTAAAAATATGCATGCCATTTTATGTTTATTGTAAGTGTTTAAAAAGTACTAAGTTAAAAATATGGGTTTGGATTTTGTTTCTGTAGGGGAAAAAAGTCACTAAGGGGGGAGGTATTAATTAGAACCACCCTGAGGCAATTTTTTTCTAGCGTGTTGTTAGAAGATAACATTTTTCTGCATTCATCAAGTTTATAAAGTTCTGTTCTGTGTTAGGAATCTACAGAAGCCCAAGGCTCTTGTCCTCAAGAACTTATGCCTCTGTTGCACACAGGTGGCATAGAAGGGCAGTGGCACCTTGGCTTATATCAGGAATAGTGTGGCCAGCAGCGCTAGGATTGTCATTCTGCCCCTGTACTGGTACTGGTGAGGCCTCACCTCGAGTACTGTGGGAGAGGGGAGCAACAAGACTGGGGAAGGGACTGAAGGGAAAGTATGGTGGGGAGAGGCTGAAGGAGCTGAGGTTGTTTAACCTTGAGAAGAGGAGACTCGGGGGACCTTATCATGCTCTACAGTTACCTGAAGGGAAGGTGTAGTAAGGTGGGGGTCAGGCTCTTCTCCCAGGCAACTTGTGACAAGATGAGAGGGCATGACCTGAAGTTGCACCAGGGGAGGTTTAGGTTGGATGCTAGGAAGCACTTCCTGATAGAAAGGGTAATTAGACACTGGAATGGCTTGCCCAGGGAGGTGGTGGAATTGCCGTCCCTGGAGGTGTTTAAGAGAAGATTGGATGCGGCACTTAGTGACATGGTCTAGTCGATGTGGTGATGTTAGGTCGTAGGCTGGACTTGATGATCTCAGAGGTTTATTCCAGCCTCAATAATTCTGTGATTCTGTATCAGTCAATAAGCAAAACGGCTGAGAGAAGAATGGGAGAAAGTGAACTGATTTTTAAATATGTGGTCTACGTGAGTCATGAGTTAGAAAGAGGCGAACGTTATGGTATGCACAATTCAAATATTATTAAAAGTCAAGTAGAAATTATTTACCTTCAGAATGCAAAGCCAGGTATTATGTAAAGATTAAACTGTTTTTCCTAATTTGTCTGCAAATTAGGAAGAGAGGGCTAACAGGAGTTAATCATGGAAAAGGAATAAATATGGGGAGGGAGGAAGTGTGTGTGAATATGCTGAGTACTGAATTAATTTGTGCTGATTTAGAATTGACTATTTTGGCTTTATATAGCAGGAGGAGAAGAACAGAAAAGGCAATGACAATTTAGCTAAAGCAATATATTTTTTTACCTCATATAAAGGGATGCTTGTTTGTGTTCTAAGCATTATACCACAACAAAAGAGGATGTTCAGGAGCACATTAGGAGAATTATGACATGATTATGTGCATAGCTGAGATTTACCAGGCACATTGTGGCATTTTCCCACAGACTGAGAAACTGTTTTGAGAGGAAACAATTGTTTTTTTTCCTGTGTGGCTAGCCTGAATGTTTTGATAAATAAGCACAAAATTTTGTCATGTTGTCCTCTTTAAATGATGGCAAAATTGGTTTTTGTTGGTTTTGGTTTTTTTTTTTTTAAAAAAATCCAAAGAATTTTTTCTACCTTTTGTTTTACCTTCAAAATAATTTTTCTTCTTACAACCTTTTCTTGTGATTATTTTAAATTCAAAAAGCTTCTTACTTGTGTTTCCTTTCTGTTTTGCAAAATGAGGAAAAAAGTTCATTTAAAACAGGTATGCAATTGACAATGATATTAAAAGCCTTATGAATTTGCATTAAACAAAAGAGTTCTTTACAAGGACTGGAAAACCACATTTTGAAGTTAGATAAAAGCTGAAGAGAAGGAATTTAACCTTTTTTTTCAGTTTATGGGGTATATTCCACACCAGAGGTCTCTACATTTTTCAAGGGCCAAGTCAAATGCCAGACTTAGATTTCTAAGAACACTGCATTGCTTTGTTATCTTCATAATAGAGGCTGACTTTGAATAAGAGCACTGGAAGCTGCATGTAACTTGTATGAAAGTGTATGTTGCAGTGCCTGCTGGGGTCCGAGTTTCTTAGGCATCCGCCCTGGAACTGGAGCCTGTCATGGCTTGGACAGCCCATAAACCCAAATGCCTGTCTTCCAGAAACTAGAGCAGAGGAACACAGGTGCATTCTGGGTCTCATCTTTAGATCCTGGAGCTGCAGATGACTGAAGAAGTGTGCACTTGTTCCCAGGAGTGGAGAAGAGTCCCTGGGCTAATATTCTATGAAGATATAGAGAAATATGCATATTTTTAATGTGAAATAGCATTGAGCAGACTTATTTCAGTTGGAAGGGATCTACAACAATCATCAATTCCAGCTGCCTAACCAATTCTAAGCTGACCAAGTTAAAGCGTGCCATAAAGAGCATTGTCCAAATGCCTCTTAAACACTGACAGGCTTAGAGTGTTGCCCACCTGGCTAGGAATCTGGTTCCAGTTTTTGACCACCCTCACAGTGAAGAAATGCTTACTAATGTCCAGTGTACACTTCCCCAGATGCAGCATCGAACTGTTGTGTGTTAATGAAATAATACTTTGTCTTTAAGTTTTTAGTTTGACTTGGTAGAACTGCCTGTAGAATGAGGCATAGCTTAACACTAAGTCCTAAGTTCTGGTTAAAATGTGTGGAGTGGAATTTATGGAACTTCACTTGGGTTAAGGCTCTCTGGAGTGAGATCACTATCCTAAGCTCTAGGCTATCTTTTCAGTATTGGAAAGAACTATTCAATTCCAGAGCACAATTCATTTTGTCCTCAGATTAATTATCTTCTGGAGGTCTCTAAAGGAAAGCAGTGATCACTAACTTAGTGCCTAACACTGAGATACTTAATGGTGAATAGGAAGATGCTTGCTCAGTGACTTTCTTTAGTGATCAAAAAAGATGATCAAAAAAGCCCCTTCGTTCTTTGTCAATTTGGGAAGCTTTGAACTTGGAGCACTATCATTTTTTTCAGACTAAAAAGACATATTATAAGGGAAGTTTTAAAAAGATTGATGTTCTGTAGATATACAGCTATAAATACCATTACTAATAGTATAGATTAACAAAAAAGATCAGGTAGATGCATATCAGGCATCAATTTATTAACCTCTGAAAATCTCTAGAGGGTGAAAGTGAAGATTTTCCTATAAACATGTGAAAGTGGTTTCAGACAGGTCATAAAGGGCTGTGTTTTGGAATGAAGATCTGTGTTCTGGAATAGTTGACCACCCACACTTTTATGGGGGAAGGAGGAACTGTGACTGTTGCCCTGAAAACAGGCTATTATTTTTAGTATATGAGGAAAAGTATAGTGCAGAACAGAAAGAAATCAATATCTAATATATTACTATGTAACTATATACCAAACCAATATTAGAAATAAAATACTGGGGAAAAAAAGAATTACAAGGACAGAGAGAAATAAAAGAGAAATACTACAGGGCCAAATACAAATCCATATTGAGTGTATTTATCTACATTCCAAATCCAAATTTGCTTTCCAAATCTGCTTTCCACATCAATATCCATAAATAGTGTGAAAAGAACAGAAATATTGCCAGGATGGAGAGAAATCCATATCTACATTCCAAAATAATATTGGAGAGAGCCTGAAGTCAGACATTTGTAATATTCAATCTAATTTTACATTGTGGAATTCTTGGAAGAGGAGAAAGTGTACCATCCAAACACACATAAAGCCAAAGGGTGGTCAGTATGTGCATTCCACTACTCTGAATCAATGCAGTTCTGTTGCTGACTTAAATACTGCCTACATTTTCACCTTATTTCCTCTTTTTCACTTGGAGATGCTGGATTGCTCCTAAATCAATTGCAGCTGGTGAAACGAGAGGTAGCAATGTTATTAATGCTTCCATTTACAAAAATTGTTGTTCATAACCCCTTCAGCACAAGGAATGAAAGGACCTCTGTCTTTGCATAGTAACACTTTGCAGTGGGCTACTGATACTCCCAGTGTTAGGAGGCAACATTAGTGGTGATTCAACTGCTATCAGTGCTGCTCTATAACTACTGCTTGAGTGAGGCAACATAATACAGGAGAACTGAAATGTGTCCCTGGATATGAGAAGAAATTGACATTTTTCTTGTAAATGAGCCTGACATCAGCGTTAGGAATGCCGCTACATTAGTTCTTGGTCTGTGCTTCTCTGCATGACCAACAGATGCACAGGTTTTTTCAGCAGCAGAAGGGAAGTGGAACAAACGTCACTGGTTTGTTTTGGTGTTTTGTTTTTTTTTTTTCCTTTTTTTTTTTTCTTTCCTGCCAAAGTTGAAAAGAAATATTACCCTTGTGGAAGCCTCTCATCTCACATCTTTATTTTTAGGCTTTTAAAAAACAGCAGTGGTAATAGCAGGTAATTAGAAAAAGAAGAGGTTTGTCAGATAAATATTTTTGTATAGGTTATTCTGGGGTATTTCTGATAGGATGTATTGATACTTGTGCTCATTCAGTGCTAATAAGGCAGCGTATTTCTCACATGACACTTTTTTAGTGTAAAACTACTGATTCCTGTCACATGAAGCAATTTGCCTTTTGCTTTGACCACTGTGAAACACTTGCATGATAAACCAATGACCTGCCATGAGTCAGTAGTAAATAATGACATGAAGTGTGGGAATTATACACATATATGCAGTAACTCGTGATACCTGGTGGTTCGTAAGAAGAAGGTGATTACAATATAAGTAAGTGCACATACTGTAGCAAAATATTACCCGTGGAAAACACTGACTGCACTTGTGATACTCTCTTTGTTGCTATGGTATCTCTTTCCATGCCTTTGGCTAATCTGTCACCAGGAGAAATTTGCAGCTGTCTCAGCATGTTTCTTATTGCCACCTCATAGATCCATTATATCAAATCTGTCATTAAAATAGCAGTAAGTGGTATGTTGACATTTTTCTAGAAATACATACATGTTTCAGGGGACGAATGAGCTGGTGATTGAACTAGGATGGAATTTTCTGGGATCAGGATAGCTCTGTGTATTAGTAATTATTGTTTTGATCTAGCGTCACAATTATCTCACATGGAAACTCAGTACTTTTTGTGTGGCACCTAAACACTAATTTTTTTGGGTGTTTGAACATTTTCGATGGAAATATTTAGCATTCCAGGCAACGCATGCTACAAGGACTCATCAATATTCAGGGCCATGCAATTCACTGGCTTTCTTTAAAATGGCTGCTGTATACCAAATGTACTTCTTTAATGTGAATTTGCACACCTAGTTCTGCCCTATGAAAAGGTTTCTGTTGCAAGTCTCCATCTAACATGAGTTTAGACCAGCAGCTTGATGATGTTTGTTATAGGTCACAGAAATCTAGTGAAGTTGTAGTCCTTCCCCTAAAAGCAAATGTACTTGAAAATACCCACAAAACACAAGTTCTGGTGAACAGCATTAAAGGAAGAAATGCTGTGGTGTGAAATGTTATAAGAAAATTCATGGACTGAAAAGTCAAACATCTTGGGCAGGTGAAGATAATCCAGACAACATCCATGGCAGTTTCAGTCTTAATTTTTATCTAGTTCTGTTCTGACTTTGAGTCCTATGGATACTGATACTATGAACTGAAAGTGAGCACCAAAAGGAAGAATGGATTAAAAGCAATATGCATAGGTGTAGCTATTTTGGAAAGAAGTCTGTTAATATGTTACTTAAAATAATTTCTAAAATCAGAATAATTTTTACATTTTTCTTTGTAGCTGTTGTTGCCTGGAAGGTTTGCAGTTTTTCCTTACCTGTTTGCAATGCTTTGCTGCATCTCCTTGTGAATAGAGTCTTGTCTCTAGCTATTCAGAAGTGGTACTCTAATTTTTTTTGTAAGACACACTGTACAAATCGTGAGGAATGGAATCTTTTACAATCCCTTCATCACACTCACAGAGTTTTAGTAATATGTACTGTGGTTTATACATTTTTATGAGGGTATGGTTTTTGCTAAGGTAAGACTGCAACTAGCATCCATTCTGAAGCATCATTTTAGTTCCTGCAGAACTTGAAAATTGTTGGAATTACTCTGAAATGAAAGGAAAATATTCCCCCAATATTAAAAAAAAAAAAAAAAAGGCAAAGGGATTTCAGTTGCATGTCGTTAATTAACTAATCAGTGATTTTTTAAGCATTACTTTCTTCTACATGGGAATCCTCCAATTCGTCAGTCCAGCCAAGAGGTTTTCTGCCTTTGTCCCAAAAGATTCATCTTGTGATTTATTTTTCTTTTCTTTCTTTCCCCTCCTCAATTTGCACTTTGCTGGCATGTTTGAGATATTGATCTCACATCTGAAGGACAATTTTCTGCCTCTGTGATGGAAAATAAGAATGAATTCTGAAAGCTATATGTAAATTACTGTTTTCTCCACTTCTCTAGGAAGCACAAAAGTCCTGACACTGAAATCAAAGATCACTCTCATTTGCAACAGTATGCCAATCTCCTTGCCCTTTCACAGTTGAGCAAGAAAGGCTCTTTCAATAGAGCAGCCCTTTTCAGTTTTCCTGGAAAAATCTTGATCTTCTACTACCACCTCACAAGCTGCCGTATAGGAAGATGATACTAAAGTGCCAGTATTGTGTGAGTCATGGTGGCATGCTCTAAAACTAGTGCTTCTTCCTTATTTCACCCTTCTTTGCAGCCTCTAAGGACTTTTGGGGATCATTTCTGTAGGTCAGAAACAATACATTTCAGCTCAGAGGGCCATGGAGTATTGTGAAACTTCACATTACCTACTGCATAAATAGCTGAAGGCAGAACTCTTGCTTCTTTCCATGAATATTTGGCACAGGCTTCACGAACTGTGCATCACTGCTTAGTTGCAGAACTGATATAAGGGAGTGATAAAGTGGTTCGTAACTGTCCAAAAAGCTTTATATTCAGTTCTCCCAAATCTCATAGTTTTCTGGAGATATTTCCTTGATCATTAGGAATGCTTATAGAAAACCTCAAAACTACTGCCCTGTCACAGGACTGCTTTTCTTCCTTCTAATAGGGAAGGGAAGAAATGGGTAGTAATCAAGATCAAGTGGAGAAAGTCAGTTATGCAGAGTGTTGTGCACAGTCACTCTTGAAGGAGTGACCAACTCTCAAACCGGTTGAAATGAGATTACTCAGATGCCCTTGCAGAGCAGAGCGAGAGTGGTTGTAAATCTAACTTGTTTCTCCGTAAGAATAATGAAGATAGTCTTATCCTGTCAGAGAACTGCTCAAAATGAAGGAAAAATGTATTTCAGGAAAGAATAAGTGAAAGATTGTTGTCTAGGACTAAATTAAAAAAGAAGAGAACCAACATAAAATTAATTTTCAGCAGAATTTAAAATTCTTGACTTTTTTTTTCATAGCTTTTCATAACTTGACTCCTTTGTGTGCCTTGATGAACATGAGCTTTATTTTAGGAATGAGTCTACTGCTGTGTATGGAGAAAAGACTACAAAGGACTTTATATGTTTTATAAAATGAACCACATTATTAGGACTCCTCCTCAGATCTTACAGTTCTCTCGTTCACCCCTTTCCATAATTACAGCAAGGAATGTCATAGAGCTTTGAAGTGAAAATTCTGAGTGAAGCTACAAAATATCAAGTTCACCATGACTTATTTGTGTGATGTGGCCTGTAGAATTATAGTGGCAAGATCTCTAAAACCAGAAGGAAACACAAGTGTGTCTCCAGTTTATGAGGAATATAATCTCAAGGAATCAATGGATTCTGTCTAACCAGCATGTATCTCTAATTCAGTAGTAACAGCAAATTTGAGTTTTAATGGAGCAGCATATTGTAAGAAGTTCGAAAGAGCTTTGCCACTTCAAGAATGCCTGACAATATCTTCCTGATGCCAACCAGAAGAACAACATTTTGTTCATTCACCTTGGATTTAGGCTTTGTGCTCAGGAACGTGCCCCTGCCAAAAGAAGGCCAAGGGACTTTATATCTACTTGTGCTGTTACCAATTCAGGCAAATGCACTGAAAAATCAAAGTAGTTCCTTTAAAATTCTGAGATATCTCTCTCTCCTGCCTCCTTGTCACCTTTTCAGCATGATCTTAGAAACTGAGCATAGCAAATGTGTAATTTTCAAGGCATCATTCTAATGCCAGTTATTAATGGTCAACATTTTTAAAGTACAAAGAAGTAACAGAATTTCTCCTAAAAAAATGCAACATGGCAAATTCAAAGCTGATTACTTGCAAAGCCTATTTCTTTTTAGAGAGTCATTCAAGAAATTACCAGAGTCCTTTTTCTCTCTCTTGACCTCAAAGCACGTTCCTGAAATTCGAAGGCAAGAAACGTTTAAGAGCCCTTTTGTCTTTCCTTCATTACTTGAGATTTAGAATACCAGTGGCTAATTGTGATTAACTACTCTTATTCATTCATACTTGGGCCACATACTTGTCAGAAGATAACAAGAGGGTCTGAAGACAACAGTTCATGTTCAGATTAAATTGAATGGCAAAGCAGATTCTTGCTTAATTTTCTAGAGTTAATTTTTCCTTTTCCGTGTACTATAAAGTTCTAAAACAGTATCAAGCTGGTCCTCACTATAGAGGAGTTTTAGGCAGTTGTAACTTTCTGCTGGAAATCTACATAATACTCAAGCGAGAAGACATTTCTAGTCAATTCAGGAACGATGCTGATAACTTGCATCAGTTTATCATTCATTCAGAACAAATGCCAGAGAAAAACATCAAAGCCAGAATTTGCTGAAATACCACTGCGTTGTGATATCTTCTTCCAAGAATGCCACAGGAACTTGTGACCATTCCATGTGAAAAATGCAAGACTGAGAGTGAAATTTTTTCATCTACATGGAACTTCAGGCATGAATGGTGGATTTGCTCTGCATTTCATGTTTGATAAATTGACAGCATTAGTTCCCTTTTCCCCTTCTTTTTCTCTGATAATCAAAGTGACTCAGTATTAGCTGGGGATCAGCAAATATAATCTTGGCTACTTCTAAGTGAATCAGACTGTATTTTCTCCTGGGCAATAAGAAATCCTTCTAATTGATCATCTATGATAGCTTTTCAGATGAAAAGCCCCTGAATCTTCCTTTTCTTCAGTTCTGTTAAGACTTGAGACAGAGAGACAAGTACTTTTCTGAAATCCTCCGAATCTACCACCTTTCTTCTGTTTCTTATCTGTACTAGAGTGATGGCATGATGGGTTCTCGTACTGGAGAAAGATAAAATGAATTTTAATTCCCTTAAAATAATTTTATGTTCTCTGAATGGGTACCCACTACTCTGTCAATACCCACCACTTGTCTAAAATTTATCCAAGCATAGGAAAGTCTTTTCTTCATGTGGAGTTTCTAAATGGATGAAAAGAGAAAAGCAAACAATGGGTTTCAAGTTGATGGCTGATTCATTGTTTTTAAACTTTTTTTTTTTTTTTTTTTTTCTGCCTGGATATTGCTCTGCTGTTTTCTAACTTGTTTTTTAGTTGTCTTATATTCCCTTAGCTGTGGCAGTATACCTGGAACCAAATGTGAGTGCACTACCTCAAAATGCCAGCAGTGGAAGTTGGTAAGAAAGTGGGGAAAAATCACCAGAGGAATCTTTGAAGCTTGGGACAAAGGCAGAAAACACATCAGTACTGCACTAGCAAAGCAGCAGGTACCCTCATAGAGAAGATAAAATTACAGGTAAGGAAATAATTTACATTTCTATTTTGATCTTGTCAAAATGGCTCGTTACTCTCCATCCAAAATCCCAGAAAAAAATAACACCAAAACATCTGAAGAGGAAAAATATTTCAGATGTTATGAATTTAGACTACCCAGTTTTACAGTGGGGATAATTTGAAGTTCAATCTTACTCAATTTATGGAAAAAATATATTTAAAGATGAAAATCCGTTATACCTATCAGGCAATTTCAAGCCTCAACCTAGTTTTAAAGCAAGGCTGGTGGGGGAGGTGTTGTGTTTATTTATTTTCCCCCTCCCCCCATTTTTTAAACACAGGAAACTGCTTGCCACAGAGTTTCTTTCTCATTAAGAAAAAAACTAGACTTTTGTTTAGATAATTGAGGTCAAATAAAGCCAAAGATGGAAGGACTGTTTCCATCCCTCCTTCTGCATTTCCTTTCTCACAATTGAAAGGGTAACATTGACTCTTCATTGTTCTTCAGTTTGCTCATCTGTAAAAAGGAAGGAGGTTGTTTTTTACCTTCCACTTGAGATAACTATGTGGACTAAGTGGTGTAATAGAGAAGAAAATTACATATATTTAATTAATTTTCTTGCAGTCATTTATGCCGTCATGCTGCAGTCCCACTATGGAGTTCTGATCGCCACAAAAACCTCAAGAAGCTATATCCTTGCCTGAATTGCTACACTTATTATCTGTTACAGAAAGTAAAATAAGGTTTATGTTTAAGTCTTTTTTTATTGTAAAACTGTTGTCTGTAAATGAAAAAACGTTGCTAAGTTAAAAGTTAGTTTTTCTGCTGAGTTGTGGAGACACTGAGAAAACTTAGGTATGTGCATCACAATGGCATTACCGTTTGGAAAAGAATAATGATAATGAAGTAAATTTGAAAGAGCAAATTAATTTGATTTAGCCTTGTTGGAACTCATATGTGTTTATCTGGTATATACTGTGATAATTGTCCCAATGAGTTGTATCACTTAAGTTTATGTTGTAAACTGTCAGGTTCAAGGAAATGGTATTTAAAAGTGTAGAGAATTTATTAAAGCAACAAATTACTGTAAATAGGAATTTATTCTTGTAATATATGGTTCTAATGATCTGCAGCATGACATAGAAATTAAAAAGCTTAAAATAAAAAGGGGGGAGAGAGGGGAGGGAGAAATAATAACCTTTTTGTAAGCATTATTTAAAGAAATGTAGATGATCTTTTGAGGTACTGTGCAGCCCTTTTTGGAAGCAAATATCAGCAGGTCCAGAAATGACATCAAATACCTAGACAAGAAACTGGCTGGCTGAATTGAGTATTGTCTTTTGCAATGTGTCATTATTTTATGATGTTTCCTGTAACCTACTAAGCATAGAAATTACTCTAAGTAAAGTTCTGCTCGGAATGCTCACATTTTTCAATCTTTGAATGTTTGAGGGGATTATTTATTTATTTGCTTTAAACATATATGGGGAGAACACAATTCCCTAATTTAGAAAGAATTGTATTCAACTTAATTACTTTTTTCTTGTACCACAGGTCTGTCCATGGGATTATTTTCAGAGAACTTTTCAATTACTGTTTTATCATAGTTAAAGATTGCTGATACACTTGCAAAAATGAATCTTATCCATCACTTTCTATTGCTTTTTGGTGACAAATCAAAGAGTTTGATTTTGAGTATGTTTAAACCTTTTCCTCAAGGGTTACCGTTATTGCTTGAGAATGTTTTGGGGGCCATGCTCTTTTGCTAAAAGAAGTTGCTCTAATTCTGAAGTATGTTTTTCCTGTCATTTTATACTTCTCCTTGTCAATTAAAGAAAGTTCCATCTATCCTAGTTTTATTTTCTGTAACATAAGAGTGTAGTACTTGACATGTGTTTGTTTCTTAGGCAAACGTGTAAAACTCCTCAAGTCCGAATGGAGAAGTAGAGAAAGGAGGTTTCTGCTGTGCCTGATGACAAATTTTGATTTTTCCACACACACAAAATATTCTGGCTCCATGTTGGAGCACTAGTTGTGATGAATCCTAGTCTTGGTCGGATTCTAAGGAAGGGCCAGAACGTTCGTTGAGGAATAAAGAGTCAAACCACTCCAGAAAATGTGTTCCAGCCCTGGTTTATTACTCACAGAGCAGCAGGTGTGTACAAATACAGGTTTACAGAGTATTAACAGGAATTGTTGTAACTTGCTCCTCATTGTAATTGCTTAGTTTGCTCCAGAGACCTCTGAATCATGGGCAGAATTATTTGGGCAGAGTTTCTGGAGGGTGGTTGAAGGAAGAGACTGCATTGCACTCCTAAGTAGACTCTGTGTGTCAGTCAGATGCTTCTGGGAACCCTAAAATGTCTCTTTTTTTGCTCACCCTCCTTTGAAGGTAGACTCAGTTGATGAACTTAATTTACTATGATGAGAAAGCAACAGATGCTCTGGAGAAGTGAATAGCACTTAGAAAGGAGGCACATTTTGGAACATTGTTCGGTGCTTCTTTATAGTTAAAAGCTCTGCATCTCATACTGGATTACCTAAAATTTAGAAATTATAGATGTTTGTCTAATGTTAAAGCCACATTTAAGATGATGAACTCTGTAATTTTCATGAACTGACGCCATGCTCTAAAGTATTTTTCCTTTGCCTCTATTTTTAGTGCTAACATTAAGATTATTTGGAGCAAATGGAATCCTCAATTTGTGTGTGAAAGTTTTCCAAAGCCTTTTAGTTTTAATTACAATTTTTAACACCGATCGTCTAGGTCTTCACTTTAATATCAAAAATCTCCTGCTGAAATAATTAAGAGTGGTAGGAAAACAAGAAATGCAGAATTCTGCTTCAAATGACATTGTGCAAAATCAGTTTTCAGCATGTTTATGTCTTTCTAGTGGAAGGTCTCAGGCACAAGAATTATCGCAAATGCAATTCTAATTAGTCACAGTGCAATGGAAGTATGAAAGAATTAAAAGCTTTAAAGTCTGGTGGCTATCAATGACATGGGAGACTTCTGAGCCATTTAAGTGTAGTGGGAAATGTCCTATTTAATTAATAAAATGAGCTAGAGATGTTTGCCGAAGGACAGACCCGAAGATCTAGAATTCTAAATTGCTCCATTACAGGCTTGGGAACATTTAAATAACACTTTTCATATTAAAGTGACTAAAGTAAAGTTAAGGAAAACATTTAAAGCTCTTGAGTCTTGATATAAAATTAAATAGGCTCAAAGTTTTATGAAATATCCAAAGACTTCAAAAAATGTCTGTCAATAGGTATATATAATCTTCTTGAAAGGTATAGGAATTCATATCGCTATCATTAAATATCTGTTTTCCCTAACTGCTCACAAATCACTCAAATTTTGCCTTCTGTCATTAGTCCAAGTCAAATAACAGTCTGTGATGCTGAAACAAGCATAGTTGATCAAGCATACCCTTGAAATATGGTTGAATCACCTTAAAATTTCTCATACTTTTGAAATGATGCCTTGTTACCCCAGTATCTTAGTTATCTAGCATAAATATCCAAATCCATACCTATCTACCATTAAGAGCATATGTGTACGGACTGCTATTGTAAAAAGGTCCTCGATGGCTCTTTCTACGGCTTACCACCTTCCTGACTTCTGTAGGTAAGAAGTTACAGGATTCTCAAGCTGTGAGGAAACTGTGAGCCTTTCCTTTGTTAATGTTTGCAAAGTACTTTTGAGTATCACTGACAAGAAGGTAGTATTAGATCTGAAGCACATTCCAAGCTTGCAAGTTGAGCTATTCAGTGAATAAACAGGCACAGGTGGCAATGCAAATGGTCATTTGCTTTTGCAAGCCACGCATTCATTTTGAAATTCCAGGAAATAGTGCCCTTCCATCTGTTCAAAAGATTTCTTTCCAACCTCAACTTCAGTTTCAGAGGGCAGAAGCTGAATAAATGCATTGGCAGATGTTTGTTTCTTGTTGTATGGTCCCTTCTGTCTCTTCATTGTGATATTCATATTAGATTTTTCACTACCAAACAGTTACTTATATCTTGGAAAAATATGATAGACATAGCCCTCTTGAAGTCCATTTCTTATTAGGAAAGGTTTGCTAAAGAATCACATGGGCTTTGACCAGATTTTATTACTTTTTTGCTATGGTCTCTTTATGTACAGCGTAAGAAAGAATATAAGCATAAAGACAAAATCAAGGGAAATATATGCATACAAGTAAGGGCTGCCTCTGTACAAGACCTTTGTTTTATCTCCATATCTTCATGGAAAATCCATAGCTAGGCATTTCATCAAGTCAGTTCTTAGACCTTTTCCTTAAAGCATTGCTTTAAGGGATTCTTGTGACATTCCCTGTATCGTGTCATGTTGGTCATTAAATATATTTGCAAGACCCCTTTTATTTTTCCTAGAAATCTCCACACCATTTGTGTTTCCCACAGATCTTTAGTAGTATATAGAAGTGTGCTAGGGGTGTCAAGATGGCTTTTCTTTGTTTTGAGGATATCAGGCCCATTCAGCGTGGGTTCATGAAAGGCAGGGTTCCTGCTTGACAAACCTGATACCTTTCTATGACAAAGTGACCTGCTTAGTGGATGTTGTTTATCTGGACTTTAGTGAAGCCTTTTGATGATGTCTTCTGCAGCATCCTCTTGGAGAAACTGGCTGCACATGACTTGAGTGGGTGGATTCTTCTCTATGTTGAAAAGTGTCTGGGTGACTGGGCACAAGGAGTTGTGGTGAATGAAGTTCAATCCAGGTGATGACTGGGCACAAATGGTGTTCCCCAGGTCTCTGCTTTGGGGCCACTTCTTTTCAGTATCAGTGGTCTGCATGAGGAAATTGAATGCTCCCTCAGTAAGTTTGCAGATAGCATCAAACCGGATGGGGGTGTTGATCTGCTTGGAGGTAGGAAGGCTCTGCAAGGGGATCTGGACAAGCTGAGTCAATGAGCTGAGGTCAATTGTATGAGGCTTAACAAAGCCAACTGTTGGATCCTGCACTTGGATCATAACAACCCCACGCAATGCTACAGGCTTAGGGGAGAGTGGCTGAAAAACTGCCTGCAGAAAGGACCTGGGAGTACCGATTCACAGCCATTTGAACATGAGCCAGCAGTGTGCCCAGGTGGCCAAGCATTCAGGCCTGTATGAGAAATAGTGTGGCTGGCAGTAGCAGGGAAGATCATGCCCCTGTACTCAGCACTGGTGAGTCCCCATCTCAAATACCGTGTTCAGTTTTAGGCCCCTCACTACAAGAAGGACACTGAGTTGCTGGAGCTTGAAGGGGAACAAAGCTGGTGAAGGGGCCTAGAGAACAAGGCTTATGAGGAGCTGCTCAGGGAACTGGAACTGTTTAGCCTGGAGAAGAGAAGGCTTAGAGGAGACCTTATTAGCCCTCTATAACTACCTGAAGGGAGGTTGTAGTGAGGTGGCTGTTCCTTTCTTCTCCCTAGTATCAAGTGATGGAATGAGAGGAAATGGCCTCAAATTGCACTAGGGGAGGTTTAGATTGGGTATCAGGAAAACAAACTTTTACTGAAAGAGTGGTCAGGCACTGGAACAGGCTACCAAGTGAGGTGGTGGAGTCACTGCCCCTGGAGATGTTCAAAATACAGGACATGGTTTAATGCCCTCGATGGTGTGAGGTCAGTGGTTGGAATTGATGATCACAGGATGTCAGGGGTTGGAAGGAACCCAAAGAGATCATCAAGTCCAATCCCCTGCCAGAGCAGGACCATAATCTAGCTCAGATCACAGAGGAACACATCCAGATGGGCCTTGAAAGTCTTCAGAGAAGGAGACTCCACAACCTCTCTGGGGAACCTGTTCCAGTGGTCTGTGACCCTTACAGTAAAGAAGTTCCCCCTTGTGTTGACGTGGAACCTCCTGTGCTGCAGTTTACACCCATTGCTCTTTGTCCTATCACAAGGAGCAAGTGAGAAGAGCCTGTCTCCCACTCCTGACACCCAGCCACCAGATATTTATAAACATTTATTAAGTCCCCTCTCTGTCTTCTCTTTTCCAGACTAAAAGGCCCCAGGTCCCTCAGCCTCTCCTCATCAGGTAGTGCTCCAGTACCCTAATCATCCTCGCAGCCCTCTGCTGGACCTTCTCCAGCAGATCCTTGTCCCTCTTAAACTGGGGAGCCCAAAACTGAATGCAGTACTCAAGCTGGGATCTCACCAGGGCAAAGTAGAACCTCCCTTGATCTGTTGGGGACACACTTCTTAATGCACCCCAGAATCCCATTGGCCTTAGAAGTGTTTTCCAACTGAAACAATTCTATGATTCTCTTCTATGGAATTCCAGTTTTCAGGGTGAGCTGTTAATTGTTTTTTGAAAAATAATTTCTTTTCTCCATGTATCTCAGGAAAAAAAGAAAGCTTGATGATTCTTGACCACGCCCAGATCGCACTCAGGCTGTAACCATACACTAAATCCTATACAGTTGATAGAACAGTTCTAATTAAAAAGAAAAACACTACTTGTGTTTATTTATATTCTTTGGTGAAAACCTAGAACAGAGAGTCCATCACACTGGTGAATCATCTGTAGAGAGAAGAAACACTGGCTTTAAAATTTGCCCCTTTACGCATTTGCATTGATACACAGTCCTGATGATGTGAAAAAAGGCTTCCATCCAACACTCCTCCTCCCCTCAGTTCTGTTGTTTACTGTACATGATGGAAAAGAGATAGAATTGAAGTTACAAAGGCACCCATAGAAAGGCAAGGTGCTGACTTTCAAGTGCTTGACTTTGCAGACTCAAGTTTGTTTTTAATGTAGATGATGTGTGTGGGTTTGTGATAAGCATAGAAAAAATGGAAAAAGATTTCAGTCAAAAAAACAAATTTACAAAGTTGTGTTACAGAATGTTCCCAAACACATTTGATTCAGTATACTGCTGCTTTCTTCTAACTTTATTAAATAGTAAGTATGTTCCTAATTTGCATGTATAAACTGTTCTGTAGTTGGCAAATAATCAGTGATTAGAAGATTTGTGCTATACCTATTTGTGATCCTGTAAATTTGATGCTTAGGTGCAGGAAAGTAAGAAAAAGTGCTTTATTGTTCAGGGAATATTTACTCAGCCGTTTATTACATCTCACAACCTTGCTTTTCCTCACTTCCTCTTCTAAGGCAGAAGGAATTATTGAATAAAAATATCAGGCTGTAGTTTTATGAGGAATCTATTCTTTTGAAATAGATGATATTATTGGTTGTGTTCATCAGCTGTGGGAATTTCACAAGTCAGGACATTTTTCAACCATTGTCAGCACCACTGGAATGGAGGCTTTCCAGAAAAATCTCCTGAACTGGTCACTTTTCTAATGTGCTACCTTTGAGGTCTTTTCCTCTCTATCTCACTCTGGGTTACCCTGGCAAAAGTGTTTTGCCCCAAACCTGAATCTATTTTGAACATCTAGCAAGCAGAAGAAATGCAAAAACCTGATTTGCATTTAATTATATATTGTTGTTTTAAAATAAAAAAAAGTGAGTTAACATGCAGTTGCCAATTGTCACTAATGTCACAGCCAGTCACTAATTTAAAAGGTCTACAACTGCAGAGTAATTGTACTTTAATTGCATATTTAGTACAAGAAAGTGAAGAGAGTCTAATGCATTGTATTTATGATATAGCAACCATGTGAAAAAATATATTACCATAAAGGGAATAATTATGTTTCAAGAGTGAACAAATTAATTCAGATCAACACCTAGGCACTAAAGGGTTTGTGTCCTTTTTTAACGTTTGTATCATTAAATGGCAGCAACGTTAATTTTCCATAGTTATTAATTATTGAAAATTTGATTAGAGTTGATACCCAGTGTGTTACTGTTCTCCCAGGTTTATAAGGTTAGACACTCACTGCTATCAGTCCCCCTTCTTCTATAAAGACCTTTGGCACAATACCTTACTTCCCAGACACTCAAACCAAATAACTTTTTCTCTGTCCAAAATTAAGCATTTTTGGGGAATAATAACACTAGATATTACCTAAAGTTTCATTGCTGCTTTATCAAACTGCCTCTAGCATCCAAGAGGTCTGTTCTTTCCCTGATGCGTATGGATATACAATTTCCATTAACATTAAAGTCAGGACAGTGCTTGCACATAACAAGTATTACCTTTCTATATAGAAGGAAATGTGTGGTACTCAGAGTAGCATTGTGTGAATGTGTGACATGAAAATTAACAGAAAAAAAAAAAAAAAGAAATAAAACAAAAATAAGAGGCAAGCAGAATAGTAAAAATTCTGTGAAGGGAAAGCAGCCCTGAAGGAGAGGTCTTGGAGGTATTGGTGGATGAGAAGCTCA
>WBNM01032226.1:0-10780 GCA_013399055.1 Ramphastos sulfuratus | reverse complement strand
TATATAATAGTAAATTATGAAGCCTCTTGAATTTAAACAAAGTCTCTGATATCAAAATATTTGCTTTCCTGGATGATTTGTTTCTATCAAGCTGTGCCTGTCTGCCTTAATGACTTTGGGAATAACAAAACTGTTATGTTTGCTTTGACAAAAGGCATTTCTTTTTAAGTGGTATATTCCTTTTAGAGGGGCAAGGCTGGCAACCGGTAAATACCCTTTTTATAAAAATAGGAAAGTAATTTAATACTTAGTGATGTAGATGGTTTACAAAGTTAACATTTTCCTGCTGAGCTATGCTCTACAACTGTCTGTTGTCAAGGGCTTTGTCTTGAATAGCATTTACATACACAGTTTTTGTGGGTTTGTCATTTTTTTTTATGCTGTACTTTATTCTTTCTGATTTGAACTTCTACATGTTTATGTCTTAGGAAGTAAGAATAGAAACCAGTTTTCAGAGTTGCTGACATATTTTGAAATCTGTCTATAACTGGTTTGAATAAAAAAGTGAAGGGAGGAGGGTCATCTGCAAAATCTCAAGGATCATGACAAGCGAGTCTCCTACACCCTAGGTGTGGTCTCAATTTCTGAATTCATAAGCGGTTTCTCTGCAACACAGGTGTCTGTTTTTGTTTGTTTGTGGGTTGGTTGGTTTGTTTGGTTTTTTTGTTTATTTGGGTTATTTTAATTACCAGTCTTAAGAGATGTAGAGTGTGTTGTCCTACTTCAGCGTGGTGGGTNTTCCAGTATGTGAAGAGGGCCTACAGGAAGGCTGGGGAGGGACTATTGACAAGGTCTTGTAATGACAGGACAAGGGACAATGGGTTTAAACTGGCAGAGGGGAGATTTAGACTGGATGTTAGGAGGAAGTTCTTTAATTTTGATTTGATAGAGTTTACTGGCATAGGTCTGGAATGTCATATCTGAATACTGTTAAAGACACACTTTCAAACATTTTGCTGTGGTAGGAGTAGTAACTGGGAAATTCTGAAGAAGGAAAGAGAGGTTGTAAATGCAGAAAAAGTCCTTGTAGCAGATGCCTTCATTTAGTGCTATGTAAATTAGATCAGTGTTATTCTGGTGAATGAACAAAACACTACATTTTTAGGTAAACTGAAAGATTTCTCCTTGGAGCAATGAGGTAAATATCCCAGTGGGGGTGGTGAGACCTGTGCCAGTGTCTCACCACCCTCACTGGAAAGAACCTCCTCCTAACATCCAGTCTAAATCTTCCCTCTGCCAGTTGAAACCCATTGCCCCTTGTCTTATCATTACAAGACCTTGTAAATAGTCCCTCCCCAGCCTTCCTGCAGGCCCCCTTCAGGTACTGGAAGGCTACTCTAAGGTCTCCTCGAATATTGTATTATACTTTATTATATTATACTGGATGTTAGAAGGAAGTTCTTTCCAGTGAGGGTGATGAGACACTGGCACAGATTGCCCTGGGAGGTTGTGGCTGCTCCCTCCCTGGAGGGGTTCAAGGCCAGGTTGGACGAGGCCGTGAGTGACCTGTCCTAGTGGGAGGTGTCCCGGCCTACGGCAGGAGGTTGAACTGGATGATCTGTGAGGTCCCTTCCAACCTTACCATTCTATGATTGTATGATATTATTGCATGGATGACAAGATTTGGAGACAGTGTAGAATTTCTTACTTGATTTTGGTAATATGAATGTTAAACTGTATTACTTAAGGGACTGAAGCAGATTTGGTACACACACAAGTAAATACAAAGTTTCCTAATTGCTTAATAACCAAGAACTAGGAAAAAAAACCAAGAAGTCATTGTTTGAAATGTTTATTTTTTTGAAGTAATGGTAAATATCATGTGCATCTAGGTCTGATCTGCATTAGTTCACTCTATACTCTGTAGATTGTTGCATTGTCATCATTGTTCATAGAGCTAGTGAAGTTAAATTAGAATAACTTACAACTCCTGGAAGAGTTGATTATCTGCCTTGTGTAAATTGCTGTTATTCCTGTTCCTTTGGCAGAAATAAGTTAAAGTGGAACTGTTAAAATTCTGTCCCAGTATGTCCAGTCTCCAGCTCATCAGCTTTAAAGAGGACATTTTCATAGTATTTTTTTTATCATTTAAAAACTTACGGAGCCTAATATAGTAGAATGGTAAGGTTGAAAGGGACCTCAAGGATCATCTAGTTCCTCATTAGAATTCTTACCTTTTTTTATGTATCATGTAAATAAACCAAAATAACAGGGATCTCTTGACAATGCCTGCTGCATCTTTTAAATATGCCTTCATTTCTACTTAGCCTGAAATTAGCAAAGCCTCCTCTTTGAGAAAGAATTGTTAAATTACTAAAGATGTTTCAAGAAGAGATCTCAAGAGAACTTGAATGACATGTTTGGACACAGCTTCAAAGCTATCATCAGCAGCATAACTAATTTTGTGTTGTACATTAATTTCTAGTTTAATAAAGAAGTGTAATTTATATTTTCGTTGGAGTAATAAAACCCTAATTTATTTGTTGGAATTGTGAACTTCGAATCTTGTACATGGTACAGTTGCCAATATGTGCAATATGTAGTAAATAGCAAACATGAATTAATTCACAGATAAAATTAGTATTCATTGCACTTCAGTGATTTGTCTTTGTTTTGTTTCTCTAATGAAAATTTTGATTAATTTAATCCTTGTTCTCTGCCTCCCCCACATTAGCTCCGTTGTCTTGACTTGCATCATTTGGTAGCAGCTGACTTCTTGTCTGTCTGTAGTTTGGACCTTTACATCAAATAGCAAATTAATCACAGTGAAAGAAATCCCAATAGTACTTCAATGCTTAGAGGCTTTCACAATTACCAAGAAGTGAATGTTGCTGATTTGTGTCAGAAATGGGAAGTAGAACATAGGAAAGAGGGCAGTGCATAGTGACTTAGTAATCACTAGAAGTAAGTATTGGTCAATTATCTGTACCTTCCTTTTCTTAGACTCTTCTCTCATTTGTTGTATAATGTAAATTAGGGGAAAAAATAGCAATTAAGAAAAAAAAAAAAGATACTGAGATTTGTTAAGAGATGCATAGCTTTAATACATCTCAAGTGGAAAAGCATTCTTGGGACTTTATTGGAAATCCTGCTTACATGTTGGTTCCTTTTCCCTATACCACATCTTAAACACTTAACTAAAAACACCAACATTTTTTTTCTGTCATTACTTATTAACTTGATTTCTTTTTTTGAGAAAGAAAACTTCAAGGGTGCTATTTAAAATCAAGTAACACATACAGAAACCTCACGAGTACATTGTCCAGAAGGTGCCCTCAGAAATACATCTGAAGTGCAAGCAGTCAGTGTTTTAGACTCTGAACATACTTGTTGGATATCAGTAAGTAATTTAGTCTTGTGTCAAGTTGCTGCACTATGTTAAATTCCTTTCTTTCTTAGTGACCACAAATAGTGGCTAGAACAGTAAGACTACTTTTGTATTTTGCTCTACTTCTATTGTCCTTTAAAAACAAATCAAACCAAACTAAACAAAACAAAAACCAAAACAAAACCCCAACAAAACAACAACAAAAAAACCCCCAAAAACTAAAACCCTAAACCACACACAAAAACCAAAACACCACAAAAAAACCCACCCCAGAACAACAAAATGTAACAACATCTGTGAAGAAATAGGCAAAGCAAGTGGAGGTGGGGAGTTGGTATGAACATGAAGGAGATAGGCTTTACTTATGTTGAAATACTATATTGAAATGATGGGCTAATTTAGTCTAATTTATTCTCTCTCTATATATATATATATATTTATCTTCTATTGCTTATTTCCTCAATTTTTATGTTTTTTTCTTGAACAAATAAGTACAATTTCTGTGCCTGTCTTTACAAGATACATACCATCTCTGACTTTCTGATGCTTTTTGCTATCTTTAACTAAGCTACCTCGTGTAGTCTACCTTTTTGATAGTGTGGGGGCCACAAAAGAAAGTAATTCCTTGCTCAGCTCTTAAGAGAATATTGACTTTGGTTAGATACAGTGTCAGCTTTGTTGTAGCAATGTTTTTCCTCATTTTCAGTGCTATATTGCTAGCATGGTTTAAAAGCTCAGTCCAGCACTATTCCAAGGTCATTTTCAAAGTCCTGCTGTGATACTGATTCTTCTATATTTGTCTCTGGTTTTGAACAGAATATAATATTTAGTGACTTAGCTTTTGAACAGGAAATTTAATTTATGACTCGTCTGTTTGCTTAGAAAATGGATACCACTGTGAAGGATTCTCCTAAATATATATGGAGCCCTTCTCTTTTATTCTCTTATTGAGTTCTTTGTTCCTGTGAAGCGTAGGAATACACAAAAAGAACTTTGAAAATCTAACTTTGTAGGTGTCGCTGCTGGCTGTATCCTCTGGGTCTTCCAGGCAGCACAGGCTGTGTGAGACAGCAGATGGTGGTTGCACATGCAGGGTACCCATCCAGGAAACACCACTTGCCTTCTTTCAGCATCCTTGCACTTTGTCTGCCCAAACCCCTCCAATTTATTGTCAAAACTTCAGTAACTGCTTGTAAAAACGTCAGGAACCTTTCTTCTTTTTTTAAATAGAAACCCTCTTAAATTTAGTCATCTTAATCACCATACATATTTCCAGATATAGAACTTGTTATGGTGAGTATGTGTTTTGTTTAATCTCTGAAAATGTCTGAGATGGATCAACTCTCTTAGCCTTTGAAAAAAATGTGTGTTTAAACTCGTAACAGTGACAATATATAACACAAGAACTGAGTCCCAAATGAGATGTGGCTGCAATTTTTCATCTTTCACAGCTGAGATTTGCTTCACAGATTCTACTTAAGCAAAGCTAAGCTTTTTCTTGTTAAAATTACATTTTTGGTTTGGTTTGGTTTGGTTTTCCTTTTTTTTAATGGACTGTGATCTAAGTCTGGATAAACCTATTCTTCTTCTTAAAGTGTACTAGTTGGAGGTGTCCCTGCCTTTGGCAGGGAGTTGGAACTAGATGATCTTTGAGTTCCCTTCCAACCTTACCATTCTATGATAATCTGTAGTTGTGTAGAGTAGATAATTAGGATGAGACTTGTAAAATTGTGAAACCTTACTGCTATGGAAAACCAAACTGAAACATAATGGCATTTACACAAGTTTAATGGGACCTGAACTGGTGGACACACAACGCTCAGATGTGCTTTATCCCAGCCTGAAATGTGTGTTTGTTGTTTGTGACAATGAGTGTTGTGTTTGGAAATGGAGCTCTCCTTGCAAGGTTGCTGAGCTGACACATACTGTTAGATCCACAACCTGTCACATCCCTTAAGTCACTTGTTTTCAGTATCAGATACTGAATGAATCATAAAGCATTGTGATTTCTCTCTATAATCTAGCCTGCTACTTGAACTAGAATGTTTGTGTTTTGTTTAGTTTTTCAGGAAGTGAGGACTAGATTCAAGACACTGGCACAGATTGCCCTGGGAGGTTGTGGCTGCTCCCTCCCTGGAGATGTTCAAGGCCAGGTTGGATGAGGCCTTGAGTGACCTGTACTAGAGGGAGGTGTCCCTGCCTATGGCAGGGGGTTGGAACTAGATGATCCTTGAGGTCCCTTCCCATCTTACCATTCTATGATTCTATGATTCTGATTCTATGATTATATGATCTTTTATGTAGTTATTTTTATACCACTGAAAAAAAAAATGACAGTATTTATAGCTAGGATAAAAGGTCAAAAAAAAAGGAAAGGGGTCAAAGTGCATTCAGGTGATCTTTTGTTTGAGGATTTTTGATAAAATAAGAGATGTCTGTCTCTGTGGTTATGTGAATGGTACTATTCATTTCTTTAAGTGCTCTAAAACAATGGATTTCTACTGTTGAAGTGACCTTTTAAGGTTTCGTAGTGACTCTAAAGTTTGTATTGTGGTTAGATGAATTTGTTTCCCTGGTTAAGAGATGGAATACAAAATATTAAAGCATGACATGATAGCATAGAGGTTATAATTCAGTGCTTCGTATTTCACCTAGAGTGCATGGATGTTTTGCTCTGTGAGTTTGATTGGCCAAACAAACCTGTTAATGATTTACATATGGAGGATTCTTTCTTTTTGTGATGGTTTGGGAGTTCCCCAAGCAGATATATACACTATATACAGGAATAGTTACAGAAATATACAAGTTAAAGGTAATACAGAAACACACTCCCCCTCCCAGAAATCAGAGACCCCAGGAGGGGCTCCCAACCACCCTTCCACCTTCTCCCCACCCCTCTACCTTACCCCAAGGTTTGCCTTGCACGCAAGGTGAGTTTGGAGGATCGGCCAGGGGGGTTAGAAGGAAAGTGGTTAGTGAGGTTACTTGGCAGAGAGGAGCAAAGCCAGAAGCTGCTAGACAGCCTGAGTGCTGTACACGAGTGGCTGTGTTATCTATGTTCTGAGTTCTTACCCATCTCAGCAAGCCTATGAGTGAAGTAGACATCACCATTATTTCCTTTTCTCAGCCTGTAGTATAATTTTCTCCATTAAAATATTCCAATTAGCCTCAAACCAGCACACTTTTAAATTTAAAACTTTTATAAAGGAGATACATTTTAATATATTTTGCTTCTTCAATCTTATTTTTAGCACGTGATTTCACATATCCTTAATATTTTTAAATGCAGGTAATGAATTTGGACATCCAGAATGGCTTGACTTTCCCAGAAGAGGGAATAATGAGAGCTACCACTATGCCAGAAGACAATTTAATCTTACTGAGGATCATCTTCTTCGCTATAGATTTCTAAATGCATTTGATAGAGATATGAATAAATTGGAGGAAAGATTTGGCTGGCTTGCATCTCCCCCGGTAAGCTGTATATACTAAATGCTAAGTTTTTAGTCACCAGGTGGGTACATGTTCAGAATAACAATACCAAATTTGCATGTAGAACTTTTAAACAGCACTTTATTATGCACTGCATAATACTCTGCCGTATATTTCAAGTTGTCAAAACATGTCAGTGAAATATCTTCCACTGATAATAGAAATCTGAAGCAGTCTCCTCTGAGCTTAGTAGCAAGCTCTTTTCTCATCGTTAATGCTGTTTTTTATTTAGTAACTGCAGATTGGATAAAGCAGACTATAAAGTTGTCTGTAATCTAATCCAAGGATTGCTTTGGGAAAGCATAAATCATCAGAACAGATTCATGTAAATAATGAACCTGTTAGAAATTTTCAGTGTAGTATAGTGTAAGTTATAGTCTCCTGATCTTCAAACTGTCACTTTAGTATTTGCCTGTTTTACAAAGAATAGTCTACTTTTTACTAAGGCAACTGAATTATTGTATTTTATTGATGTTTAATTATCTCATAGTAGCCATAATTCACAAATTGCTTTGTGTTGGAGGACATCTTCAAACATCATCTTGGCCAACCCCCCTTCAGTGAGAAGGGACACCTCAAACTAGATCAGCCTGCCCAGGGCCACATCAAGTCTGATCTTAAATATCTCCAGAGACAGTGCCTCAACCAGATCCCTAGGCAGCCCATTCCAGTATTTTAACACTCTCATTGTAAATAATTTCTTCCTTATGTCCAACATAAGTCTACCCTGCTCCAATTTAAAACCATTGCACCTCATCCTATCACTACAAGCCCTTATAAACAGTCCTTCCCCAGCCGTCCTATAGGTCCCCTTCAGATATTGAAATGTAGCTATAAGATCTCCCCAGACCCTTCTCTTCTCCAGGCTGAACATACCAAATTCTTTCAGCTTGTCTTCATAGAAGTGCTCCAGCCCTCTGAACATCTTGCTGGCCCTCCTCTGGACTTCAATTTGTTTTAATGGATGTCTCATTATTAATAGCTTAAACAAATAGAACAAATGCAATATATGCAGTAGTTTTAATATGGCTTACCAAAGCAATTTCTCACACAGACTTGAAAAAACAAACAAAAGGCATGTCCAGTGCTTCATTTTCCAGATTACTAACTGTAAATGTGATGCAGATCCCTATAACAAATAGATTGAAGACTTGATGTGATAAAAGGAATCAATTTTGTGGAAAAAACCCCCCCACATTACCAATGTTTGAGCAGGAGTTTTTCAAGTGTTCTATACCTAAAATGTTTATACCTCTTTAATTTTGTATTGCCTTACAAAATGTTATCTACATTTAAGTAATAAAAAAATTGATATGACATTATATTGGCAAACAGCATCAGATTGCATGTTAGTGACCTTTTCTGTGTTGCTTGAATTTTTGACTGGTTTACTTGAAATGAGATACAGAAACTGTGCTTTTTTTGTGAGTTGGTTGTTTGCTTTGACACTGGGTTTGGGGGAGGAGAGTTGGGAATTTTTTTCTGTTTGTGTTTTGCTTGTTGTTGTTGTTTTGGGATTTGTTTTGTTTCTCATTTTGTAGTGTTGTATTCTTTTCTTTCCTAGGCCTATGTGAGTGAAAAGCATGAAGCCAATAAGGTTATAGCATTTGAGAGAGCAGGTCTCATTTTTATATTCAACTTCCATCCGTATCAAAGTTATGTGGACTACAGAGTGGGTATTGAGATTCCAGGAAAATATCCTTTTCTTTCCTGTTTTGCTTGTACAAGAAAACTTTAGAATTTGAAAACTAATTTTATTTCTGATTTCTAGTACAAATGCAAACTGTAGTTCAAAGGTAAGAAACCTCATATTTATCATCACAGAATCACAGAACCTCAGAGGTTGGAAGGGACCTCCAGAGATCAAGTCCAACCACCCTACCAAAAGCAGGATCCCCTGGCGTGGTTTGCACAGGAGTGCATCCAAGTGAGTTTTGAAAGTCTCCAGAGAAGGAGACTCCACAACCTCTCTGGGCAGCCTGTTCCAGTGCTCTGTCATCCTCACTGTAAAGAAGTTTCTCCTCATCATGAGGTGAAACCTTCTATGTTCCAGTTCATAGCCATTGATCCTTGTCTTATTGCTACTGATCACTGAAAAGAGATTAATCCCACCCACTTGACAACCACCCCTCAGATATTTGTACACATCTCCTCTCAGTCTTCTCCAGACTAAACAGCCCCAGGTTTCTTAGTCTTTCTTCGTAGAGGAGATGCTCAAGTCCCTCAGTCATCCTCGTGGCTCTCCACTGGACTCTTTCCAGCAGGTCCCTGTCTCTCTTCAACTGGGGAGCCCAAAGTCAGACACAGTATTCCAGATGTGGTCTCAGCAGGGCAGAGTAGATGGGGAGAAGAACCTCCCTAGACCTGCTGGACACACTTTTCCTGATGCACCCCAGGATGCCATTGGCTTTCTTGGCCACAAGGGCACATTGCTGGCCCATGCAGAACTTGCTGTCCATCAGAATTCCAAGGTCTTTCTCCACGGAGCTGCTTTCCAGCAGGGCAGCCCCCAACCTGTACTGGTGCTTGTTGTTATTCCTCCCCAGGTGCTGGACCTTGCACTTGTCCTTATTGAACTTCATAAAGTTTACCTTCACCCAGCTCTCAGCCTCTCCAGGTCTCGTTGGATGGCAGCACAGCCTGACAGGCTGTCGGCTAACCCCCCCTGGTTTTGTATCATCAGTGAACTTGCTGAGGGTACACTCAATGCCTTCATCCAGGTTGTTGATAAAAATATTGAACAAAACTAGACCCAGTACTGATCCCTGGGGAAGACCACTGGCATATAATCTTGCTTTAATTCTTAGTGTACAACAACAAATAATTTAGAAATTTGCCTTCTTCATGAGATAATTTTGTAAAAGAAAAAAAAGAAAAACCTCCATTTAAAGACTATATAGTAAAGTTTCCTTGTAATGCCTTGGGTTTTGGAATTACATTGAGTGATGAAAAAGCAAGCAGCTCCTGCTTCCTAAATGAGCTATAGAAAATGGCCACAGTAAGATGAGGCTGTGTGCACAGTCATACAGGAAAATTCATTGGTTTAAGCCTTCATCAGGAAGGTCCAACAATATCTGTTTCAGAACTGGGGGGACTGAGAAAGTGCTTTTAGCTCAGCTGAGCAGTAAAGTACTGCTCCTGAGTAATTGGCTGGTTTTGTGTTTGTGACTGAATTTTTAGCATTGAGGGAGATTCAAAAAATGTAATGCTAACTTGCTAGAGGAATTCAATTTGACCAAATTCAGTTTGTTTCAAGTCCTTTGACAAGCATGGTCTGGTGAATCTTGCTGTGTCAGTTTAAAGTACTGCAGTTCCATGCAGTTTTGGCCTACTCTTTATGTGTCATCGAGTTTAGGAAACTTAACTACTGTAATTCAGTTGCTTTAGTTCAATCTATTACTCTAACTTCTGAGCACGGCTGAATTGACCTATAGTATCTCAGGAGCTTTTGCAAATGTGTTTCAATCCATTCCACCTATTCTCATTCAATTTCTGCCTTTCTTTTTTAAGGATGCTAGAAGTTCAATTAGCAGAAATTCTGAAGAAACACCTTTTTTTTAATCTCTTAATAAATTTATAACACTTATTTTCTCTACCTTTCATAACACATCTTCATCAGGCTTGTATTTAATTATGATTATATATGAGGCCATTTTCCTAACTTCATTTTCTGATTTGTGCTAAATTAATTGAATGCCTAGACATTGTGTTTTCTGGGTTTATAAAGACCCTGCACACATTGTTACAAAAATTATGCTCCTTGGCACTTAGATTTAAAATGATATTAAGGTCTGCTTAGGCTTCTGGAACTATTTGGGCTTTTTTGTTTCTGTAAATATATTTATGACCAGGTCTACTATTTAATATAAGCATATTTTTTTCATTTTTTATCTGTAATCTAAAGTTTTTAGTCATTTCAGAAACAGTTCATGATATTGTTGCCATCCAGAGGGGCCTGGA
>WBNM01032225.1:424329-493500 GCA_013399055.1 Ramphastos sulfuratus | reverse complement strand
CAGAAAGTTGGTTAACAGGATTATAACATGGAGCCACTTGGCATCACTCAGAGTGCACTGCTTGGAGGGATACACAAATAAGAAGTGGAGGCACCTACAAAGATCATACTTTAAAGGTACCTGTCCTGCCAACTTCTGCATGACTATGCCCATGTACAACCACAGGCCCAAGTGGAGCTCCCCAGCACACACACACACCCCCCCGAATCTGAGTGCCCACACACAAACACACACCCAACACAACCTGAACCAGAGCTCACTCACACACACACGCACAACCAGAGCTTCCCCACACTAGCACACATACGACCTTAACCTGAGCTTCCCCATACACACACACACACAACCTCAACCGGAACTTCCCCACACACATACAACCGGGGCTTCCTCACACAAACAGATGCACAACCTGAAACGGAGCTCACAAAAGTGGACAATGAGCAAAAAGGTGTAAAAACTGCTACATGCAAGGAGTGTCACAATGCTAACAAGCTAAGTCGAGCAACCGTGTTGCTGGTATTTCCTGTCTAAGATCCAGTTGTAGGTGGTTTTTATATACATGGTTTCCCACCACCCTTTTTTGGATTAATACACCCAATAATAGGACACTAGTTGTTTAAAATAAAGTCTTTTAACTAAAGAAGGGATTTTTAATAGCACTTAAACAGACTGCTTGTCTCTCCTGCAGCCACAAGATGGCACCAGAGGACAAGCAATTCCTTTAGAAGTTTCAAGTAGTCACTATCTAGGAAAGTCTATCAGAAACTTCTGTCCTGCAGACACCAAATTTCTCACTCACCACTTGAACCTAAAATAACCTTCAGCCCTTCACAAAGCTCACCTGACGGCCCACCTTTCAGACACTCCAGGTCGTTTTTTATCACCCACAAAAAAGCCACTAAATAAAACTCGTACAGAATATGCTATCTTAACAGCAACCAAGGCAAGACACTGAAACACTGGAATAGGTTGCCCAGGAAGGTTGTGGATGCTCCCTCCCTGGAGTTGTTCAAGGCCAGGCTGGATGAAGCCTTGAGCAACCTGTTCTACTGGGAGGTGTCCCTGCCTATGGCAGGGAGTTGGAACTAAATGATCTTTGGGGTCCCTTCCAACCTAAACCACTCTGATTCTATGAAAGCAGGGGTAAGATCCACAGTCATAAGGAACTTCAATTAGCAGGCAGGTGGATATGAAACACAGGAGCAACTGTCAGCTCCACTCAAAAACTAAATTCTCTGCTTATCCAGGCCTGAAAATAGTAACTTTTTACCTAGTTCACAAATGCCTAAGCAGAGGTTCCATGGAAAAAGAACTGTCAGATGCTTATACAATACAGGCTGGAGAAGGCTGTGAAAACTGATGTGGTTGATGTCCATTGTATTTATTGCACTTTGAATCTTTTCTGGTTGTGACTGAATCTTGATTGAAGTTTATTTATTACACAAAAGATGCACAGTAAGCTTGAAATGATACTTTGCAGATACTGTGTTACTGTTCACGGTATGTGAACATCATGCTTTTACGGTTTCTTACTTGGGTAGAGTCATGAAAAGAAACTAACCTCAGCAAGAAATGGGTGAGGAGAAATGAAAACCTGCTTCAGTCTAAGCTAAACTCTAAGCAGCACATGCTTAATTAAATTCTCAGACCAGGGCAGTATAAGACAACAGTCTGATACTGCCTGTAATAAAGATGGAAAGTGAATCTGAATCACTGTAGCACCCAGAATTCCCTGTTTTGTATCAGCAAGTGTAATAGGTCCAGCACTGAAGCCAAAGGACACTCAGCATTGTGGTTTAAAATAAAACTCTCCAAAGATGCTTTACTAATTTATCTGCAATGCAATTATCTGCATTTTATTTATATACATAATGTGATTTATTTATTATCTCTTGCAACAATGGCACCTGGGAACTGAGTTACAGACCCCAGAACTGTGCTATGCATTTCAGACCAGGTATCCACTGAATGCATCTCTCTCAACACCACCAGCCTAATTTATTTCTTAGTCTTCCTTCCTGTCTTCACACTGAAATGTTTACCGTACCAGAAAAACATTTAAAACTTCAAGAGAAGCTAGACACATAACAAAAATCCACCCTTTCTGGTGGGGTTCCTCCTACCACTTCCTTTATTTCTTTTTTTTTTTTTTGTACAGTAAAAATACTTTAGGGCTTTATTTCTCATAAATCCCATATTTTGGCAGTCAGCATTCACAGTACTTATATTTCAACAGAAGCCACAAATTCTTGCATTCTCTTGCAACACAGTTTGCATTTTCCTCTTTCTGATTTGCTCTGGTAAATCTTTCTAGTCCTTTGTTATATTACAGTACTGCTTAGAACACACTTCCTCCAGCATCTCTTGCACGTAGCAGGACATGGTAATATAGCTAAAATAGAATAAAACTTGACTTCAAGTGACATACACTGCAATCTTCTAATAGTTCACCATTTATTATTTTGCTAGTCTTCTTAACTGCTTATGCTTGTTCACTGGATTGTTAAGAAAAAAAAACACAGACTGAAATGCCTTAGACAAGAGGATGGTGCAGGACACTTTTTGGTTTTCAAAACAAGTGGATATAACTCTCTTGGATCAATGAATAAATCTCTCTGTATCTTTCACTACCAGGAGATTAACCTTCTCCACAAACAGCTCAAAACTCTATTTCAGAGTGCATCCACTAAAGAGAACTGCCTAGTGCTTGGACTTAATGGAGCCTCTCAAGCAATTAGCATTAACACTAATTACATATAATCCCAGTCTTTAAACTATGTACAGGAATTCTCAATCCTCTGAACAAAAGATGCCAATGACTGCAGCTTTGCTAGTATCAATACAGGGAAGCAATTCAATTCAATTTCATCCCACTAGCAAGTACCACCTTCAAAACACTGAAATAAAAGATGTCTGCCCTTACACAGTGAAAAGTTTCAAAGAAAACACACTTTTGCTGAAGCACCAAGCACAGCATCCTTACTTTGTTTCAGCAGAGCACCTTCTCTGCAAAGATCTGGAGGAGTCTTGCAGAAGAACAAGGCTGAGACTTCAATTTGTAATTGAAAAGTCACCTTTCCCCATTTGCAGTACTGTTGGATTACATAGTGCTTCACAAAATAAAAATTAGAAAAAAGCTTTCTGTATTGCCCTTGTTCTCTGTGCACCTGTGTGAAGATGTGCTTACCTGTGGCATTTATTCTGTTTTTTGGTACCCGTGTCACCAACTCTCCCCTTAGCCAAGCAAGATCACAAAAATCTAAAATGCTACTGCCATGGTTACAATTGATCACTACAGTAATGTATTGTTTTCAGCATAAACCAAACATTTACAGGCACAGCCAAGATGAAGAGATACCTGAGAGTAACACCCAACCACACGCCACATGAAGACTTACTGTTTAATAGTGCATCCCTAGGAAAATATATAGCAACAATAAAAAATTATCACTTCTGTTTGGAATGGTGATGGACTGGATGAGATCAAACGAGGCAGAGAATAATATAAACCTCAAGTTTTCAGCTGTAAGATGAATTTTCAAAACACTGTCACCAAATGCTGTTGTCCAAGGAGCTGAGGTGTGGATAGAGGGGTGGGCAGGAGGTGCAGCCAAGGGAAATGAAGCAAGGAGGCACTGGCAGACAACAGCACTGAGAAGTAAGGGATGGCAAGTGAGAGACAGAACAGGAGCTGCTGCCCCTGTTTATGCACAGAGAAGCTAGAAATCTTGAAATGTTTAATACAAACAATGCCATCTGACTTTTATTAGGCTGTACTTTTAATAACTCAACTGCTAGATTCCAGCTGTCGCCTATTCACAAACAGCTACAGAATTAACACCTCAGAAAGCAAGTCTGCAGCCTTGCAGGCAGAGACAGAAGCTCTCACACATTTCATATATTTAGATCCTCTTCGCTTGCCACCTCAGGCGACGAAAAAAGTTTTCTACCAGACATTTGCAAAGCACACAGCTACACACACTATGATCTATTCTCCCTTTACAGAAACCAAATTTATCTGTTACAGCACAAGGAGAATGTTTCTGGTTTTGTGATAAAGAAGAAATGCACATCCAAATAATCTGCTTATGAAGCCAGCAGCACATCGCTACATATCAAAGTTTAATCCCAGTAACATAGGATACATCTGGGCAATATACATTGCAGCAAGCAAATCTCAGACCTGTATTAGCACGGCTTGCTTGCTGCTACAACTTGCTTCCTGCTTATGGTAAATTATCCAATGCATGGACAGAAATTGCCACAGTGTTTACTCTTTCTTCACTTAAACCAGACCTTTGAGTATTTACTGAGTGACATTTTATGGCTTACAAAGCAATCTGCCTTTATTGTCTGGTACTCTTCTACCCAACATAATGCCAAACAGCTGACTATCTGCTTTCTAAAAATGGACTGTGCTGCAAACAGCATCCTGACAATTTAATAATTTGTCAAAGTAGTCCAACCAGTTATTATGAAGTATGTATCATAGAGTTCAGAGGTAAAGGTCATCTACTTACTCATACAGCAAAGTGCATCTGCTGACACTAAGAAGCCACAAATTAAAAAAAAAAAACCACCCAACCAAACAACAAAGCCTGAGACTTTCCCTAGTAGACCTGACCATACAAATTCTACTACCCATAGCAGGAGCTGCAGATCCCCAAGAATGCCACTTCTCTCCCCATTTGTGCCTTTTTCGCAATCGGTATCCCTTCTCTGTCTATGATATTGCTCCACCTGTAGGGGAAAGGAATTTACATCATGGAATCACAGAATAGAATCATAGAATCATCCAGCTTGGAAGGCACCTCTAAAGGTCATCTAATCCAACCCTCTGCAGTAAGCAGGGACATCCTCAACTAGATCAGGGTCCCCAGAGCCCTGTCAAACCTCCCCTTGAATATCTCCAGGGATGGAGCCTCAACCACCTCTCTGGGTAATCTGTTCCAATGCTCAACCACTCTCCTTGTAAAGAACTTTTCCCTAACATCCAATCTAAAATTACCCTTCTCTAGTTTGAAACCATTGCCTCTCATCTCTATGCTTCTTGGAGGCCTCCTTCACATACCAGGTGGTCTCCCTGGAGCCTCCTCTTCTCCAGGCTGAACAACCCAGCTCCCTCAGCCTGTCCTTGCAGCAGAGATGCTCCAACCTCTTGATCATTTTTGTGGCCCTCCTCTGGACCCATTCCATCAGGTCTATGCCCTTCCTATATTGAGGGTTCCAGACCTGGACGCAGTACTCCAAGTGAGGTGTCAGCAGAGCAGCGCAAAGGTGCAGAATCACCTCTCTGCTTCTCTGGCCACACTTCTTTTCATGCTGCCCAGGATGTGATCAGCCTTCTGGGCTGCAAGTGCACACTGTCTGCTCATGTCCAGCTTCTAATCCATCAGCATCCCCAAGTCCTTTTCCTTAGGGCTGCTTTCTACCACCTCCTCCCCCAGCATGTATTGACAGTGAGGGTTGTTCTGACCCAGATGCAGGACTCTGCATAAGGTTGAATCTCATAAGGTTCACCTGGGCCCACCTCTCCAGCTTGTCCAGGTCCTTCTGGATGGCATCCCATCCATCCAGTTTATTCACAGCACCACTCAACTGGGTATCATCTGCAAATCTGATGATGGTGGACTCTATCCCACTGTCTATATCAATGATAAAACCATTAAACAGCAGAGGACCCAGTATTGACCTCCACTTGTCTCCTACCTTAGACACCAAACAAGATGACTAGAGTGACATCATGGGTCTAGCCCAGGAGTCTAACACTGAAATAGAATTTTGTATTTATTTATTTTCTTTTAATGACAAATTTGTCCCAGGAAACACTAAGTTCTCTCTGATTTTATAACAGACAAAGAAAAGAGAATCTAGTGTTTAAGCATGGGCATTGATACACTCAGATGGTAATTCTGGGAGGACACATGGGACAAACATGTTTAGACACTGCATTTGAAAACCTGTTTTTATAGCACATCTTCCCCAGTGAAAGCAATATAGACCTCATTAAAAATGTGGGTTTTTATCTGTTTCCAACATTATATATACATAATATGAATATATTATGCAGATCTACACACAAATGGATATGAAAATGAGACTGCTGTGCTATACCCAGTCACAGGGTAAATTTTCAGATTTATCTTGGTTCCCTAGCCCCTAAAAGGTTTCATATTGGATATTCAAATCAACATTTAATATACAAAATGCATGTTTTAGGGAAATGAGGAGGCTGAGTCCTTTAAGACACTGAATAACTTACTCTCACACTGACTTCAGAATTCATTCACTTTATCACGCAGAGTTGCCACTACCGTGCTGGGTAGAGAACCCTCCAAAGAACCTTCATTAGCACAGATATGGCAGTGACTCAGTCACTTGAGAGGATTCACACTCCTAGGAATTTTATGACCAAAACTTTTGCATCTGGTTACTGATGTTAATGAAAATATGAAATAGGGACTCTCATCAATGCCTCTGCCAGGAAAGACACCATCAGTTGTCTCACTCTAAATGATCCTCACATAAGATGCAGTAGCTGGTTCTGAAGTGATCCAGCCTTGATTTTGTTAGTTCCGCCTCTTTAACCCTGTGGATATAACAGGTGCTTGGACTTTGCAACAGCATTCATTTAGCTGGGAAAGACCAGTGCTCTTACCAGTTAACTAAAGAATACCTTGTTTTCAGCTCTCTCACCCTCATTTAGGTGCTTTTGCCCTACTAGTTTTTAAGATTAGACCCTTTAAGAGGTAGAAGGTTATGGTCTTCAATAGCACACATTATTTGGTTTATTCCCACACTTTGATGCTCTGCTGTCTTCTCTGGACGGGGTTGGTCTGTTATTTACAATATACAGTGTTATTATTTCAGGGTTACCATCATTTGCCAAGTCATCACAATGGTGGTGTAGTTAATTGCAGAGATAAGGAGAGGGAAGAAGGGAAGCATTTCTATTTAGCATGGTACCTACTGCTCCTCACTCTGATCGCATCAACATTTCCACAGGACCTGCCTTGTTTCTAAGCACAAATAATACTAACTTACTGAAAAAAAGGTGAAAGAAAAATGCTTTCCATCCCAAATAGAAGTCAAATTATACTACCCTAAGCTTAATCAAAGTCCTCTACTTTTAAAAACTACTGCTTTAGCAAGCAATTTAATTAGTTCATAATACAATTTAGAGAAAAATTGCTCTTAAGGCACTCTAGTACGTGCCTAGTTAAGCAACTGTACAAAAACATGCACAGTAGAGTTAAGCTTCCAACAGTCTGCAATTATTTAAACAGTTACCCCAGGGAACACTGCTCTCAAGTCAGCCTTAGGTCGAGGTGAGTTTCTGAGACATGGCAAATCTCAGCATCACACAACAATTCACCCACCTGTGCTGGGAGCCAAGGACCTGCATTGAGCATCCCTGAAGCACACCATAGCATCCCACCCCCTCATTTATTTTTCAAAGAGATTGTTGCTCACCTTTGCCATTTGCAGAATTCTCTATGAACTGAAAACTGTTTAATACATTTTGTATTGTTAGGCAGAACAGTACACTTCTCAAAAAATTATAGCAGGTGGTATCTTATAGCACCTCCATTGCACTGACTAAGGATCCTACTGAGGTGGATGATTGGCTACAAAATTAATAAACAGGTATCAAAATGTGGGTTTTTTTGAAAGAAGACAGGGTGTTAAGGTTGGAGGGGCAAGTTATTGCTTCCTGTGTGCACATGCGATATGATTTCTTTATTTGGTTTCACTGTAAACCAAAATCAGCATTAAACTCAAGTAGGAAACCAAGAACATCTTTCTCATATTCTCAGACAACAATCATGTTCATAATGCAACTAAAGGGGGTTGAGAAAGGGACCAATTTTCTTTCGAGATGCTTTTATCTCCTCAAATTATCTTAGCAAAACATCTTTAACCCCTCAACTAAATGCATTACTGTCACTATCTCCCAGAACAACAAAGACCAAAGACTTTACAACCTTTTGGGTGCTAAGTTTACACACTACATTTTCAGAATGCAGCTCAGGGAAGGGGTATAGCATGAGGGTTTTAATCAAAGCTTTTTTCTCTTGAGCTTGATCCAAAATGAGAATAGCCTTACCTCTGTCCTTACTGCTTTCCCTCCCTTTGTGCCGGTCACAGAGGCATCACACTTCCCACCACAGCCAGCTATGAAGCTCCCAACACTGCCACCACTATTAGCTAAAAGGTTGCTGTGTCCAGGCAAAGGCTAAAAGTGCAGAGACCTCAGAAGCCACAGGAGGTCCCATTCCCCTCAATGAAGGAGCTCACCCAACTACCCAACCTCCAGACACAAGGAGGTTCACAGCCTGAGGTGGTATACTTCAGCCTGCTTCTCCAAGCCTTGGCAGACCAACTCCCTGTTGCCTGCTGCCCCCAATATAGCTCTTCGATGGTTTGGGAGTTACCTACCTCCCCACACTTCGTAAAGTCACTCAGACTAGACTCAGCAGGCTGGAAGTTAAGGACTGAAGCTCTATTTACAGCTTAGCACAATGTACAAGCAGATATATACACAATAGACATGAACAGTTACAGAAATATACAAGTTAAAGGTAATACAGAAACACAATCCCCTCCCAGAAATCAGAGTCCCCAAGAGGGGCTCTCAACCACCCTTCTACCTTCTTCCCACCCCTCTACCTTACCCCAGAGTTTCTCATACGTGCAAAGTGAGTTTGGAGGAACGGCCAGGGGGGTTAGAAGTGGTTAGTGAGGTTATTCAGCAGAGAGGCCAAGACCAAAACAGATAGAGAGCCTGAGACTCTCCATGAGACAGTGTCTATGTCTGTGTTCTTATTCTTATACATCTCAGCAAGCCTGTAAGTGAAGTAGACATCACCACTGTTTTCTTTTCACAGCCTATAATCTAGTTTTCTCCATTAAAATATTCTAATTAGCCTCAAACCAGCACAAGCTCTTTGCCTTCATCCTTAAGGAGAGGCTAAATAAACAACGGGGATGTTTTTTAAGGCCTTTTTCTTTTTAGAACAGAAAAACTGATAAATAAGCAGAGAAAATTTAACTTCCTGAATTTTCACAGAGAATTTGTTGTTACCTTTACACAAACATATATGCTCCCTTTGCAGGAAAAGGGAAAGGGTTTCTACCACAAAGCTAAGAGGTTTTATTTTTTGGTTTTATGTATCAATAAAATCAAATTACAGGTGCCGAGGGACATTTATTTCTATGCTAAATATCTTATGTTAAGGTGTCAATTAAAGTTTTCCTGAAGTGGAAAGTTCCTTAGCAAAAAATGAACGCATTAAGAATGAGCATACCATTCCCCAGAGGACAGAATATAAAACAACCTGTCAAGTAATCAAAGGTAACCAAAGAGAATGTGTTAACTCCCTGATGTTTTTTTCTGTTCGGCATCAGGTGAATGCAAGCTCTTTTACCACCTGACGGAGCCCTGTTCTATTAATTCCCTGCTTCTCTCTTTCCATACTCCTTTTATCAGCACTAAAAAGCTTCACAAACTGGTGGCTGACAAAGACATACACTGACTGTGCATTATTTTAAGGACAACACCAACTCCGACCAGGCAGCAAAAGCTGTCAAGCACACATGCCACTTAAAAAGCAGACTAGAACACAGGTATGCTTTGAAACGTACTGAACTGTTAATGAAAATTAAGTTCAGCAGTACAAGTCTGTATTTCTTACGTGCTGGCAAGGGAGAGCCATGGCATTCAGTTTGATGCATCTGTAAGTGAGGATTGTTCATCCTTAATTCATAAGAGAAGGCAACAGGAAAATTCCATGAATTCGAGAAACTGTTTCTAATCAAACTTTTCACATTTTGACTGAATATAAGCAATGTGGTACAAAATACTTGCAGGAACTGGAAACAGCTGTGATCTGGAGGTCAAAATTGCACCCTACACAACTGAGACACCAAATGTACATTTAAAGGAACAACTATCCTAAGTAGAAGACTTAAACTACACAGATACAAGTACTTAAAAACATGAGTGTTCTACTCCGATAGTTACTCTTAATTAATGAGTTACTCTTAAAACAATCAAAAAATCTCACACCATGAATAAGAACTGATTGAGATATTTGGGGTTACTTCCTTTACTTTTCCTTCAAAAAAAAAAAAATTAAATGAAAGAAAAAAACAGAGAACGGCTTAGGTTGGAAGGGACCTCAGAGATCATCTACTCCAACCTCCACACCACAGGCAGGGACACCTCTCAACTAGATTTGGCTGCTCAAGGCCTTACCCAATCTGGTCTTGAACACACCTGGGGAGGAAGCACCCACAACCTCCCTGAGCAGCCTATTCCACAATTTCACCACCCTCCTACTGAAGAACTTCTTACAAAGATCCAGTCCAAACCTGCTCTCCCTCAGCTTCAAACCATTCCCCCTTGGCCTATTGCTAGACCCTGTTACAACAAGTGCCTCTCCAGCCTTCCTGTAGGACCCCTTCAGGTGTTGGAAGGCAGCTCTAAGGTCCCCCTGGAATCTTCTCCTCTTCAGGCTGAACAGACACATTTCCCTCAGCCTATCCTCACAAAAGAGGTTTTCCAGCCCTTGGATAATCTTTGTGGTCCCAAACAAGACCAATAAGCACTGTAGAAGATCAGTATTGAGGTCTAACTTCTGTTCCCACTTCAACAAATCACAATGAATAGAGAAAATCTGGCCTAGGAAATGCAGATATTTCTCTCAGACTATGCAGACAGAAGTATTTCCACTCTGAAGCTCACCTTGTTGCAGCATATTTTTAATATAAGAAGTGCACTTCCCCCCACCCTCAGAATTAGTCTTAATTAAGAAAGGTTATGCATAAAGAGAAGGAAAAAGTACAATTCTTTGCTGCAGCTATTAAAAATTCATATGCACAACCTTCTGAGCTTAAAAGTTGGTTAAAGTCAGTCAAAGTTCATTACACTGCTTACCTTTTTCCCTCCTGTTACAAACTGCTTGAAGTGGGATCTTACAAAATGAGGATGAACAGCAACAATCTCGAGGGAGGGGAGAAAAAAAAAAACAAAAGAGAGGATTGTGGCTTAAACAAGAGTTTACAGGGAGCAGCACATCAGTTTTTAAATTAGATAACCCTTTGCCAAGTATTATATCCAGGTTCTTTCTCTGAACTAAAGCCTAGTTGTTTCAGATATCTCTGTTTTTCCCAGAAAAGAAAGAAATTGTATTATATGGTATGTGACAAGTCAGACACCTAACACTGAGGGCCACGTTACACTGAACAACTACTTTCTCTTGTGCAGCAGGCAGCAGAATCAGGACCAGCAGAACAGGACTGCCATGAGCAAGGGCTACCCCAATTAAGTCATGTTGTGGGCCTGCCTAGAGGGCACACACCCCTCATCCCCATTGCAGGATGACCTCTTGTAGCATCAACACACCTTAGTCTCTTTGCCCTATCTGTTAGGTGTCAAGTGCTGGACATACAGATGTAAGAGCAGTAAGGCCCTAGGAGGCAAGTGATCACATCTGAGGTGTGTGAAAACTTAACAGCCTTCTCCTCTTTTTTTCCCCACCAAGAGCAGCTGCAACACAGAATACACAAAGCAGCAAAATGCAATTGTTTGCCCACACCATCTTTCCTCCTTCAAGGAACATTTCATTTTAAGAAACATTCTCATTTAAGAAGTTAGAGCTTCCCATACACCAACTAGAGGTGCTCCTTCAGCAGCCAGGTGCCACACAGCACTCAAGAAGAGTATAAATGAAGTTTTCCCTTCAGAGTACAACTGTAATCTTCCCTTCAGACAGGGTACATCAGCATCATCACCCACTGTTTTATCCCAAGGTAGCTTAGCAGTTATGGATTGGCTGCAAAATATTGACCCCACAGTTAGCAGAACCCTTGGAATTTGTAGCACAGATCTACAAAGAAGGCAATACGCTGAGACAGGTAACAGCTGAACCAAGACAATTTCTCTTTCACTTAGCCTTCTGTATTTGAAAAGCTCAATAATATTTCATACAAACCCAAGGTTGGCTTTCTCTCTGCCTAACCAGATGAAAAGCTTTTATGTTGAGATAGATAACTATTTTCTACCGGCTTAAATAACATTACAAGGAAGTGATACTCCTCTCTCTCATTTAGATTCAATGTGACCTTTCTGTTATTAAAGACGATGACAACACAATTACTAAAGATTAAAACAAGCACTTACTTTAATAGGACAGTCAAACGTTTCATGAAACTCTTCAGCTGAATACAGCCCAAACACCTGCACCTAAAGCACATAAAACACCAAAAAACATTTACCTAATAACCACTTGGCAAATAAAGGTGGATGTAAATCACTAACAACTTGAATATTTATCTAAAAGCTAACAGTTTTATCTTTTTTTTCCTGAAGTGAAAATGTCACCTTTAACAATGTTAATTAAGGTTAATTGAGACATCTTGAGTTTCTATTATGGCATGTCTCTAAATATTTGCAGCAGTGCAGAATGCTTATTTGAATATTTTCCTTTTTTTTTTTTTCTTTCTTCCTCTTCCTTTTTTTTCCTTTTCTTTTTCCTTCCTCTCTTTTCTTTTTTCCTTTTTTCTACTTCTCTTTCATTTTTCCTTTTTTTAAAAATTTTCTGCTTTTTTTCTTCTTTTCCACCTCTTCTTTCCTTTTTTTTTTTCCTTCTCTTTTTTTGTTCCTTTTTTTAAAACCTTTGTTTTGTTGGGGTTTTTATGTTACTAACACAGCCAAAAAGTTCTTGCTTTAGGCTGATCAAATATGTTTAACAAATACTGATCTAAGGTAACATAATTTATCTTCCCCAAATATTACTAAAAAGTCTTTCCTTCTGAGAAAGAATTGTGCAAATCTTCCCCCCTCCAACCATGCAGGGTTTACATAATAAAAAATTTAATTTGTCACAATAAAGCAAAATCAGCCTGAAAATTAACAAATACCGATCTAAGCAAGATAAGAGTAACATAACAATATTTGGAGAAGATAAATTAAAAATTTTCCTTCTGAGAAGGAATTGTGCAATTTTTTCCCCCCTCCAGTCATACAGGGTTTAGATAAAAAAAGAAATTTGTGACAATAAAGCAAAATCAGCCTGAAAAACACCAAGTCCATATGCTTCTTGGCATCCTCTCCTCCTCCCAAGCACATTCAGAGTTTTATTCCATGGTGATGGGAAATGTCTTTCTCTGAAAATTCCTCTCTTCTCATCTATGTTGGTGTTTCAGGACATTTAGTACTGAAGCTGTAACCATAGGCCATTAGGATACCTATCAGAATTAATCCACCTGAAGGAAGATCAATGCTAAAAAAAGCCCAAAACGACAACAACAAAAAGTAAGTTTCTACTGTCAGAAGAATTAACAGATTTTTAAATGTTTTCTTTACTTACAGAACAGGTGAAGAAGTATCCAGTGTTAAGAAATATTACACTTAAGTGCTGTAACTACAAAAACCTCCAGAAAGCCTATTCCATCAAGACAACTCCCTTTGGGGCTCATTTCCATCATAATTTTAACAGGTTACCACCAACTGAGAGAAGTTGTTGGAACAAAACCACCCCAGCAGGCGCTGCTGGTGGGAGAAGGGAAGAAAGAGAGCATCACATCAAACAACTGGTGGAAAACTGTATCTGACAGCAAATCTACTTCAGAAAGTTCTTAGACAGGTTTAGACATTATCCTTATTTTCTGGAAAAGATAAATCCCTTCAATAACTCTAGTCTGCACGTTCACAAATTAGCCTCAGTGATGTAAGAGACTTTTTAACCTTACTTCCTTCTCTCTCATTGTGATTAATTCAGGGAGAAAACCAGAAAGTAATAGCAACAAAATTTTAAAAACCTAGAGGAGAAAGATCTGCAGAACAAAGTCAGTAAACGCTAGTAATGGGCCACAAAAAGTGAGGCTTAATGGCTCTAAAAAAAAAAAAACCAGTTCAGAGGACAAGCACCTGCAAAATTCCTGCAGATGGTCAAGGAGACAGAGTAAAAAAATTAGACTTCAGGTAAACTACACGAAGAGCTAAAGCCATCCTGAGAGTGCCTGAAAGTTCAGCAGTCTCAGTGAAGTTAAAAACATCTCAAACCACCTCATCTCCCTTTCAAGCTTGTCTCCTGGATACATCTCCTAAGCAGCATTATCAGCTCTGTCCATTACTCATTAGTGAATATACTGCCTCTAACAACACGCTTTAAAAATACTGCTGCATGCACTGTGCAGGGCTGAGCTACTGCTCCAAAGGATTAGAAAATCAATATTTGGAGACAGTGAGATGTATCACAAAGCTGTGATTATGTAAGCCAACCAAAGGGTTGTATTTGAGTTGGGCCTGGCTGTAAGCCTAGAAAACCTTCAGGCTGATGTCTAGAGGATTTTGTTTTCTGGGTTTTTGTTTTCATCAGCTGGCACAGCATATCCAGTGCAACAGAATAAACCAAGTAAGAAATAGAGGAAAGAGAAAAGAAGACAGAGCTAAGAAAGGAAAAAGAAATTGATGTCATTAAAATACAACACTGCAAATCCCATGGAAGCAGAATCCTCAAAACACCAACAAAATACTCCTCTCAAATTAAAACTAATTAATCAAAATTACCACCAACAACAGTGCCTTCATCATTTTCACAGTACTGCATCAAACATGGCAATGTGATACTCCTTTATGAGTATGAAAACAAAATGGAGCCAGTTAACTAAAGAGGAAAAAACAACTCAGCATAAAATACATGCTCTCATGTTTACTCTAGGGACACTGTGTAACAGTTTATTACTTCTTAATGCCTTTTATTCTTCGAAGTGATTTTTTTGATATTACAAACCTATATTGGATTTATCTGTTTCTACTTTCTATGTCCAACCAGCTCAGAATGGTTTTAGGTAGCTGGAAAAAGGAATGATGATGGGACTCCACTGCATTTACACAGTACTGTCTGATTTTAAATACCCAGAACTCATCACTCCATTCAGACTTAGCTGTTCCTTTGCTTCAACATGCAGAAGCAGCAGTCAGTCTTCAGTGACCAAAAGACAGCAAAACACTTTTTTTTAACCTAGAAGCCACATTTCTTGGCACATGACTAGTGTAATACTTTATGGATATGCTTAACATAAATATTGTTAGAGGCATTGAACATGCCTCTACAGCAGGCAGGAACATTTTTTTTTTTTCAATTCAATTAATATTTCTTCATATAAAAGAAGTTACAAGCCAGTAAGGATGCAAAGGATATTGCTGTCATGTGATGACATTAAGTGAGCTTTAGCAGAATTGGGAGCCTGATTCAGATTTTTCAACACAGCATATAGTTAGGCAAAAAGCTAACCTAAAAAATCTCTCCATGATTCTGCAGCTACAAGTCTGCTTCTCTTTCTATTTACTCCAGCACCAAAACTCTCCACTTACAGTTCATCTGGTGGTGGTTTTGATTTCTGTTCCTTTCTATGCCAGTGGTGAGCAGCTGCAGCTGTGTCCATTGGCAAGGATGATTTTCAAAGAGCCAAATGTGCAGTACGAAAAAAGCTGCAAGTGGCTCCAAAAGCACTTTCTGATCATGTCTGACATACAGGTGACAGGTTTCAGTCATTAGGTCTAGATGTCACCCAAAAAGAGGAGGGTTAGAGCATCAAACTGTGCTGCTATGCCCCTCTCCCAGTCAATGTAGCTAGTCCAAATCTAGTCTGAGAAGGGGAAAAGAAAGAAGAAGGTAGTGAAATAAAACACATTGACAGCAGGACAGGTATGAGGAAGGGGTTCTCATCATAAGGCCTTCCTTCGAGAAGACACATGGCCTCCATCTCCATCACAATATATCCACTTTGATATGGAAAAATAGGCTCCTGCCTATTGTAAAAATCTCTTCCAGTGGTCTAGAAGACATATGATCAGAGGACTGGGGCACTTTCCCCAAAGACAGGCTGAAAGAATTGGGGCTGCTCAGCTGGAGAAGGCTCCAGGGAGATCTTCTAGCTACATTTCAATATCTGAAGGGGATCTACAGGAAGGCTGGAGTAGGACTGTTTGGAAGGGCTTGAAGGGACAGTGGATTAAAACTGGGACAGGGGCAATGTAATTTAAGCATAAGGAGGAAGTTCTGCACAATGAGAGTGGTGAAAAACCGGAACAGGTTGCCCAGGGATGTAGTTGAGACCCCATTCCTGGAGACATTCAAGATCAGACTCTATGTGGCCCTGGCCAGCCTGATCTAGTTGGAGGCAGCCCTGCTGACTGCAAGGAGTTGAACAAGATGACCTTGCAACCCCATGGAATTGGTGAGTATCTGGAAGGAAGTATTTGCATCAACACAGCTGACTCAAAATTCACAGGTCTTTTTATTATATTCTGTTTTGTTGTTGGTTTTGGGGGGTTTTGTTTGTTTAACTGTGAGTTTTTTTAATTAAGAAAATTAAGCTGTTCCACTTTTTTCTTATTTTTCAAACAAGGATTTCACAAATTCTACTTATTTGTTAGAGTTAACCATGACTTTGAAATCACTTGTTCAAATGTGTAACTTCTTACAATATGAACACTCCCACTGTCACATGCTATGAGCTACAAGGAGTGCAAAGTCACTATTTGGTTATGCTGCATTATCTGGCCAGGGATTTCTGACATGTTCTTACACAGTACCACAACATACAGGGGTGGACTCCTTCACAGAGACACCTTTCTGGGTGCAAAGTAAAACTTCTACAACACTGGGATCTTTCAAATCTCCAGATGAGCTCTTCAGTGTAGAATATGGTGGCGCACCAATGTCCCTGGACTCTCGGAATTCAAAACCGATGAATATTGTACTTGTGATACTCCAACCCTGCATCAAAACCATTGTTACAGGTTTAAGAACCCAGAAAACTGTAATTGTCTAGCCTTGTGCTCCTTTTCTCCCTCCTGCCTGCTCTCTCTGGCAGGAGTCCCTGCCTGGTAAGATGGGGGAGTAGGCCTGTTTAAAGGCAGCAGTGGCACTGGTGTGGGAGAAGACAAACTAAACTACAATTAGAGATTGTAGTTTAGTTGGGTTGGGGGAAGGTTTAAGGAGATTTTCACGTATCTTGTATGTGTATTAGGGGTTAAGGATTTCTATGCTCTGTATCTTTTTTGAACTATAATTCTGTATTTCTTTCCAATTCATCGAGAGAGGTTTATTTCGCTCTTATGGGGGAGTAAAATTATGTCTGTCCACTCTTTAAAACCACAACAACCATTACCAGAATTAGCCCTGGCTTGGGGATCAGAGTTCAAACTATCCTGTAAAGTATGTAATGTCACTTTCTGCATCCAGAATAGCTGTTTCACTAAATTAAGACAGATTCATTATTTCAAGTACTGGTGTCTTTTCAAATACAGCCACATTGGAGCAAGGATGACAAATTTTTGCATGACTCTGAAACCAAACATGTATTTTTTTAAAATATTAAATGTAATATATGAAAAATGCAGTCTCACTGCAAAATACATATTTCAAGTCAGTAATCCAAAGCCACATCTGAGAAGCCCTTACAGCAAGTGTTTCCTTCCCCCTACCCTTCAAAACACCCAAATCAACAATGCTAGCTCACATTTTTATTACCTAGCACAATTACTGACCCTTCCCTTATCTTGCTTAGACAATTAGGACACTCTTGCTGTGTTTCTCACAAGCTGTAAAATTCTACAACCCACTTTGATAGGCACTAGTATCCCAATTACTGTGTCAAGATACTGACATCAAGATATCTCTGTGAAACAAAAGGCATGGATACATAAACTGGCTGCCTGCCTGTTGAGGGGGAAAAATACCCACCCTATTTGGAAGGAAAAACACATAAGATACAGTCTAAAGGGGTGGAAAAAACCACAAGGACATAGAGTCTAAAGGAGTTGCTTCCCCATTTTGCCTTCTGCAAAATCCATTTTTAATTTATAAAGCTTCTACTGAACTGGATACATCCATTAGGATTGCTGACATTCCTCTTCCCCTGAAGTCTACTCTCCAAGAAATGTTCTCCTCAGTAAGTCAAACAGATATTGAGAAATTATTTAAATTATTTTTAATGCACTGCATTTGTATATGAGCATTCTATTTAAAAAAGATGCCTAACTACACCCTGTGCATTAGAGTTTCATCATTGCAAACCAACATTGGAAAATACTGCCATCGACTTAAAAACAAAAAAGACATTCTAATAAGTGGAAAATCAATCACCAAAACCACTAAATGTCACAGCTCAACATTCCAGAGAAGCACTGATAATTGTTAGTTATACACTGCACAAATGATATATGTCCTCAGTCAAGGAAGTAGGTGCCAGTTTTTTAGCAAACTGTACATATATTGATTTTACATTTATTTAATGTGGCTGTTGTAAGACACTTTATTCTTCTGATAAACTATGATTGCTTATCAAAAGATTCTATAATTCAAGAGAAACATTCATAACGTGTGTGAAAATGAAAACCACCAGCCCACAGAAATCATGCCCACAAAATCCAATTTTGTGGATTTATAGCAGAAAGGCATTAAACTACTGTCTTGCAGGAACAGCAGAGTAGTCACTGAAGTATAACTGGCACAGCAGTAATGATTAAGGTGACATGTCCTCCTGCCACAGCTGTTAATCAGCTTAATACCAGTTACATTATTGACATTCTTGTAATTACTTTTCCTGCGACACATTTGTGCAAAATATATTTGACTTTAATTTTGAGTATTCAAACGGGAGCTCAGTTCTCAAAATGGATGGTCAAGGTGGTGGTCCCAAATGCAGGAATTAACTCCACAGGTATCATAATTATCTCAAGTGTATTACTGAGGACTACCTGCTAACTCATTAAATATAGAAAGGGGTCTGTTGTACCTTGCCATCTTCTGAACAGACACCCATGTGTTCTCCGCTTTCATCCAGGCTTATCTGATTTATCTTCACCGGGCTCTCGAGAAAGAAAAGAAAGAGAAAATACTTTTAAATTTGACTTCAAAGTTACATCACCTTTTAACACCCCTCACACTTCCTGTGTAATGTTTAGATGCATAAATGTTGCCAAGTATTAAAATGCATGAATAATAAAAAAAACAATGCAGAGAATAGGTACTTCTATGATGATGCCAAAACACAGCCGTCTGCCTAACCCAGAAATTTTGACTTCTTTTTTGCCTCAGGCTCTGGAGCCCTCTCATGAAGTGCCAGGCTCACAAACCTCCTGCACCTATGCACCTCAGCTGTTTGTAAAAAAGTCTCTCCCACTATCAGAAGTCAACATAAACATTGACCACACAAGCATCAAGACAATTGAAAATTATTCTGGTTTGGTCTGATGACTGTCAATGCAGTGGAAGCTGTCATCATGGTCACAGTTGCTACAGAATCATAGAATGGTTTAGGTTGGAAGGGACCTCAAAGATCATCTAGTTCCAACCCCCTGCCATAGGCCGGGACACTTCCCATTAGAATAGGTTGCTCAAGGCCTAATCCAACCTAGCTTGGAATACCTCCAGGGAGGGAGCAGCCACAACCTCCCTGGGCAACCTGTTCCAGCTATGCAATACTTTCCTGGAACAGAAAATAAAAACACATACTACCCTAATCACACACAGAGCAGGGTAAGGGTTGGAAGGGACCTCTGAGGATCATTTAGTCCAGTCCCACTGCTACAGCAGGGTCACCTAGAGTAAATCAATTTAATGTAGAAATAACAATGTGACAGGGAGGAGTCACTGCCCCGGCGGTGTTCACGAAACATGGGGACATGGCACTTCAGGACATGGTTTAATGGTCATGGTGGTGTTAGGTCAATGTTTGGACTTGATCTTAGAGGTCTTTTCCAACCAAAACAATTCTGTGACTCTGTGATGGCTATACTGGTAATTGTTTCTTTCTTGAAATCTTGCTTTCATTTCTGCCTCTAATAGTGTTCTCAGAAGGTGTATTAAAAGGTACTGAAGTGCAACATCGGTGCATTCAGATAAATGCCAAGGAAAGCCTGAAGGCTGCCCCAATTTAATAAGCTTTCTTTTACATATCCAGATACACTTCTGGTTCTAATCTACACGATGACATGGCAACTCATACTGTTTACTTTAAACATCTATCCTTACCTTAAGTACTGAGGACTAACTCACAGCATCATTTGGGTACTGCAATGCATATCTCCTCGCATACAAAACCCCATCCAATTATATTCAAGTACCAAGAACCTTCTTACGTACCATGACCCTGATTTCACCCTCTGTAACAAGTATCTCATAATTTCAAGCATCACTGAAGGATTTTCACCCAAGTAAGTCATCTCTTATACATTTAAGAACAACTTTTCTTACTCTAATAAAATTTTGCATGGATTGAACCACGAAAGAGATCTCTTCTGTGGTTCTGTGCATGATAAAAGAAAACCTCGTAGGTTTGTGTGAAAAGGAAGTGTCACTGGAATAGCACTGGGGTGGTGGGGTCATATTAGATGTTACACAGCTGTGCCTAAAATATCACAGATCCTTAGATATGCTATGGTAGTTGGAATTACATAAAAAACACATCAGAAGAAGTTACATAAAACCCACACTGTCCAGATGGACTATCCACAGGGGATAAACTCAGATTTTCTCACGGACTTGGGAAAGCTTTCCCTCCACAATCTTTCACACAAACAAAAAATTCCATCTCAGGGAAATGAAGTTTTCCTCTCTTCCACCTTGAAAAGCATGATGTGTCCAAAAAAACACCAGTACATGTCCACCATCCCCCCTACAATGAAGGCTCTGGCCCTCTGAAAGGACAAACACAGAAAGCTTGGGTCACCATGGAAGTGACACAATTTTTAGTTCTGGGCAGCATCTAAGTTGCCATTGCCACAACATTTTCACAAAGGTTCTTCAACTGGAGAGGCAAAGAGTCCGTTTTGAACAGCCCCATCTTGACACAAGGTCATGGACTAATGTACAGTTTTCAACTAGCCATGTTCTTATCTCTCCAGCACCTACATCAGGGCTGATGTGACAGCAACAGCAGATGTAGCAGCACTCTGTCTCAGCAAAGACCCATCATACCAATCTACTACAACAAAGCCTAAGACAACAAGAAGAAAAAAGGACACACCAGAAGAGCCAATGGCTCAATCCTACAGTTCATGCTGTTCCCATTTTGCTGCCTAAGGGCTTGGATAAAGTTTAATGCTGAAAAAACAAAGTGCAAGAAGCAGGGAATGTGAAATTTAACTGCCACACCATGTGGGACACTTCAGCGATTAAATGTGTGATTGCACTCGGCAAGGCAAACATCTAGCAAGGCAAAACATCTCCTTACATGCAGAAGGTTAGTGGTGAGGTGAAAGGTGATTCCCCATTATATGCATCTTTCCCACATTTGAAGTTGTGCACAAATAGTTCAGAACTGTTTGCTGAGCAGAGATTTGATGATATAGTATTTCATAACACTGTATGGAACTGGCAACTTGTTACAAGCCTTCTGCATGCTCAATACCTCTATTAGTTACTTTTAAATTCTCCTTTCTCCAACTCGCTTTCTCCCTGTTGTCTGTACCAAAACACAAATAACAATCAAGGAAGACAAATTCAACTGAAAGCAGACCTGCTCACTTAGACAAACCTCCAGCTAAGTTCCAACAGAAGAAGCTATGCCAGGTGATGTAGACAAGGCACAGCAAACACAGACCACATCTGTTTTCAGCACTTGATGGATTCGCACTATTGGCTAGCAGCCTGGTCACTGACTTTACCAGTGTCAGGACTTTTTATGGAGCTCAGAAAGTGATGACAGAACATGAACTTGAAAATGCTCAAAGCTGCATAGGAAACACATTCTAAAATAAAGTTCCAGCAATGCCAGGATCTTCTTGTTTGAAGTTGAGTAACAGTCAAAGCTACTAGTTCCAGAATTACATTCTACTGAGAAGATGTGTAAGATTTTAATTAAAGCTATGCAGAAAATCAGAAATAAAAGATCACAGATACAATCAGAATGTGTGTTACCTAATCTGAAGTGTTTCTTCTAGAACCAGTTTCAATTATCTTTTTCTGTCAATTAGTTTTATAAACATTCTGCTTTGCCAGTCAGCAAAGTTACTTAGCATTTAAAACGCAGCTGTATTTGCCGACACCCTATGGATAACTTGGATATTTCAGCAAAAAGGAGCACAGATAATTTTGTGGGTTAGCCTCCCTCAACCCACTTTATTTGTTATTTGTATTAAATGTTTTCAACTCAGCTGTGGACTTACAATTATCTTTCCCTTGTGTTTTGTGGGTTTTTTTATAAACCTTATTTTGGCTAACTCACTGAAGACTTTAATTTGCCTGGCAAAATAAAATGGGTTTTGGGTTTTATGGTACCTTTATATGAAGAAACATTCAAGGCATAGGTAGTCACTAGCTCATCACTATCTGGAGGATTGATCTTTTGGTAGTCAGAACCAGGATATGCTCTAGGTTTGGTCAGCTTACTATTTTGAAAGTATTTTTAATATATGGGGTAAAAAACCTGTCCTAACTTACAGGTCTCATGGGTTTTTTTAAAATTATATTTAAGGATTCCAACAGCAATCTAAAGTCAAAGAGTCAATCTAAAAATCAGGACCATATAATCCATGTAAATACTACTCAATTAAGAGATGATCTAATCTTAAATCCCATGCCATAAAAGCACAGGCAGGTGCAGATAAAATGCTGAGAAAATAACTAAGAATTTAATTAGCAAGACACTGGATAATCTCTTTTTTTTTTTTTTTTTTAAATCTAACCAAGACCCCTAGCTTTAGGCCAAACAAGTAAAAAGACATAACCTCTTTGTTGTCACAATGATACCTCCAGTATTATATTAATAACAGTAACAGACACAGTATTTCTAAAGCAACAGAAGTCAAACCTGGCAGTAGGGAGGATCCTGTTAGCTAGGAAGGGAAATACACTGAAATGATTAACCTGGAAACAGCTTCAGAATTTCATACAGTGTGGAAGTTCTGGCAAACGAGGAACAAACGCCTTCAGCTGAATTTCCATTAGCTGCAGTTTTCGTTCTGATGGAGACATGTTTGGAATTCTGCACAATATAAGTAAGTTTGACTGTTCAAAATCAATAATGTCAAGCTGACACTATAGAACAAAAAAATGTTACCTTAATGGAAGAAAAAAGTTTAAAGAGAAGCAGAAAAAGCTAAGAGGCACCTTGCACATACAGAGCTAAATGCAGGCTTTTGCAAAATCCTAATTTTAAAAGGAAAGGAAAATCAAATATCAACCAACAAATGTACCTCGTGATAATCAATTACCTAATGTAGAATTCTTGAAATAAACACATTTAGTATGGATTCTGTCAGCTCTTCAATTAGGAGTAAATTCACAGCCACTCAGAAAGCTTCTTTTAATTGTGTTCTTTGTGGCAACTCCTTCTCCCCTGATGCTCATCATCAACCCACCTTATACTATCAGTCCCCCACTGGTGAACCTGAGAAATCAATCTGCTAATGTATAATTTGTAAAGCTCCTCTGACTAACAAATGGGTAATTGATTCTTTCACAAATGCTGCATCCCAATGGATATGAAGTGGATGAACAAGAGACACGAGACTGGATTTCACTCCAGCTCTGTGAGAAATGCAGTATTTACCAGCTAGGAATTTAAGCATTTTAATAGTTGCCTGTGACTTCATGCCTTTTAGCCATGGTTAGCAGGCAAGCAACACACACATTAGGAGTGTGAAAAGCAAAGCAATGTTCAGTCGTACTTACAGAAAAGCTCATTTTACTTCAAGAGGTTCCCACTGCTAATACAACCCTCTTAAGCAGTGTTTCCATCCATTCTTTAAGAAGAATTTTTATTAGCTTTCCTTAAATTAACCCAAACATTTTTATTTATCTATCTATACACACGGAAATGCATATCCAAAGCGGTCAAACACCCACAGGTCTTTTGTGCTACATGAATATGAATCTGAACCTCCATAACCACTGTGTAGCTGTTCCCCATGCTAAGGCAAATTGCATGTATATAGACTTTGATTTGTAATTAGAAGTATGTCGCCTTCAAGTGTCTACTTGTCATGTATTCCTGTTTCCATCTGCACAACACTCACATTAAACAAGCATGTAAAACTTCAATGTACATCACAACGACCAACCAATCCACTGCCTACCATTTTGATGTTCTATTGTTATTTCCACCACGGTGGAGGTTTCCAAGTGCAAAACACTGATTTGTAAATAAAAACTGTCTCAGTTATTGTCATAACCAAGTCAAGATCCTTTCAAAAATACAAACGTTCCTCTAGGTAAATAAGGAGCTTGCTTTGAATAGAATCCTAAGTCTTCAGTTTTTACATCCATAAGTTAAGACACTCTATACACATCAACATCAACGAGACACAGACATCATCTTTAAGATTATTGGCAAAAACCCACCCATACAACAACTTGAGAGGTACTGAATATTTTCTTTCTCCAAGTTGCCTTTCCCATTCAAAAGTATACCCTCAGCCCACCTGGTGGTATGCCTGATTTACCTAATTTGTAAAAAAAACAAACAAAAAAATAAATTAGTGAAAGGGTTTTCAACTATTTAAAAAACAAAACAAGACAACAGCAACAACAAAAACCCTCCCTCAAGAAGGAAAGTACATGACAGCACAAATGTTGTTTGTCCCACCTGTTTCACCTTCAGAACACTGATGCCCAGAGGTTTCTGGTATAGAGAAACTATCTTTAAAAAGAAGACACTGAACCCACACTTTTTTGCCCCAGATGCGGCAGTGCTGCACTCACTTGAGTATTTGTGTATTTGCAGTTTTATTGACATGATAGAGGGAAAAGCAACTCAGAAAAGCAAATTCTGGTGCTGTATTGTGGTTTACCTATAACAAGGCCAAAGCACACAGGTACCTATGTGTTCACACCCAACTGAGGAACATAATGCAAAGGTTTAAATTGAATAGTTAGCTTCAAAAGTTACAGAAAAAGCTGTTCAGCACTGCCTGTAACTGAAGCAGGATATTCTGAACTTACAACACTTAAATTTTCATTTGATGAAAATTTACTAATATCCACACCACAGAAGTTTTCTTCAACAACACTGGCAGCCTAATTCTGGTAAGTAAGTGTGGATTCCTGCTCCAGTGCTTTTCCTATAGGACTCTTGAATCTGTCATTCTCCAAATGAAAAATGGGAGATTATATTGGTTAGAAGGGAGAGGAAAAGCTGGGGAGAGTGACAAGGTCTGGGACACAGGACAACAACAACATTAACTTTTATTTTCTCTGTGAGGAGGCAGACCTTACCTACAAAAAAGGAAGATCTTAAAAGCCTGTCTATAACAAAGGGAATATGAGGACAAGGAATCTCTCATTTATAGTCCGAGAAAGTGAGAAAGCCCAAAAAGCCTACAGTGATTTCAGTATTTTCCACACCAGTGAATCCCTTAATCTTGTTTGTCAACTACAGAGACTAAGAAAAAAGAAAAAAAAATTAGCAAGGGATGTCCCTAAATCCGTGGTAGTTACTAGATAATCAGGATGCTGGTCTAGGAATGATGGAACTATTACCAAAACCAAATCTATATTGAAAGCCTGCACTGCTTCCTAGCAGAGTTTAACCATTAGCTAGTTCCTGACAGATTCAAAGTAGAATTCCTTTTCTGTTAAAACACTGTTGTGTAAGGAGATATCCTCCCCGGAGCTCCGTGCCGAAGAAACTACACTGCTCCTGTTTCCTTCTCTCCCTGGGTCGCCTTCACCATCTGCTCTATAAATGAAGGGCTTCGACTGAGGTACATCCCAAGCCTTTCTCTACTTCTTTGTTCCTATCTGTCTATTAAAGCCATCTGAGAACATGAAGTAATACTCCCTATCATACGACCACGTGAAGGGCTGAAGAAGGGCTGCAGGCAAGGACTACATACGCTTTCCTTGAAAGACCAAACACAGCATGGGAGAAGACTCTTCCAGGCAATATAGAAGGTTTACCTCACTGATTTATCTAACTGTTTTCTTTTCAGAACATTTCCTCAAGCACAAGAAACAGAATTTAGTAGAATTCTAGTCCTCAAACTGGTAAAGTATAAGATTTGTCTCAATTTCTTTATATGCCAGTCACATTTCAGAGATGTGACTGATGAGAAAGGCCACTCAGGTCATACAGCACAAGTTCTTGTCAGGACAAGTTTTCCTTTTATTGGTGCTTTGACCAAACAACTTTTAGAGCAGTAAAGATGCTCTTGACTATTCTTAGAATCATAGCATGCAAGAGGTTGGAATCGACGCTTGAAGGCCATTTTGTCCAAGCTCACTGTAGTAACCAGGGACATTAACTAGATCAGGTTGCTCAAGGCCCCATCAAGTTCAACCTTGAATGTCCTCAGGCACAGCATCTCTACCACTTCTCTGGGCAACCTCTTCCCATATTTTACTACCCTCATAGTAAAGACCTTCCTCCTAATGTCTTCACAGGGGTCACAGACATCACTTCCAGCAAGGTTTTCACAACAGCCATGATGCTCTTCCCCCTGTGTAACCTAATATGTGACAGAAGACATGACCATATGGAGCTTTTCCATATATTCTATTACGTAGCAATTACTTTCTCAAAAACTACATAATGCCTTCTATTAGCTCCTGCAACCATAAACTACATAAAGTTGGTTTTTTCCCCACTTATTTCAGCCTATCGACCATTCCATGAGGTAACTAGTCATATTCCTGGCACAGTTAAATCCTACGCTGGGTGACCAGTGCTGAAGTTCAGCCAACAGCTAGAGCTGAAGTGCCACTTTCCATGTAAACATTCAGTTATCAGCACTGATATAGAACAGCATAAGTCAGAGCTGTATGTAATAAACACACTTCCTGCTTACTGAAAGCATTGTATTCTCTTTGGACATCAACTCTGGAACTTCCTTTATTTGCAATTATATCATCTGGGAATATCTCACAAAGCCATCAGAGATACTGAGCAATGATCAACGTTGGGTGTCTGATTCTTGACAGGATCCTAAAAACAAGTGCAAATCAAAAAGATGATGGGGAGAGAAGAGAGTACTCACACAAGTAGAAACTATGGATCATGAAGTGCACTGTAACTTTCCATAAGCAGCACATTGTATGTCACATCCTCACTGTGACAGTAAGGCAGGCAAAGCTGAATGTGAAGATGAATTGATCATGTGCAACTTCCTCAATGCATTTACATACATAGAGGCTCTTTTTCAACATCAGTGAAGTGAAAAGCAAACAGATTCATTCATTCCTCCATCTTTACATTGCTCACATTTCACAGCTCCTGTCTTCAAAACTGCCAAGATCTGCAGCAACTACAGACTTCAGTTAGTAGACAGTTTAGGGTTACAGTGGTGAATCTTCCAAAACCAAAATGCTGATTTCTAAAATTTCTTATTCTTTTATTTCTCTGTGTCACAGGACATTGAGTAGAACTTAGCTTCTTCAGCAGTACCACAGTGGAGACTGCCAGCTCAGAAGCAGGTACTCCTGTCAGCAACCACTCTGAGGATATTAACACCCAGGACTGGTCAAATATGGACTAACCATGTTTAGCATTCCATCAGGAGTGAAATAAACAACTGCTATACACACTGTCATGTCTTTTAAAACAAATAAGTCTCATCCTTCAGAAAGGAATTTTTATTAGGTTTACAAAGTTCATTATCAATAATATCTTACCCCCTATGGGAAAAAAATACTTAGTTTTGCCTTCATGTTTTGTTCATCATATTATGCCCCTGTTATGTCACTCTGTGTTTTTAATAGTGCTGCATTTTTATTGTTAATGGAAACAAAGGGCTGCAGCTCTATCATTAATGTCAACTTGTATAAAAAACACTGTCCTCCAAAACTCCCTTGCTTTGGACTTTCTAACTAGGAAAACATTTTCTAATGCAAACAATATTTTATTAATGCCAGAACTCTGAATAATTCTGACAAGCAAACTGCTATTATTCTGTATATGTGCACGTAAGTGCCTGCCTTCTGTACAGAGGAAAATGCCATCCAGGTATAATATGCCATTTGAAAGGAAAACAGCTCTAGGAATCAGCAGTATACCAGCTTCTTATGAATCAAACCTTTCCAAACCCTCTCTACCCTTTTAAAGGTTGTTAAGATTTTTAAAAAATGCATGTTTGTGTAACCAGTCTTTTATTAAAAGACTTCATCAGTGCTACCTGAAACTAGCAGTTTCACTGCTGCTAATAAAAACTCCAGAACAACTTGGCCCAGTGGTCCAGCTACACAGCAGCAAAGAGCATTTAAGGGGGAGTATGAGAGAGATGTGGCACAACACACTTCTGACGTGACTGGAAAAAGAAAGCAGTGAATCACTGAACATATGTTTCATGCCAGTCAACATCACTTGGTCAAACTAGAAGGTTCCCAGTAAGGTAGGGACATCCCTGATGGTGAGAAGTTCTTTGAATACCAACAGGTAGTAAAAGACAGAACCACCTAGGAGCATCTAGAGTTTTTCTTGTTAGGGACTAAGCCTCTGGAAGGTACAGAAAAGTATGCTCCTTGTTTAACAGTTCGAAATTTGTTGAGGGTCTTTTGAGGCATTTTTTTAAAAAGCCAATTACACTCTAGAAAAGCAATCTTCTGCTTAAACCAGAGATGAAAATATTATTGTGCATGATGCTTTAATATATCTTTGAAATTAGAAACTGTGTTTGCTTGTTTTTTCTTAAAAGCAAATAAACTTTGTTGCCTAATATTGTTGTCAAATTATAGTGCACAGGGTAATTTTTTAGAGAGAAGGTCAGCAATAGCTGCAGATACAAATTACATTTTCTAAGTAATCACAAAATATAGCATGCATTCAAACACCAAATGTTATCAGACCTGGATAGTAAAAGAGGTAGAAGAAAAAAATATTAATACAAAACATTTGGTTTGATGCTTTTGATGTTTCTGCACAAGATCCCATGTAATTTTGTTCAGAAATGTTTGAGAGTGTGACATGTAAACTCACTTTGCAGAATCACAGTAAGGTCCTTGATCTTTGACAGAAATAGACTTCAAGCTCCTACAAGGTCTTTTGAAAGAAAAACAACAACAAACAAAAATGTGCGCACACAAAAATTTTCAAAAAAACTTTTTTTTGAAACTTGGCCCTTTCATTGACCAACAATGTTGTATTAAATACGACAGTAGTAATGTCTTTCATTTTAGCACATGAGATTTCCACTCCCCCCCTTCTTCACAGAGTGACTGGCCATTGGAATGGGCTGCCTAGAGAGGTGGTGGAGTCACCATCCCTGGAGATGTTTAAAAGGAGGCTGGATGAGGCACTTAGTGCCATGGGTTAGTTAAATAGAAGGGTTAGGTGATAGGTTGGACTCAATGATCTCAAAGGTCTTTTCCAACCTGGTTAATTCTGTGATTCACATGACAGCACTCTACCAAGTCAAGAAAAACAGAACTATTTGCTATGTCTAGATGATTGTGACAAAACAGCATTCAGTCATAGCCCTTTATCTCATTAAGAGGTGACACTAACAAGCTCTTACTGAAATGAGTGACATTAAAGAGGGCTGATAAGGTATCTTAAACATAATACCTTCAGAGCTGGTCATGAAATGCAATTGATGCAGGCAACAGCATACCCACTCTTCAGAGAAGTGGCTGATAATGAAGAACTAAAAGGAAATTTCCTCTTATGCTTTGATGTAAAAAAAAAAAAAACAGAGGAATACCAATAGGCATTTGAGAGTAATGAAGTTGTAGAAATATTATTCAGTGTAAGGACAGGACTGAAAACCTTTTCAAGAGAAAGTAATATAATAGCTGCTAGTGAAAAGTTCAAAAGAGAAGGCAGAAGTAATTCCAGGCCCAAAAAAAGCACATGAAGTACATGGGCTTTATACTTCAAATAAAATCAATATTAAGATATAATATTCCCATTTGTGACTGCACAAGCACACATTTAGCTTGTGTGAGCTACCAAAATAGAAGAAATAAACAGCTGGACCATACAAGATCTTCTGCAGCTGGATTTATGCTTCTAACTCAACTTTTCACATGGATCTACACGAGGCTACAAAGTTAATGAAAGCTAAAAGCTTGAAAGAAAATATGAATTAAACAGTCATGCTTTCCTCAATTTAGAGCTTATAAAAATTAATCATACATGATGCTACAATTGTCTAATAAAACTCCCATATTTCATCCATACTCCAAGAAACATTCCTAGCAATAATGGATGCCTTCCAAATACAGCTGATATCTAAGTAAAAACTAAGCAATGCTCCCTTCAAAGGAAAGTTAGATACAGTGGATACAAATATGATGAGCAAAACATCTGAGAGGGTGTTTTTTGTTTCTGTCATGTCGAAGGAGGTGGTTCTCCAGACACCACAATTTTTTGCCAGTCTATGTAAGCTGCTTCACTTCTTGTCCAGTGAAAAACAGACCCTGGCATACCATCACTGCTACCAAGCAAAGGTCACAATCTTCATCAGCTCTACAATGCTCATTGGAAACACTCCAGGTTACAAACTAGCTAATAAGCATTGCACCAGAACACACACACTTTCCCAGACTTTATAACTTCCAAAAAGCCAGACTCAAGAGGACATCTGAGCTACTCCTACAACTACTGTAAAAACCTCTGGATTTCCAAATATCCAACAGTTGAAATTAAGACAGGTAGACAAGAAGTAGAAGAAGTACAGATATTCAAGTTCTAAGAGAAAATCCCAAATGATGTTTTCCACTGAGCAGAGCTAGAGATTAACCTGAAGTATTAAAGCACAGGACTGAAACACCCATTTGGGTGTCAGGTCTCTGTGGGATAATTGCTCATTTTACCATGGGACAGGAATGCAGATTAAATGTAGTGCACTTTGGGAAAATGGTTGAGATGCTTGCAACCAAGAGATGTTTATGTCATCTCAGGTAACAGATCCACAGAGCTGGCCTGCCAAAATGTCTGAAGGAGGCAGTCTTGTGAAGGTAAAATTGCCCTGTTTCAGCTAAAACTACTAAGGGAAGGCAAAACCAACAAAAAGAAGTAGCTGCAAAGCAGATTCTGAAGGCTATAGTGACTGAGCAAAACCTTCTGCCTAATTAACTACAAAAAGAGTATTAAAGTCTACACCCCTAAGTATGGTAATGAGCCAAATGAAATTCATGCTAAAAAAAATAATGACTATGTTACTCAACTTTCCACCCCAGTCATGCTAAACGTCAACTAGAAAGCAGGGATACCCAAAGGTGAGGTATAAAAAATGACAAGGGGAATATCTCTCTGAGGGGGAAAGACTGAAGATTTATCAGAGGCAGGGGTAGTTGACAGGCTGTGCTCCTTTTCCTCCAGCCTAGACAGGGACAGGGACTGTGCTTTCCATATAAAGTTTAACTTGTGCTGCATTTCTGTTACATATTAGCACTATTGTAACAACTTGTGCCTCCTAATGTGTCCGATGTTTCGCCCTGCAAGTACTAACTCCATCACTTGCCGTCAGTGCATTTATCACCAGCAATTCTCAATCTATTCTGTCACCTCAATAAATTACTCCAGCCTATATTTTAACTTCTCCAAACTGTCTCAGTTAAAGTCCTTGTCAGAGCACTGAAAGGGGCAAATGCTAAATGGTCAGTTTCAATAAGGGTCCTGAAGCTCTGAGATGAGCAGACACTGAGTGAGGTCTTGCCCATAATGTGATAGTTCCAGAGAGGGGAAGGAAACCAGTCTCCTGCATAGACACTCATTCCTATCAGAAACATAATTTTCACTTTGGTTTTTGGAGCCTACATTTATAACAGCATGCTTGGTTTTGTACAAAACACAAAGACTTCTGCTTCAAATTTAACAGGCACAGTGACATCCTGCAAATACTAACACATAGCTACCCAGATCTTTGCTCTAAATTGTGTTGCTTCAATTCATTTCCTGACTTACTCTTCTTTCATAGTCTGACAGTGACAACTAAAATGATGTAGTTAAAGTAATAAACAGGGAATTTTAAGTAGCCTGTCAAAATAAGTGTCATCTATATCATCTTACTCTTAAACTCTCATGTAAAGTTCCAAAGTAACTTCTTCATTATACAATCAAATGCTAAAAGTTACCTTCCCCATTGAAAAATGCTGCATTATCCCTCACAGCAGTTAGCAGATCCTTTCCACAAACAGCATTTAGTGCTTAATAGCAGCTGTTTCCTCATTAGAAATATGCTTTTCCTGTTAGCAATTAAACTCCTTCAAAAGCATGTCAAGTCAACAGAAACCTCTGACATTTTGATTGCAACCAGCTGAGTTATCAGCAAAACCAACAGGTCGGTGACTGACCTTCAAGAAAGCAACACGCTCGCTCCAGAGGCTGGAGCATGCTGTAACTTCAGCAACCCAAGGGTAACACAGAAGGAACTCCCCTTTAATTTTTCAAGGTAGCAGAGACTATTTAGTGATTTTTTGATTTCTGCCACTTTGATTAAAGAAAAAACAAACATAAAGAAATGTTTATTGCTGCACAACTTAAGACTATTGGACAAAAAAAGGAAAAAATGGTGAGGCCAGGAAAGAAATACATGATAAAAAGAAATGCTGCAAGACAACTTAAAGTCTAATTCTTTCTGAAATTCCAGCAGTCCTGAATAGCTCACAAATTTTGCATGCTAAAACGACTTCAATTTCTTTGCTCTAACTGGAGCTTTAAAACACTATTTACATTGTTTGCTAGGCTCATGAATCACCTCTGAAACACCTCCAATGCATTAAACATTTAAAACTTCTTCTACACATAAAATAGGCAACATCTCCCCTCTTCACAGAAGATCACTGGCACCAGCCAAGACTTCTTACCATTTTTGCTTTAAGCTTGATGTTTATTAAAAGACCAGAATGGGAGCAGGTTTTCTTGCCCTTTGAAAAGTTTTTGATTTGTTACTTAACTAAACATGTTCGTAAGGCTTTCTTCATATCTACAAGTCCTTAATCCACGAGATGTCAGTTGAGGCAATAATTACATTAATAAATTGTAGACAGTCTAAGAAGAAAAGAAAGATAGAGAGGCATTTGGAATTAACATGCCGTGAATCAGTCCTGCATCATCCTTTGTCAGTGGCTTTAGCAGGCTTTCCCCCCACCCCTTCTTGTTGCCTTTTAGTAATAATTTTCAGTGCGTTTGACACATTTCATCTCACTCAATGCACTGAACTCTAATACAAAAGAACACCAGTTTGTCAAACATACGTTATTGGAGGATGCATATCAGTTAATCTTCAATGGCTGACATTGTCAAAGACAGCCACGCTGGCAAGAGCTAAAAACCACACTAGGCAAGGAGGAATTGTGTGAGACTACAAGCATGGCTGCTGAAATACCAGCACCACCCAAGGTTGAAGCTATCAAATTCCTGTCACTCTGTTCTCCCCAAACCAAGTCTCCCATACATTTCCACTGCTGTAGGCAAGACTAGTGATCCACCTGGCACAGGATCCAGCATCAGGTATCTTAAGAGCAGGATGAGAGCAAGACACTCTTCTGAAGATTTTTTTTATCCATCTACAGAAGTCTCTGCAAACATTTATGGGTCACAGAAGAACACAACTGTATCATGTTATCATGATGTTTGGTAACACTGTTTGATCTTTGGTAACACTGAAGTGAAGTTTGATGTTTGATAACCCTAAAAGGGTTATCAAATATTGGAGTAGTCTATCCAGGGTTGTGGTGGAGTCACCATGCCTGGAGGTGTTTAAATGGTGTGTGGACCTGGTGCTTAGAGACATGCTTTAGTGTTGACCTTGTAGTGTGGGGTCAAAGGTCAGACTATATGATCTTGAAGGTCTCTAGTAGACATATTCTGTGATTCTCTGTCTTTTAACAACTAGGGCCAGTATTTGCAATTCAGGATATCTACAATGTTTTGCTGCTATAGACATTACCAGTTGGAAGTCCTAAATGGTTGGGTTTTTAAACAACCACCAAATAGAAAAGCATGATGCAACAGCAGAGCTCCTAGGGATGCCAAGCTTTACACTTCAGTGTTTCTCACAGCTGTTTTTAGCAATTTAAAATGCTAAATGCATTCAGTCTTCGACAGGAGAGCCATCATTCAAAAATTGGCCATTTTGCAGATTATGCAACATACCTGTGAGCTTTCTCCCCAAAGGTTCACAGGAGCCAGAGACATGATAAAGTAATTATGCTGCAAGTCCTCTGAGATCAGTCTCTATTTCTGTTTTACACTTTGGCTCAAATCCAGATGTGAGCCAATATAGAAAGTAAATAATTTATAATAAAACCAAAACTCTTACTTCTTCAATTTCCAAGAGCATTTACATGACATAGTTAGTTGTGATTAGAACTATGGTAGCGGTAGTGGTGTTTTCTCCATATATTTAATATGAACTTGTCATCAAAATAGTTTATTTTTAAGAAGTTAAAATAAACCCCCTCTCTCCATTCTGGTTTATTTCATACATTAATACTATTTCAGATCTAGTGACTTTTAAAATATTTTGTGTATGGTTTGTTTTTTCTACTTACATACTTAACAGATTCAGATGTATAGAAAAGTAGTTAATTTTTTTACTCCTCAACTTGCCTTTAAAAAAACTCAAAACCCTAAAGCCCTGGAAAAACACAGATAAAGACTTAAATGCAGAACAACTCACTAAATTACTTAACTTCAAAAGGGCTTCATGTTGCCATCTTTGCTATTAATTTCAGCCAGCTCACAAGACAGAAAAGATCTGCTGAAAAAAAATTCTCTCAAAGAGATGTGAAAGTCACTCTCCAAGTACACTGTTTGCTGCAAATAATTAGAAGTTTTCAGTAGTAGTAATATTGTTTGCTTTATAATGAGAGATTATTTTATTCACTCAAAATAATTTGTATACAGTATTAGTTTCCACAAATTTGTAATGACACTTCTGCTATCTGCAACTTCAAGGTAAAAATTAATCTGCTATTCCACCAGAGAAAATGTTTCTCAGAAGGAATTTGCTTCTTTTGGACTCAACAAAGAACCAGAGCGGGGAGAAAAAAAAAAAAAAAAAAAGAGAGAAAACACTGCTTGGCCCTGCACATCTACAAGGAATGCTCTGCATCTGTAGGACCTCAGGAAGTGACTTTCTTCTCAAGAAAGGGTTAGACTTTATTTGGGATTTACAACATGGCAGTGGTAGAAATCCCTCAGGAGGAGAGGCAGTAAACAGATGCTGATAGGAGAGAACAGAGGCTAGATCCCCAGCAAACATTTTAATAGCAGTGTCTCTAGCTTGCAGTCCAAGATCTTGTAAGTTCAGGTTAGAAGGAAAATATTCTGACATATAGCAGTCAATTCAGAGTAAATGGTCTACAGGTTCAACAGGTGATGACATTCATTCAGAAAACTGTTTAAGCAGTCCTGAACATCACAAAGCTGCTGTGCTTCTCACATAGGCAGTCCATTCTGTCCCATACTACCTACCAGTCCCTCGGAAAACTTTTAGAGACAAGTGCTTCTAGATCAAAATAATTTTTCTTCAAACTATAGAAAAAACAAAGCACCCTTTCCACCTGATGTATGATATATTTTATCTGTTGCACTGGAGACGTGTACATTACAAAAAGAGACAGAAACATTAAGAACAGAATCCTAGAAACATTTCTTTTTCCTATTCTCTATCTCAAAAAGCAGTTTGTACTCAAACTAGTTTAAAAATAAATCATTGCCATCTCTAGAAGACAATACAGCACAAAAATCTTCATCCTGAAGCAGGCAAAGTTTGGGAAAAGGATAACCAAATAAGCACTGCAGAGTAGAAAGTAGTTTATATAACCCAACCTTAACTTTGTCATAAGAAACCACTCTGCCAGCAGGCACTAGTAGCACTATCAAATGGAAAAACAAAAGAAATAATCGCAGATTTGGGTGGCTGCATACCAAGAGGTTTTATTAAATAGAGACATGAAGGGAGGGCAGTGGATGTCTTCCACTTTGACTTAAGCAAGGCTTTCAACACCATGTTTCATAGCATCATCACAGGCTAACCTAGAAGTGCGGGCTACATGAATGGGCAGTACAGTGGATTGAAAACTGTCTGAAAGACAGACCTCAGAGGGTTGCGGTCAGTGACACAGAATCTAGTTGGAGGTTTGTTATAAGTGTCCCTCAACAGTCAGTACTGTGCCCAGTCCTGTCCAATACACTCATCAATGACCTGAGTGAAGGGATAGAGTGTATGCTCAGCAAGTTTGCTGATGACACAGCTGGAAGGTGTGGATGGCACCAGAAGGCTGTGTTGCCATTCAGCATGACCTGGACAGGCTGAAAAGTTGGGCAGAAAGTAACATATATGCTGCTTCATAAGATTAATCAGAACTACAAAGGAGACACCCCTTCCAAAATGCAGTCATCTCCTCTGTGGGGCAGATGAACACAAACATTTAAAAGAAACAGAAGAACATAATTAGTTGACTTTTATTAATACCCAGTAAGGTCACTGTCAATCTGACCAATGCTATATATATAAAATTTCCTCCAAAGGCTGTGTCTAGGACTCTAGGTTTTGGCTGTGACATCCCCTTGGCCCCTTTCACAATTGCATAATTAGATTTTCTAGAAAAAAACCCAAATAAAACCTTTGACCCCTCCCATGCAGCTAGCTGTGTCAGCTTTAGAACATACGTTGTATTTGCCAACATGCCAACATCTTGTGATGGATACTCTGACAAGTGCTGACACTGCTATGAAAAACCAATGCTTGGCTACTAGATTTTGTGATAATGGCAGAGGAAAAAATTCTCTTCCTCCCACCTCCCATAGAAGACAGACAATTTTAAATTGAGGTATTAAAAAAAAAACCATAAAACAAAACATTTCAACAAACACCTACAATTACAATGAATACTTAATACTTTAGATTAGAGCTTTAGATTTTGGATTTCATTCATCCTCTAATATCTAGAACCACAATAAAGAAAAAGTATGCTGCTTCTCCTTCAATCAATACAACCTCTTAAGAGTCCAAGCTTCAAAACATTCACATAAAATATTAGCATTATATATTTGCAGAAGATAAACTGAACCAGCATGGCAATCAATCAATTTTCAATTACTTGTGGCAACTAGATAAGATCATAGTGCACACACTAACAACTGACAATAGTCACCTAATGAGCAGGCTCATGCCTTATGGAAGTCACAAGTTTCTGGGTTACATAATTAATAGCAGCCATTTACAATCATAAATATGTATTTCCTCCCGTGTCTTCATGAAGAAAGTTTATTATATGTAAACTAAGATATGCTCAGCACAAAACCAATCAGTGTAACTTTTTTTTGCAAGGACCATACACTGCCTCTTCTGTTATGGGGAGGGAGTTGATGAAATGCATTAGCAAAATTTCAGGTGCATCAAGAGTGTTAACTTATTTATTACTTAATACGGGACAGCATTTTTACATCCCAGTGTTCTGAATAATGCCATACTTACAACGTCAAACTTCTGTGTGATGTTCCCCTGGACATCAAGCAAATAAACTTTGCCATAATGTGTTCCCAGTGCCAAAAACTGCAAAAGAAAGAGGCTAATGACATAAACACAAAGACATTTCAACCCAAACCACAGCAACAATAAATGAACTTCAGGCTGTTTAGCAGACTAATGATTAGCAGCACCGGGCGGGGGGGGGGGAACAAAAAACCAAAACACACCACACCACCACATTCCACAGACAAAGGTTATTTTAACTGCCCCTAAAGAATAGAACAGGGCTTCAAGCCCACATTATTGTGATAGTGCAAGTTAGCTGTCAGAATGAGTCATGAGGACCCTCATCCACTGACAACTAATGGTGTGTCTGTGGTCCGTACACACTGCTTGATAGACTGTGGCAGCAAATTAAAAATGCAGTGTGAAAGCAAGGACCAACACAGACCTGAGATGGCTCCTAGATCCTTCCCACAGCTTTGTTTCAATCGCAATGGTTTCCTTTAAGCAGTATTTTTAATTCTCCTTCTTTGTTCACATAAAAAGCATTCAAAGAGCTCAAAAAGCCACTAGTAAGCCATTGCTAAAATAGTGCTGAATTATGGAAGGTCTCTGACAGTGCATTTAAGCACAAGGATCAGCACTGGGTTCGTTTTCCTTCACATAACAACACTCATACATTGAACACTCTCAAGACAAATACACTTTTCCTTGGTAATCTCAGGAATAAAGAAACCTCCACACAAACACATTCTATCACAAACTTATTTTGATACCAACAAGAAGGGAATTGATTCTAAGAGATCTGCTGTTAATTGAAGCATGTGAGCTACACCTAAACAGAAAAGGAAGAACTTTGGTACTACTTGATTTATGACAGAGGTTTCTTTTATTGCCCCCCTCCTTTCAGCATTACTCAAATAGTCTGGGCTCCTCAATTCTCTGTATTTCACTGCATGTGACCATGCTTCATTGCAACCTATAATGAAATGCTCAAATTTACAGGCACTGCTAAGCGTGTCAGTCAGGCAGCACAATCTTTAAAAAATAACCTTACAGAAAGTCAAGGTTTAAAAGGATTTATCAAAATGGAATTGCTTAAAATGAAATTTCAGTTCAGGCACTTAAAATATGAAGCTACATTAAAAGGAGTCAAGAAAGGGAAAGAAGGGGTTCATTAGAAATTCATCCCCTGCAATGCCTTTCACTCCTGCAAGGTTGCCTTTTTTCAGGAAGAAAAAAGTCCCCCGGGTAAAAAAATCAATACTGGTTAATAAAACATCAGGTGTGCAGACATAACTAGGTATGACTATTCCACTGCACAGGCCTGCTTGAATGCACCAGGTGCCATGACGATTAGTCATCCAGTGCAGACAGCAAGCCTGGTGAAAATATGATGCTTTAGCAGTGAAAAGAAAAAAAAATCTGGGGGGAAATTAGTCTGAATATAGAAGCTAGATTTTCAAGATTCCCAGCAAACTTAAACTGTTTTAATCAGAGGCATATTTTACATAGAACCGTGTCATTTCACTAATGATGACTCTTTAGCAGGGCTTTTCCTCCTCTTGCAGAGAGAAAAATCAAAACAAAACAGAAAACACTCTCACAAAACCTATAAACCAGCTTCATTTTCAAGCTCTCTGTTGCAAGAGACCTATTCCTGAAAGACTCCAGTACCTGGCTTGTAGCAATATTGATCCTTCTCATAAATAGCATTTCTAGTTTGCTGGAAAACTAAAAGTGCTGGGATACTTAAACAGCTTTGCTGTATTGTACAGTTAAAACTCTAGCTGTGCATATCCTTATAGGAAAATCCTGTTTTAACTCTCAGCTTTCATAATTTACCTGAGGCTCAGCGTAAAAATGTGACACAAACAGGCCACAGACCAGGGACAAACACTTTGCTATTTTCCAAATATCTGTGTAATTCTAAGTTGTCAAAAACATTTTTAAAAGACTTATTGTTTTCATTCGCGCAGTTAAAATACAAGCTTCATCTTAAGAGCCTCTTGAGCCATGGCAACAGACCTTTGAGTAAAAGATCCACAGCAGAAGTCAATCTAAAAATATAGCCAAATAATAGAGAGAGATCCTGCAACAATAACTGTTAAAGAGCTATTACTGGCTGTTAAAAATTATGCATTCAGAAAATAGTCATTAGGTTTTGCCTACCAATAGTTAGTTAACTCATACTTCAATACTTCAGTGTTCTTCAGTATTTATAAAAGAAAACTCAGAAAATAAAATCACTTATTTAAATCATTCATGTATAAAAGTTTCTTTCTTATAAGAATCAAAGAAAGATGCTTTGTAAAATGTCTTTACTTTGTACTGTCCATCAATTTCTCCCTTTTAATCTCACACATGTCTCAAGTCTTACCAGTATTAGAGTGTGTGCATTCCCTCTCCTTATTTTTTCACATTGAATCAGGGAAGAGGAATAGGAAGTGTTAGTATGGTATCTCTCAGAAAAGCCCCAAACAATATTGTAATTACTTTCTTCTACACTGTATTAATAAAAACTCAGCATATATTCAGCTGTGGAAGAGAGCTAAGTTGGCCCCTGGCATGGTCAAGTCTGTCTTCAGTAATCACAGATTCACAGAATCAACCAGGTTGGAAAAGACCTCTAGGATCATCAGTCCAACCTATCACCTAACCCTTCTAATTAACTAAACCATGGCACTACATGCCTCATCCACACCTCCACTGATGGGGACACCACCACCTTCCTGGGCAGCCTGCTCCAATAAGCAATCACTCTTTCCATGTAGAACTTTGTCCTAACATCCAGCCTAAACCTCCTCTGGCACAGTTTATGACTGTCTTCTTGTTCTCTCCCTGGGTGCCTGGGAGAAGAGACCAACCCCCACCTGGCTACAACCTCCCTTCAGGTAGTTGTAGACAGCAATGAGGTCTGCCCTGAGCTTCCTCTTCTCCAGGTTGAACACTCCCAGCTCCCTCAGCCTCTCCTCACAGGGCTGTGCTCCAGCCCCTTCACCAGCCTTGGTGCCCTTCTCTGGACACATTCAAGCACCTCAACAACTTTCTTAAATCAAGGGACCCGGAACTGGACACAGGACTCAAGGTGTGGCCCAACTAGCACTGAGTATAGAGGAAGAATGACCTCCTTGGTCCTGCTGGTCACACTACTCCTGATACAGGTCAGGATGCCACTGACCTTCTTGGCCACCTGAGCACACTGCTGGCTCATGTTCAGCTGTCAACCAGTACTCTCAGGTCCCTCTCTGCCTGACTGCTCTGTCCCCAGCCTGTAGCAGTGCACGGCGTTGTTGTGGCCAATGTGCAGAACCTAGCACTTGGACTTGTTAAAACTGATGGCATTGGACTGTGCCCATCTGTCCAGGTCCCTCTGCAGAGACCTCCTGCCCTTTAACAGATCAATACATGCTCTCAACTTGGTGTTGTCTGCAAACTTACTGATGGAGGATTCAATACCCTCATCCAAATCATCAACGACGATATTAAACAAGACTGGGCCCAGCAAGAGTACATAAATAATTACAATACATGCCAACTTCCTTTCTGAATAAAGGCAAGTTGAGACTATCCCAAAACTAGTTCACACTAATGTCTATAACTAAAACTGAGTCAGAATTTTCCTAGTAGTTTATGAAAACATCCCATCTAACAAACACTGCATCTTGAATTCTCATCTCATTGTCTTACTGAGGAAGTCTGGATTGTTTAACACAGGTTTACCACCAGTTCTGTTTGTATCAGTGCTGGCTTAAACTGCTCTTCTCGATTTGGCAGCGCTTCACATAGAAATACACTGATGCACTACAATTCCAGATACACACACACACACACATATATATATTATGTTTGTATATAAAACCAAGCAGAAGTTCTATCTCTGTCACCAAGTCACACAGTACCTTTTCATGCACTGTCATGCAGCTGGCTGCATCCTTCTGGAGAATTTCAGTCACTCCATTAGAAAGCCGTTCGTACTTCAGCTTCGGTTCTTCTTCACTCTCATCTTCCTACATTTTAAAGAGTGTAAGAAAAAGCAAGCAAGAGAAAAAACAAAGAAGCATTTAGAGGTTGACTTTAGATAAATTAAAAGATACCTCAAAACTACCACATGGCAACAGGCGGAGATGGATCAGTGCTATCTCTTAACAACAGCCATTACAACCAGAAGCCAAACTTTCACAGTTTTATCACTGAAGGGAGCTTGGGTTGTGCATTTTTTGCTACTGGTTTCCCTCTTTACTCAAAAGTTCTGTGTGCAAACAGACTACATAGCAGCATATCAATTCAGCTGTAAGAGGCATTTAGTCAGTATCTAAAAAGCAGGAGAAAATGTACATGTGTACTTTGTTACGTAAAGTTCGCCATTCACAATTTAGAAGAAAAATAGAAAAGGGATGGATATGAATAACTGGACAATGTATGCCACTGTAGCCACAGTTAACTCTAAGCTGAAGCATGCAGGTTACAAGAAACTTCAAGACCTTTACAAGACGTTGCACCTCTGAAGGAAGGATAGAGGCAAAATGCTGTAAACAAAAATAAAAAGAATCCACTAGGAATAAGTTAGTTGTATAAAATGCACCAATGGGTTTGCTTTTTTAAACAAACAAACTCCAAACAAAACAAACAGACAACAACCAAAACAAAACCTCCCAAACAAAAAGAAAAGTGAAATTATGTTGTTGCACAACTCTCTGGGAAAAGGACCCAGGCAGCATATTCTCATGGATCATTTTTATGTTAGGAACATTTCCTGGTCAATACCAGGATGATATTTTCAAGCATGTTACATTTTACCAACCAATCACCACTCAGTTGCAAAAAAAGATGAGGCCCCAAGTGCACAGAATGAAGAGAAAGACTGAGCTAAAAACCACAAGCAGCAAATTCTTTATCAAAGAACACCCAACATGTCTCTCTTCAAGGAAAAGAAACTCCAAGGTGCAAAATAGTTCTCTGGTCATAGACGTCTATCAGTAACAGACAGCGTAGTGAAGTACAATGCCAGAGAGATTTATTAACCTTCAGTTTCAGTAAACCTCAGTTAATATTATACAAGCACAGACACATAAACAAACATATATCCCGTGGTCCTCACTGGCAAACAGTGTATCTGCAATAATAGTTTTCTACACTCAGTATTGGTTCTAACGAACGTATAAGCACTGAGTGTGGTTCTCACATAAAACACCTCTTTTATTCCTAAGTAACCAAAGCACACTGATATGCAGTGCTCTAGTAAAGAAGCACCTTTACTTCCTACCAAGCTTCCCAACCTCTAGAACAGAAAATCAAAATGCACCGTGTCAGCCTATGGCAGAAGAACTGCACTTGTGCAATATTTTCTAATGATGTGAGAAATAAATTTGGAAAAGAGACATGTTAACTGTTTAATAAAGCATGTTTTGTTTAAATTGCTTTTGGAATACCACAGCTAGTCTTTCTTGAGATAACTATTACAGCCATTTACCACTTGTGCTTACCATCGCACATGGTTAATATGCACATCGCCTCATACAGAACATAAAAAAGCCACACAGACTTACAGAAACATTCAATATTTCGGCCCATGCTTATATAAATATGCTGCTAAGAGAGGCCCTTTTAAAATGTATTGAGAGTTTTATGACAGAATAGAGATGAGATTAATATAGGGATGTCAGCAGTCCATGACGTAGCAGCCTGAAGAGGTGTCAAAATGTCCACCACGAAACAATTTTATTCAGTAAATCTAACACTGAACAAAGTTGTTACCAGACAGAATGACAATGCCAAATTACAGGACTGTATATAAATCAGCCAAATTCCTTGTGCCTACAGATCCTTAATAAGTGAGTACAGGGTGGAGGGAGGAGGTAAAGTCAAAGCAAAAAGCATACATGTGATGGAAGGAAGGCGCAAGGAAGCATGAGTCCATTTTTACAGTAATTAATACATTACTGCATTTTATACATTGCTTACAAAGATTGCACTTGAAACGCGTGGGTAATCATTGAATAAATCCATAAAAAGTCAAAATTGAACTCAAGTCATCTAGTTTTTATAAGATCCCACATGTTGCCAGAGTCTGGACATCCAATGTGCAACCAACGTGAAAAGGTAATTCTAGTCTTTTGAGTCGTTTGCATAAAAGCATTCATCCATGGACCATTAGATAAAGTTACTGTAAATAAGTTTTGCCTGTCTTATTTATGAGTGAAAACTAAGTAATTTTTTCCTGCACATGCATGCACCAAAAATATATACTTTCAGAAGTCAGTGCACTGAAGCATTCTGCCAGGCTTCAAAAAAAGTAAACAAAATGAAAACTTCAAATATTAGGTACAACAACGATGTACCCATTTCATGCTTTCTTGACAGGTATCTTTGATGTTAAGTAAAAGTCAAGCTAAAAGGTGAATTGAAGTGAGGTGGGGGCACTTCACTGCAAACACAAAATGAAATGAAAAAGGTGATTTGCAAAAATGCAAGATTTCTCTACTGCTTCAGACTCTACCTGACATACTCAATGCATCTGATGGTCTCTTATTCAGAGTATCAGAGTTTAATCATTTTAAAGGTATTTTTCTAACAGGAAAAGCTTTTATGCAGTCTGAACTTCTAAAGTAAACACAAGCCAGTGTTAATAAAAAGCAAATCAATGATTTTTGTTAAATTTTAATAATCTTGAAAACCTACAAATAAAACCATCAGCAGCCTGAGTTGAGTTGACAGTTAGCTACGTTTCTATGACAACATAGAGGAATAGTGCAAGTCCTGACTTGCAGCAAAGCTAAGATATAAACAGAGTGACATTTACCCCATACAAGAAAACTCACAACTTTTGTTATTTCAGGAAAAAAAATAAAATCAATTGTTCAACTAACATGGATTTTTACTAAATGCATAGCACTTTTAATTAAATAGAAGTCCTTTAAACCATCCTAGAGGATTCTAAACATCTGAAAATCAATTTTATGGCGTTGTCTCCCGTATCACTGCTTAACTCTTCTTCTGTATTTTCTGACTGAAAAAGCCCAAAACAAAAGAACACCAATGACACTGAATTTTAAAATTCTTAACAAATGTATTAAGAGAAAGAGAAACATATATTGGACAAAATATGTAATGTGCTTCACATGCAGCAACCTTAAATTCTGAAAAGGAAGGAGACTCAGAGCTGACAGGAGGAAGCTACCTTCATGCTGTTGTAAAATAAATTGTGATCAGTTTTCCACCACACAAATGCTAATTTGAAACACATATTCCATTTAGCTTGCTACTTACATTTTACTACTGAATCTAGCATTTAAATTGCTAAAAATATGGTCTGAAGAACCTGTAAAAGAACAGGTATCCATAAACATTTCCCTAAACACTTTTCCAATGGAATGAAATACTCCAATTAACCAGAGAAACTTACTTAAAATCCCTTCCTATTAAAAGCTTTTCCATTTGTCACTGAAACTCCTGAATTCAATACAAATTCCTCTTCCCAAACCTACCACCTTGCTACCGACTCTGCTTCTGGAGCAGATTTACAAAACTAAGGAGAGGTGCAAATGTGCAATAAGGTCTCAAACAAGAGGGATGCTCATCTGCCTTTACGAATGCAGGTCTGCAACCTTCCTTCAGATACTCTGCCCCATCTTGCCTTGCCTACAAGAACAACTGCGGTGGAATCACAAGTGGAAAACACAATCTGAAATCGGTCCTCATGAAGAAAATTTCCAGAAGGAACCTGTGGGCAGTTCCCGGAGTTATTCCATTAGCCCACATTTGCTCCTGCAGCAGAGGCTCTGCCCACAGGACAGTCTGTCACATGAACTACATGCTCTACTGATTGTGAATACTCTAATTACGTTACGGGCACTGACAGCAAAGCGTCATCCTTCCTGCACCATTTGCCCTCCAAGTTTTCCAAAGCCTTTATGGAAATAAACAGTGCATACATTATAAGGCAAGTGCTCTTCCTCTTTGCTGCACATCTTCTGTCCAGCTCCAGCTACAATTCCAATTACTAAAGGTAATTTACAGTCCTATTTAAGCCTGCAAATTTTGACTCTGCAAAGTAGCAAACTCAAATACCTGAGGTCCATCACTCAAGCAACTGCAAAGGAGCAGCTCTCATAGCCTGCTGCAACGAGGCCGAAGTGCAACAGATCCTCCTAAATGGCCATATCTTGAAAGACAATGAAAGACAAAAGCAACCACTCATAGCTCATTTTCATTTTTTCACCTTTTCTTTCAAGTTGATGTCAATTTCAGAGGCTATTAAAAAAAGTGTTAAATTAGCTTAAATGCCATTAAAAGTGCTCTGCCTCTGTGTATGTGAACAGGCAACGAATAGTACACATTCTAAAATCTCATACAAAACAAACAAAAAAAAAAAATCAAAACAACACACACACACAAAGAAAAACCACACCAAACCAAAAAAACCCCAACCAACCATCAACCAAAAACCCAAGTAACACTCTGCTGCCAATGTCCAAACCCAACATAACTGTTTAACAGTGAAAAGCAGCTATGTAGCAATTTGTGTCAGTAACTTCTCCTGGCATTTAATATAGGCCAGATCTTTGGAAGTCCATGTAGAACTCACTGAAATCAGCATTTTTATGTATTTAAATATTCATCACTATCCCCTAGAAGAAAAAAAAACCAACCAAACAAACAAAAAACCACAAACGACTGAAGCTCAGGAATTACTAGCTTCCAAACTGTATTAGAAGAATCTCCAGTAGAACCAAAAGAAACCAACTCCATTTATTTCTGAGTTAAAATAAAGGTCCACAGAACATTCTCGTGAATGCAAAATAGAATGAGCACATCCTTGGCACTCTGCTGGGGACAGCTTCACTTCATATAGAAATTCTACAACAAATACTTTTAAAAAAAGGAAAAAAAAAACCTCAAACCCCAGGATGCTGCCTCCAGGGAGAATTACTTCTAGATGTACAGAAGCACGAAGTGTAGCAAAATACACAAGCTTCAACTGCCAAGATCACCTTTTTTTGGTCTTTATGTCTTGACATGAGCCAAAGCACACCTCTAATTTTGTTATGGATATGAGGTCTTCATAAGGGGGTTGGATTGGTTATCTCAGTTTTTGTCTTGAAAGCCTGTGGGACAGTGGGCTGAGAAGGATTTCATCTACAAATCCCTTAAGTGATGCAGGAACAATGAGCACTTATCCAAGTGGTTGGTACCCTGCTGAGCAGCAGAACCAGTGAATCTTAACCATGCTCCTGTGAGAAGCCCATTATCAGGGAGGATTTACATCACTGCCCAACCCCCACGCCATGTACCAACCTCTTCTATCACCAGCACTGCCCGGGAGGGTAAGACCTACAGGCTGTGTAAACCTCACTTAGGCCAATGGAGGCAAACAAGCAACTTCAGGATAACCACCACAAGACTGCCACAAGGAAGTCTGTATTACCCAACAAAAGACACGGCTGATATTTTTTGTTTAACCTTCACCTCATTACCACACCTGAGAACTGAACCACATGGGCTGCCATGCCTCCTTTGGTCTGGCACAGAAATTCTTATTATTTCCATCTTTATCCTTTCCAGTTCAGATCCTAGACCTTTATTAGAACCTGACTCCATCACTCAGGTTCAAAAGATAAGCAACAATTTATGAATGAACCCAACTTGAGCTTTGCAAAATCTCACTCCCCAAATTCTGCAGAGACACCTTTGGTCAGCCTGAACAACGGGCAGTTTCTTCAGCCTGCCTGGGAGGGCAAGGTAAGATTCAGGCAGAGCAATCAATTCTTTACTGCAGCAATGCAGGGCTGGGTCTGCTGACTGGGCAGCACTGGGATGCCAATCAAAATGGAATCAAATTACTCCACTCATCACAATGTTACAACAGGTGGAGGCTGAATGAGGTGCACTGACTTCAACACATCAGGCAGTCTCACCTATTATCCAACTATCTGAAGCCAACAGGTTAAGGCTGTTGCCTCCCAGTGTCACCATTAATCTTCACTTTTAAAACTGCAGAGTCCTGAACTCTCAGCAAGCAAGAGAAAAACTTAACATAGCTCTTTTCAAACACCTCACAAAACCCTCCCAGCCTGGACTTCCATCACAATTTTAACATCTTCCAGTGTGCCTCCCAGGAGCCCCATATTAGAATCATAAGAATTATGACAGTTGGAAAAGACCTTTTATATCACCAAGTCCAACCATCTTCTTACTTTTCAAAGACAGCCTGAATCAAAATTGGGATATAGTCCCAACCTTCCTTTATCCAGAAAGGAAGTTGGCATATGCTATAATTACATCCTGGATTACTGAAGACAGACTTGGCCACACCAGTGACCAGCCTAGCATATATTCAGCTCAGTTTACTTTCTATCTACACTGTATTAGCAGAATTTACAATATTCCTTTTTTGTTTGTTTTGATTTTTTTAAATAAATGTTACAATCATGGGAATAAATACTAAAAAACTACTCAAATTTGAGTATGAGAATTGGTTTCTGTTCTGCAACTACTGCTACACACTACACAACACTACTGCTACACAAGACCACACACAAAAGGCATGAAGACTGACATTTTCAAACCATAAAAACACATTTGTGGCTTATGCTGTTGAGAAATATTTTCCCCTGATTCTATGGTGAAAATACAGCAATGTTAGCTCAGTGAAGGAAGCCAAGTGAATAACATCCCATCCAGTTCCTTTATGATTCCTCCTAAGGCAAATCACCAATACTTCCCCAGCACCAGGCTGTAAAATTCGTAAATATGGATTAGGATGGTAAAATTTCACACAGCAGTTTTCTGTTCTCCCCATGCATTTTCTGCAGGGATTTATTTAATACCTTGACCTCTTTGGGAAAATGCAGACATTCAACAAGAGCAAGGAATTAAGATGATATGGCTGCCTGTGAATATGTATCTAAACGTGCTGCATTCACAGTACGAAATGACACACAGATGAAAAGCAAAGCAGAGAGCATTTTATTTCTTTGCAAAACTATTGTGGCAATACAGAATGTCACACTGTATTTGGGGAACAAAGATTGAAGATTCACTCCTACAGGTCTGAAGGAGCTGGGCACCAGCCAAGCTGTGAAGCAGAAATGACAAGCAGAGATGACACACTGAGCATGAGCAGTGGTCGTAACTGGCATGTTAAAAAAAAAATAAATAGTGAGTAGTCCACACAGTACAATTCCTATCAACTTCTTTTACGGCAAAGAACACCTGAAAACTTTCAGCTCTGCTTCAGTGTTCAAAAGAACACCATCAGCCCATTCACATGAAGTGCACCATACAGAGGCAGCACAGGATGGGCTATTTTATCTCGAAGGTCCAAATCAATTCCAACACTGAAAAAAAAAATCCAAACGCAGTTCAAACCTCACAAAACTACGCATATCCACTTGTATTTCCCTTCTGCTGAGCAAGGAACTTGGGCAAACATTTGTTTCCCTTGTGAACACTACTCAAGCAGCCTGGTTGCCACCTTGTGATGAACTGCAGATGAAAACTCTACAGCGCAGTTTTAGGGACAGGCAGTTTTTAAAGTCCACCCGCTCACCACAGCAGATGAACCAGATGGTAAACAGCTGAATTTTCCTGCTCCTTTCCTTTTTCCAGCCCAGAGTGTTATTCCACCCAGATGAATACACTTAGCACTTCAGAAAAGCCACATCTGCATACTCTGTAGCCACACTCGCTTTGCAATCGCATTTAATTTATGTAACACGCACAGCAGCATTTTTACTTTTTATGTATTCCACAACACAGAGATAGAACAGGCACTTCTGGTTAATATTAATAGCTCATTAAATGAAGTATCTAATTTTCACTCAAAACCAGAAGGTATTAAAAGAATATAGCAATAATACATTTCTCCTGCAAGTCAATCCTCTAACGATGTATATTATATTGTTAGTTACTAGTCACTGCAAACTTGTTTTTCAAATTAATGTATGAAAAGATTCCATTTAAACTTTAATAAATAATTTACTATGCTCACCCTACTGACTCAAATTGATAAATTATTTGCATGATACATTTTCTCATTAATAAGGAGAAGAACTTTCTATCTGGAATTTATATATCCTTCCCTTCCACTCTCTCCATTTAAAAGGCCAATTTCATTTAAAGCCATGCAGGGGGAAGCAATGTGTCTTCAGATTGCTCAGGTACGCTAAACAAAATATGATTTTTTTGAACATTTATATTCTTAAAATGTCTGAAACAGAAAAATGGCAACCTAGTGGAGAGCTATTCAACAATAAAGAGGCATGATAAAGTTCTTTGCCAGACAGGAGAGGAAAAAAAAAAAAAAGGCAAGCTGGACTGGAGTGCAGTAGCCAAATCTACTTTTCAGCCATTTATTTTTTCCAATGGTGATGCCCCTTCAAAAGCTACTATCCACAGGAGGACTCACCTCTTCCAGCCCAATGCTCCACACTCCATGTTAAGAGAACATTTTGATGGAAACAGACTATGACAAGGAGCCTTTTTTACCAGATGCTTTATTTACTTGAAATGATTTAATTGCTTTGACCTAATACGGACCCAATCTACAAGACTAAGATCTGGAGTGCACCGAAAAGGAAAAGAAAACATCAGACCTTTTTAGCTGCCTGTTTTTAAGGCTTTCATGGTTTTCAACTGTGTATCTCCTCTGATCAGTTTTTAAAACCCTGAAGAGGAAAACCACTATCAACATAAAAGTTTATCACTGAAGGGTATTTCTAAACCACCATAAACTGTTCAAGCACTGGGTTAACCAAGAATTTCTACACCACTTTCCTCTCTACAGACTACCATAGAATTTATTCATATAATGTTTAAATAACTACAAAGAACAAGCTAAATCCCTTTGACTGGAAATGTGTGGAGCACTGAGGACTAACGCACACGAGTACCTAGTAAAAGAATATAAGGCAATGTAAATATTAATGCAAAATGTTTCCTAAAAAAACCAAAAAAATATTTAAAGTAACTTTTTGCAGAAAATTAGCATCTGCACTCACCTGCCTTTTCTTTTGGTGGTTTCCTTTAACAGGCCACCAACACAAACCAAAAAATGTACACTGCAGCACAGCACCTAACAAAAATATTAATCAGTCAAACTCCTCACATAACCACAGGATCATCTCATGGGACACAGCACTCCTTTTATGATTCCAGTGACACTTTTCTTGAAAAGGTGCTCCCTGTAAAGAAGACACTGGATGAGGGCATTCCACTTGCAGCCCCAGCAGTAAGTTAGAAAGGAGCAGAAAACTTTAACAAATAGCTAACTGCATTCCAGGATGGTAACTTCACTTTGACTCCCTCAAGTAAGAAGATTCTGGGGTTTGGTACATAATGACTTGAATTTTATCAGTAACTCACACTCACATATGGGGTTTGAAACCCTGTCTTTACTTCTCAGAGCAGAATATTATTGCTCCATTTTACAAGGGTGAGAGACATGTGGGCAATAGAGAGGCACACCGTAATTAACCCGTGCAGGAAGGATGAACATAATTAACCTGTACAGGAAGTCTAAGGTTGAGTCAGAAGGTGTGGGTCCTGGGACCCTGAAGCATACTTCCAAACGTATTTCTACTCCACGCAAGTTACCTGAAATAACTAACTTACACAGCCTAGCAATTTTCCAGAGTGCAAGACATGCTTTTATCAGTACAAATCAAGTCTCAACGGAAACATTCTGTGCACCGCATACAGAGCAAAAACAAAAATAGCATTCACCTGACCTCACAAGATTTCACAGTGAAACATAATGAAGGGTGACTCTGCCATACTGTGCAACTACAACATGTTGTAAATAAACACATTTTAGAGCAAAGCAACGCAGAGGAGCATGAAGGTTCAGGGAGACTCAAGATGACTCTTCAATAAGGTGATAACGAAACCGGTTCCTCTCTTCACAGAACGTGATTCATGAGTGCATTTCACTAAACATGCTGGTGTGCACAACTGCCATGCAACTATTCCAAGTTTTAAAAATCACTTCACAACAGTTGTTATGCAACATAACAGGATTCTCTCACTAAAAGCAAAACTTTTGAAGACAGAACTACAAGCTGAGCAGCAGCAACAACTTACATTCAAGCAAAATAACACTGTACACCTCACTTTACCATCATGTTGCACTGCCACTGAAGAAAGCTTAACTATTTATTTATACACTTACTAGTGTCACCTTTTGCTAATTAGATGGGGAAATACAAGATCTGCCTGACAGAAAACAGCTCAGCTGAAAAAGTAAGATTTTACAGAAACAGATATTGCAAGGAAGGAAATTAGTTTGAGAACAGAAATTCAAATACAGGTTGTACATAATTTAAGCAGATTTTTTTTCCCTCCACAAACAGCCAAAAGTCAGGTTTCTTTACTGTCTATTTTTAAATTCTCATCAAAAGTGACAGTTCAAACACATAACTCCAAGTGCTGTAAAATAAAATAAGCCAATGACCCTACAAGGACTTTTCAGCCAAAACAAACCTGTTCAGACCCAGCCCCAAATGCAGCATGACTGATAATCAGGGTTGGGAAAAAGTAAAGCAAACATACTTTACAATCCAATAAAAAAAGAAAAAACACAAACCAAAGAAACAACTAAAACAAAAACACACCAAAAAACTCAACCATACAAACCAAATCAATACTAAAGTAAACAAAGAGAAATAATTGTGCTTCGAGTTTGCAGTAGAATTACCCAAACCAAATAGGTTTTTCTTTTGAAACTACAAGACTGTTAGATGTACTGCACCCTAATCATATTATGGTATAATATATAGCAGTCTGTCTATAGGATGAAAAAGCTTGTATTATCTATTATTATATATAAAGATATGAAATAAAAGTATAAGTTGTGCTGTAGTTACCAGGAAAAATCTGTTATGTTTCTAGGAGTGCTGGCAGAAGTAACTAGCACAATCTCCACACTGGAAGGTCTGCTTAACATCTGAATGTATGCACCATCTCTTAGGAATTCAATTTTGTGGGAAGCAAGAGCTGGAACAAAACTTACAATGAAGGGCTCTTAGCTGATATACGTTCAAGACAGTCAATTTTTGCAGAATGCCAGATCTAAGGACTGTTATAAAGCTCTACCACCAAGCCTCTGCAAATAAACATTCTGTCACTTGAAGCAAACCAAACAGGTAGTTAGAATCTTATTTACTAGGAACTACTAAAAGAAAGACACTAAAAGAGTTGCTACATAAAACACTGTATGTTTGAATCTTAACTAAGAATCCAGGTGACCAAAAAGGTCAACAACATCCTGGTCTGTATCAGAACAGTGTGATAAGTAGGACCAGGGAAGCAATCGTCCCTCTGTACACAGCACTTGGCAAGGCTGCTCCTTGAATACTGTGTTCAGTTTTGGGCCACTTGCTACAAGAAGAGCATTTTGTTGCTGGAGCATGTCCAGAGATGGGCAATGAAGTTGGTGAGGGNTAGTGAGGCGGGGGTTCGTCTCTTTTTCCAATTAACAAGGGCAAGAGGAAACGTTGTCCTGGGAGAGGTTAGATAGGATATTAGGAGAAAATTCTTCACCAAAAGGGTTGTCAAACATTGGAACAGGCTATGGAATCATCATCCCTTGAGGAATTTAAGAGACTCATAGAAGTGGTCCTTAATGACATGGTTTAGCATTGGACTTGGCAGTGCAGGGTTAACAGCTGGACTTGATGAACTTAAAGGTCATTTCCAATCTAAACAATTCCATGGTTCTAAGATAACGGCACAGCAGTGTAAAAAATACAAGACAAAAAAAAATCCATACTTTATTTACACATCTGGTTCAGACAGGGAATTTAAGAATTACTCTTCTCAATAATAGAAAAGATTTCTACAGTGTAACTTGGGTATGCGCCATGTGCTCTCTGAAACCAATAGTAATAATTTTCAGTTTTATGGGAAGAATTTAAATTAAGTGCAATACCAACTGTATATGCAAAAATCTTTATTACTATGATGTCTATAATACCCATGCCATAAATACTGTGTTTTATAATGGGTAAAACTGAATCCAGGCTGCAAAGATTAGACTCAGACTCTAGTACTGCCACCACAAAATCCATCCCTGATTATTCAAATTTTGGGCCACTCCAAAGAAATAATACAATTTCACGATCACAGGAGCAAAGAGCAAAGCCATCAGCTCAGTCTTATCTCTGATCATACTTTGAGTAATATAATCAAGCACTGACAACACAGACTTTTTGTTTCTAACACTGGTTTTGGTTTCCATCTGAATGACAATTACGAATAATCTAGCAAGTGATGTAAATAGTGAGACTGTGAAAATTATTCACTACTTCCTTAAGGTGTTTTCTCAAATAAAACCTCGAAATCATGTTTATTAGCTAGCTGCATAGCATCAAGGCACTACAAACTGGAGCTGCTACTCAAAGACAACTCATGAAAAGCATGTTCACAGGCACTAGAATGATGACTGGATTGTTACTAACATCCAGCATCTACATTCTCAAAATGAAAATTTCTCTTTAATTTTGCATGCATAGAGAAATGAAAACAACTAACAAAAGACCTTGCTGAAACTTTATGACTTTCCATTGTGTGACAGCTACATGATGCCTGTTTTTACTTAGAGAAAAAACAAATTCCCAACAACCTGCCAATTCATTTATGATTAATTCTGCTATAAGTATTTATTTACTATGGGCTGAAACATTGAAAGGCCATTATAAAGGCCACTAAAAGAAGTCCTCACTTGCAGTAGGCTTTAAGGAGAAAAATCTGACTCAGCAGATAAGTATTTGCTCAGCAGGTAAGCATTTGTGTCCACTATCCTGTGAATGTCAATCCTTGAGAGGATTGCTATTTTACCAAATAGTGAGTTGTTGCCCAGTTATTGTCTATGCCACTTCACATCACAAAGAAACATCCAGAATGTAACCATTCCACACTAGGCAAAGAATTTCTGTTCCAGAGGCTGCTCCCACACAGCAAAGCCAAAGAAATCCCTGCTTCTCAGCAGCAATGCCATATGGCACCACTGCAGACTGCCACTTATGAACGGCAGAGGGGAAAAAAATTATGCCACAAGAAACCAAGCAACATCCTCTTCAAAACGATCCTTGCAGAATCCACCACTGCAGTCTCTGCAGTACCCACTGTCTTGGATAGTAGGATTTCTGCCTCCTTAGTGCTTAATCAGGGATCTCAAGTATGAAGATTTGTCCCAATGTAGAGAACAGAAAAACTTCCCTCCCAACAGCAAGTCCACTGAAGTCTGGCAAGTCTAGGAGTCACTGTCACTTCGATATATAATGGGTTAAAACAGTCTCATCAAGGTAGTACCCTGCTCTGTGTCACCTGTCCTTGTTGGTGGCCACTACTGAAGCTGCTCAGTCACCATTATTTCCTCCTTTCTGTAGCCATCTAGACCACACTGAAGTATCTCTTTCCAAGTATCTCATGGTTCCCTCACAGAAGGCAGGTTTGGAGTTATCGCATTGCTGTTTGCAGACAACTGTTTGAATCCTTGGTAGCTCCCTTCCTCTCCTCACCCCTAGTCCACTTTTTCCAGCATCTACAACAGGTTAGACACACCTCTCCAGAAGATAAGACAATTTCTGACAAAACGTCATCTCAAGAACAGAGACTCTACAGACCATGATTAAATGTAGACTATGAAGTTATCACAATAATGCAGTAGTTACCTGAATGTAATACTACTGCACATATAATTACACTGACAACTACATTTTCATTTGATCAAAACAGAAGTGCAACCACTTCAATTTGTCCCTTAATTCATTTTACTGTAGTGGGATGATCATGAGGTGTTTGTTTTATTTTTTATAGCTAAAGAAACTTCTAATAGAAAATAACAGCTCCTTTTCAATAATTTAAACTCAGATTAACACACCTGGCTACATAATACCAGGAAAATTTCTGAGGCAGCATTTTTCCCTCCAGGTTGACAAGGAACTAGCATTCAAATGGACTAAAGCATGAAGCTTTTCAAGCAGGCTTACCTCAGATTCATCTGTTGATTCCTCATTAGACCTGGTTTCCTGAAAACGACACAAAGGAGAAGTTAGAAAATACAAGACGTAGCTGAGCAGATATGTAGCTGAGCAATATTTCCCTTTTTAAAGTACTTTTAAAATCTTTATTAAAAAACAGAAGTGGAAGCAACTCAAGAGTTTCCAACCTTTCCATTCATACCCAATTCATGCCTGCACTTGCAATCTAGTGCCACACTGACACTCAGTGGCATCAGTTGACTTTTAGGGTAACTGACAGTAGTATCACAGAGTGATTGGACCATCTGAGAATCACTCCCTGTTAAAGTTTCCCTCCTTCCACAAATGGTAGTAAGTTCTGCAAAACAACCACCCATGTCTTGACATGCAAGTCAGAATAGCATTCTCAAATTAACCACGAACTACCTTCAAGTATTCAACTATACAGCTGTAAAAGAGTTTTGTTTTTCACTTAAATAATTTCAAACCATTTTCCACAGAAATGCAGTAATTAGTGAGTTTTTTCCTTCCTGCCCCATGTCAATCCAAGCTATAGCTTGGATTTCTCTTCCCTTTGAAGAAACTGTACCTTTAAAACATCTCTCTCTGCCAAGACAGTAATTCTTACTGTCCTACAAAAAAAAATTTCTCAGTCAACTCCTGCTAATCTCTCACCTGTCCACTGAGAAAATCTGCTGATGCAATGTCTCCTCAAGGAGGTCAGCAAAATGAAGATTTACTTAACGTATTTATCGTTATCAATAGCAATAAAAGGTTACAACTAATACACTGACAGTGAATGTAAGCATTTTAACAAGAAAATATGATATAAACGAAGAATGATTAAGAGAAGGCAGCATTTCAAATCTTAGGAATTACTATTTGGACAGCAAGATAAATGGGTACAGAATATCACCAGAGAAGAAATAAAAAAAAAAAAACCAAAAACCCCAAAAAAAACCCACAAACCCAAGAAAGACAGAAAAAAAAATACAGCTCTCAACAGTTTAAAGAGAAATGGAAAAGGAAGAAAATTTAATGCACTGACCCCCAGTGTCATTTCTGTCACATTCATATACTTCCTGTGTTTATAAAATGCATTAATTGNGCCTTGAGCGACCTGTTCTAGTGGGAGATGTCCCTGCCTATGGCAGAGGGTTGGAACTGGATGACCTTTGAGGTCCCTTCCAACTTCACCATTCTATGATTGCGACCTCTAGGTAAGAAGCAAATATCTCATTTGCATTAGTGGAGGTTCATCTTTAGCAACTGTAGTGACTATCAGAATAGATAGGGGAGAAGAACAGCAGCATTTCTACTTGCTACTTAAAACTCAACGCAAGGCATTTCTATTACTGCTGTGTGTTTCCTCCATTTTAATGACTGCACCTCTAAATCACACATCCCATAGAATGGTTACCTGTGTAGTCTATACACGAATTGGGAAACTGCAAGTAGAAAGAATATGTGAGTCAAGGGAAGGTGGAGTAAACCCTGGCATCTTTTTCTGGTTAGGTTTGACTCTTTCTCCATCAGTCTCACTGTCTCAAGCTGCAAGATGCTGTTACCTTTCAGGAAATTTTACTTTTATCACACAATCTTTATGCATCTTAAAAATCTATTGAACAATAACCATATGAGAACAGAACTAAAATAATTGTGCTGGAACACTACCAGCCTATTGGACAACAAAAAAAAAACAACTACCTATCTCTCCTGAAAACCAAGAGCTGCTTACTCAACTACTTGATACAGCAAAACTATTAGCACTACCATTTTGGTATTTTCATACAATTCACAGTTTCTAACAACAAAAAAATCTATTTTAAACATAATAGCAATAATCTGTTCTCCTAAACAACAACAAAAAAGGCAACTAGAGCATTTGACATTTTTGCTGATACATGAGACTTTCTAGTGCAGCTACACCACTTAAAATTATTTTCCTCCCATAGTTCTATTTGCTTTAGCTATTCAAGAGAACACAAATGTAAGGAAAGACCATGACAATAATTTTCAGGATGAGCTAACGCCACAGACACACACATGCAAGATGGAGTAACAGGCCACTTGCTGTTACAGCAGCTGATCCTTACCTCCACCTGAGTCACTTAGTAAATATTAAAGTTGCAAGTCATTCAGTGAAAGGGAATCCTTGGAAAATATTGACCTACCAAACCAGGGCACACCAGAAGTTGATTTGAATAATCAGTCTGTGTGAACCATGAAAGTATTGATGTTTTGATTAAAGACACATACTCTGGTATCCCTACCACATTCACAAGCTACTGCAGCTACTGAATTTCATAAACGGCATACAAATTTAAGCAAATGCTTTGTGGCCTCCATGTTTTACTGCAGGAAATCGCATGCAATAATTCAGAGGGAGTCTTGACCTAGGCAAAAATGTACAGGAACTGTAGCTGAAGGTGCTTAGAATTGTTATTTGCCTACTAACTTGGTTCATTGACAATTTACTATGAAAAGCTTTTTGCCTGAGTTCTCCCATTCAGAGAGGCAAAGCAGAAGAGTAAACTTTAGTTATGACTGCTCTGGAGTTTTGTCAGGTTGTTCTTCCCTCCCTCCAAATGCATCAACCAAGAGGATTATCCCCACTGCTAGGTTTTAGGCCTTGTAACTGTGAAAAGGAAATCCAGCAGGGATTTGTAGATGATCAGAATTCCAAATCATGTAGGAATGGCTCTTATTGGTAGGTCTCCAACTCCAGGCAAAAATCAGCAATACACTTCAGCCAGCTGGCAAATCAGAGAATGCACTGGGTTGGAAGGGACCTTTAAAGGTCATCCAGTCCACCCCCCCCTGCAGTAAGCAGGGACTGTTATGTGAATGCAGTTGCTCAAGTAGCCTAAGAATGGAGGTCATCCAGTCCACCGAGGAAACCATAGAAATATGAAGTCATCTCTCAACATTTTAACCACTCACCATACTCAAGTTCTCAATAAATTCTTAAGATAACTTTCCAATGTAACAGATAAAAAGTTAGCCATTTCCTGCCTTCACGAGCACCAGAGGCTATCCACTACACGTTTCAATCCATAAATCTGCTCCAAAGGGTAAGCCATGAAACCTACATGCAGAACATCCACGTCCCTTTCAGCAGGGATGCTCCCCACAGGAAATAAACAGAAGTAAACAAGGTAACCTTACTCCTATAGTCCAAAGAGAGGAAAACACAGGCTGCTCATTATAATCCCTTACATTAGTAGAGAGGATAAGGCTTGTAAGAATTGGTTTTGTGTCTAGAACCCTTTAAAATGCTGCCACAGCTAAAAACTTACCAAAGCATAGTGAAAAAAGCCAGCCCTGCCCTGGAAAACCCTGACAGCAGGAAGATGGAAACCGGACACTAATTTCCAGGTAAGGCAAATTGCCCTGAGGTAGTTCTAAAACTCTTCCGCCTTCAGGCATTCAAGGTGGACAAACACCACCACACAGCTCAGGTGTCCGCCCAAGGCCTGGCTCAACAAAGAAACATAGAGAAAGTATTTGAAAGGACAGGGAACTTTACTTCTTTGCTTTTACTTTATTTTTCTCTCGGTAACGAGTGGTCTAAGCAAGAAGAGTTTTAGGAGGAACCCACTTAAGAGAACCACGGGTCACAAACACAAAACTGTCTCAGGAGAAAACTCCCCGGTTGAGATGGCCTTGTTTGTGCCTCCTGTGCCACTCGGTAACCGACATCTTCTCACTTACTTCAGACAAACCATTCGACTCCTCAATTCGGACTCCACAGCAGTGCCAGCTGCACGTCTAAACCCCTCCCTCCTGTCCTGCACCAGGTTCCTCCGTCGGGTGCTACCTAAAGAGCGGAGCCCTGAGGGCTTGCGCCACCTCTTCTCCCGTCCACCAGGATTTTTAGACAAAACCCGAGAGGCAGCCTCGGGCAGCCTCATGCGCGCAGCGCGGCGAGTAAAGAGAGGTCCCGCACCGCCGCCCCCACCTTCTCGCCCCCCGCCCGGCGCAGCAAGGCTCCAACCCCCCGTTCCCGCACCACCACCGCCGCCGCCCCCCGCACGGCGCGCAGGGGTGGCTGACGGCCTCTGCCCCCGCACACTCGCGCAGTCGCTTCGGCCCCCTGCTCCTAGAGGCCGCCCCGGCCCCGCACTCCCTCCGCTCCGCTGCTCGCCCTCTCCGGCGGGGCAGTGCCCTCACGGCCTCTACCTTATCCTCCGCTTCCGCCATGGCGCGGCAAGTGAGCGGTCATGTGAGGGGCAGGAAGCAGAGGCGGGCGGAGCACCCTGGGAAATGTAGTTTAGGAGGTGTGTTTCTTCCCGCCCTTTTCTATCCCTCAATTTGTTGCGGCGGGTTTTTTTTTATTTGAGGTGGTTCATGTCCACTTCTGGGTACGGTGGCAGTAGCTTTCAACAGAGGCAAGGCCGGGCCAAACAGGGCCAACACGAAGTTACAGAATGGATTGAGTTGGAGGGGACCCTTTAAGCTCGTCCTGCAGTGAGCAGAGACACCTTCGACCAGACCAGGCTGCTCAGAGGCCCGTCCAAGCTGACCTGGAATCTTCCCAGGGATGGGGCATCTGCGGCCTGCCTGGGCAACTTCTGCCAGTGTTTCACTGCCCTCTGTAAATCTGACGTCTCAGTCAGTTTTTCCTTCCGGCTTTCTTAGTCAAAAGTGAGACACATTTTTAAGCAGAATTCCTTCGGTTCCCTCAGGGAGACACTTGCACCCAGCTATGACGAACCTGAAGGTGGCCACCATGGTGAACGGTAAGATGGCCTCTGTTTGGCAAGGGTTCGGGTGCAGTTGAATGCCACTTGCCATGTATGAGTGTGTCTATGTTTAGCCTCTATCTGGGGCTGAACAGTAGCAGAGAAGGGGAATTGGGAACAGCAGAGAACACCTGCAGGGTGAAGCAAAAACAGCTTTCAAGAAACAACCAGACCAATATCAATGCCGATAGCATACAAAGCTACACTCAGTTCAGCAAATGCACGATGGTCACAACAGCCAGGAAAGCAGTTCTTAGGAGAATGAAAGGGATGAGCAGGAGGAGCTGAAGCAGGAGACTCTGTCCTCAGCAAACTGCCCCCTTTATAATGAGTGTGATGTTTGTGGTTGAGGATACGCCAGCTCAGGTCAGCCATCCTAGCTCAGGTCAGCTGTCCTAGCTGACTCAAAACTTCTAACAGCTTTTAGACAATGGATCATCTATAATTCTGTCCCAGCATGTGATGGTTTGGGAGTTCCCCGTGCCCCTACACTTTGTAAAATGACCCAGATTAGAACTCAGCTGGCTGGAAGTTAAAGAATGAAGCTATATTTACAGCTTGGCACAATGCACAAGCAGATATATACACAATATACAGAAATATTTACCGAAATATACAAGTTAAAGGTAATACGGAAACACGACATCCCTCCCAGAAATCAGAGACCCCAAGAGGGGCTCCCAACCACCCTTCCACCTTCTCCCCACCCCTATACCTTACCCCAAGGTTTGGCTTATGCGCAAGGTGAGTTTGGAGGATTGGCCAGGGGGGTTAGAAGGCAAGTGGTTAGTGAGGTTACTCAGCAGAGAGGAGAAAAAGCCAGAAGCTGCTAGACCGAGATGCACAGTCCAGAGACACTGACTTATCTATGTTTTGAGTACTTAAACATCTCAGCAAGCCTATGAGTGAAGTAGACATCACCATTGTTTCCTTTTCATAGTCTATAATATCATTTTCTCCATTAAAATATTCCAATTAGCCTCAAACCAGCACATAGCAAAACCAGGACACTGTGCCTAGTGCCATGCTCTACTCTGCCATTTCTCCAGGAAAAGACCTATTTGCACATCTGACATGCAGTTGTTCAAGCACAAGTGTAGTTTCCCTTCGATCCTCTAGTAAGATGTGTAGCTGTGTAGTGGCCTCTGTCCTCTCTCTCCTTTTTATTTAATTTGTCAGTGTTGAAAATGCCCTCAAAGCTAGTGTCAGGACAAGGATTTTAGAAAGCCCAAATATCTTCCTACAGTTCTAGGATCTGCTGCATTTTCTCTTTTCCAATTTTAAAATAAAACTTGAGCACCTTGTTCACATTCAAATTACATTCTTATATTAAAAGCACAACCAAAGTAAAAAAGTGAGAGGCAGTAATTTACGTTACTTGGATTTTGCCATTGGAGCTACTCCAAATTTAAGGCGGAGCTACAGTGTTAATGTACCCAGTCTCTATCCTTGGGATCAAAGCCAAGAACTTTAAAATGAGCAGGTTAACCTTGGGAATAAAAGAGAAATCCCAGAATATAATGCCGAAAGACCAAAAGCTCATACAATTAAAGTTAATTGCAGAGAGCATTTCCCTGGATGGGAAAATCATGTATGTTGTTACCATACCTTTAGAAGCTAAGTGCCAGAATTTCAACTGAGAAGAGAGAGAACTGTCCTTTATAATCACTTTGAGAAGGTGACATTAGGGGAGAGAGAGCTATCAAAGTTATCCTTCTAAGCACAAGAACATGTGAATTTAACTATCATACATACATTTCATTTGCAACTAACATGATGTACCAAAACCTTCTCTTCTGAACTGTTCCCAGATGTCTATGGACTATCAGGGTAGCATGGCAAAGGAGTGTGTAAATGTCATCCTGGCCATGTAAGTCAAGGGATGTGTACAGCTGCCATTGTACAAAATCCTGTCGACAATTCAGATGGATATAATAGTAAATTTCAAGTCTTGTTGCAAAAAAGATTAATTCAAACTGGAAGAAGGCATAGAACCACTAAAAGGATCACAGACATGTAAGCTCTATTCTGTTGGACAAGACAATAAAAGGAGGACTTGGCTCCTCAGTCTAGAAACAAATGCAACATTTTAAAAAAGCTGAAGAGGAAGAAGAGCTATTAAAGTAAATTGTATGAGATCAAATAGGTATCACCTATTTTCAGTGCATTTAGGCTGGAAATGAGAAGTAGATTCCCATGTGGCAGACATGTGTGGTCCTCAGAAGAACCTTGCTGGCAAGAAATTTAACTAGTTTTGAGATGAGACTTACTAAACTTATATAAGAGACTGTGAGAGATGTCTGCTGACAGCTGGGTTGGTTACCCAGAGAATTCATTCCTGTCCCATTGTGACCTTCTTGAAACTTAGTACTGTTTGAATAAATGAAAAACATATCGTTGCTGTCAATGGAGCCAGGATTTGTCCTGTACTGTGTAATGCACAAGCTGTCTTAGCTGGTACTTGAAGACTGTTTGTATCCAGTGAAAGGAAACTTTGTCCAGTATGGTTGTTTCTCCCACTTTCAGGGGAAAAGAAACAGCATAGGGGTTTTAGGTTTGGATTTTTTTTCTTCAACATTTTGTGGCACTTTTAAAACTGAAGTGAACATTAATTACTGACTTTACAAATGCCAATATAAACAGAGCGTAAGGGACAGGATGGCAGATCTTGAGACTTTGCTATTGTAACAGCTAACTGCATATTTGTTACAAAGAGCAGTCAAGGAACAGCTGTTCTTGTTTTCATTGCACATAGAATAAGTGGTATAAACAATGTGATTTTCTTACAGTGTGCTACTTATTTCTGGCAGAAACACACAAAGCTAATTTTTTGCTTGTTTAAGTTTAAGGTATGAATTCAATCTGCCCTGATTGTAGGTGTTTAATGTGTCAGGAAAGTGTGATATGCTGGCATCTGATTCTGATAGCCTTTGCACACCCACCCTCCAAAAGTGCTGAAAGCCATCAAGAAGAAATGACATCAATGGGGTTAAAAATCTTTCAGCACATCCTGCAAAGCACTAAGAGTCCTAGAGTTGAGCCTGAGAACAACCCGGTCAACCTTTGTAGAGAAAAAATCTTGTGTAGTTCAGCATAAGTGGAAAATACAGCACTGCCTAAGGGAAATGAATGCTGTGTCCTGAGTTTATAAACTACTTTCTCTCTCTGTCTGCCAGCACATAGATCTGAAGTCAGTTGTACAAGAATGAGATTTTTTGGATCCTTGGTGAGATTGTGAACACTTTGAAGTTTAGGTAAAGCATTTTGGTTCAGATCCATCTCAAGTGATAGGCTGTCTTGACCTTACTGTTTAGTTTTAACTAGGTTCACCAAAAAATAGTACCCTTCATACATCTTTTTAAATAGAATTTTTAGCTATCCCATGATGCTTTTAAGATCCATAGTGCCTACGTTAAATGCAGAACTTCCAACTGACGGGAATTCTGCAGGAAACTTCTAACAGGATGCTGACACCCTTATCCAGCTTTCTAAAAGTCAGGTTTCTCAGGAGTTTCTGATTTATCTTTTGCCACCAGAATTATAATTCAAAGTTGGACCTTGATTAACATTCAGATTCCAAATACTGCTAGAATTTTTATCTCTTCCTGACTACTGTGAAACAAGTAACCAAGTATCCAGGCCATTTGGTAGAGATTATTGTGTACCAGTCTCCAAGAGCTCTCAGTTCCTTTCAAGTAGGACTGATTCATCCAACAAAATATTCAGCTGGGTTCTCTCTCACCACTCTTGCCCACCACTTATTCATTGGAGGAAAAAAAAAAGTTAAAAACATTTAAAAACAGTATGCTGGATAGCTAATATTGTTGTCAGAACAATAGAAGTTTAAAGGCTTTCCTCTTTCTACTTGTTTCCTTGTAGAAATAAATGTGCAAAGGTGTTTTTTTTTTTTTTTTTTTGTCCTTCTTTCTATCAAGGAATAATTTCTGTGAAGATATTTTCAGTTTGTACCATAGCTTCCAAAAATGTTCAGGAACTTCGTACTTTAGAAAATACACTGTTTCACCTCTAAGCATTATACTGTTTTGCAGTTATTTTCTTTTTTTATTTTTGATCTACTTCTAAAATACATTTATTACATTTCTTCCTGACATAAGTCCCTCAACAATGACTATAAAAAGAATTCAATTTTTAAAAAGCTTAGTAACACCCTTAAATGACTTGAAGTCAGATAAAACATGCTCATAAAGCTAAGCTTATGTGCAAATCTTCATAGGATAACATTAACAAGGATAAATAAATACATTTTTTGTCAAACTGAGCATCATAGTAACTGCCTTCTTCAATCAGTGCTAAAGATTACCCCAGTGGAATTTGTAGTATCAACAAGAGAGCAAGTAAGTGATGGAAGTATGCATTGCCACTATCATAGAATCATAGAATCATAGCATGAGTTGGATTGGGAAAGACCTCCAAAGGTCATCTAGTCCATCCACCCTGCAGTCAGCAGGAACATCCACCCACCCACTGGATCAGATTGCCCAGAGCCTTATCAAGTCTGACCTTGAGTATCTCCAGGGCCTCAACTAACTCTCTGGGCAACCTGTTCCAGTGTTCCACAACCGTCACGGTAAAGAACTTGTTCCTAACAACCTAAGTCTGCTCTTCTCTAATTTGAAGCCATTGCCCTCATCCTGTCACTGCAGGCTTTTGCAAGCAGTGCCCCTGCAGCCTTCTCGTAGGCCCCCTTCAGGTACTGCAATGCTGCTATTAGGTATCCCAGGAGTTTTCTCTTTTCCAGGCTGAACAACCCCAATTGCCACAGCCTGTCCTCATAGCACAGGTGTTCCAGCCCCCTGATCATCTTTGTGGCCCCCGTCCTCGGGACCTGCTCCATCAGGTCCATGTCAGGAACTGTATCAAGGGCACCAGAGCTGGATGCAGTACTCCAGATGAGGTCTTGCCAGAGCAGAGCAAAGTGGCAGAATAACCTCTCTGGATCTGCTGGCCACATTCCTTTTGATGCAGCCCAGGAGGCCATTGGCCTTCTGGGCTACAAACACACACTGTTGGCTTGTGTCCAGCTTCTCATCCACCAGTATCCCCAAGTTCTTTACTGTGGAGCTGCTCTCAATCTCGTCATCCCCCAACCTGTTTTGATATCTACGATTGCCCCAACTTAGATGCAGGCCCTTACACTTTGCCTTATTGAACCTCTTGAGACTCTCCTCAGCCCACCTCTACGGCCTCTCCAGCTTGTCCACTATGTCCCACTACTGCAGCATGTTTAAATTGTATCTAAGTGATCAGCTATTTTTGTAAAAAGGAGTGATAATAATATCAGAATGATTATTAATTTTTTTTTTAAATAGGTGATTTGTGTTCCTTGACATTTAAAGACTTCTACAAATTACAGAGACTTATTTTCAAATCCTCCAGGAGCAACATTTCCCTTCATTCTGTCTTCTCACCCTCACTCCCTGTGTTTCTTCTGCTCCCCTTCTTCATCTTCCTTCTTAAGCAGTCTTTATTGAAAGACACCTTCTTGTGCTGTGCACAGCACACAGGGAAGATGAAAAAATGTGAAGAACAGTAAACAACATAAAGCCAGTACAATTATCCATTTATTAAAGATAAGCAAGGCCTATATATAAGGGAAGAGGTAGTAAGGGACCGTCTTAAAAACCCTTATAGTTAAAAATATAAAGGGCCTAGCAGAGAAGGAGCAAGTCTGAAATTGAAAAATTATTATACCAGGAGAACATTTCATAGATCTACAGATTATGAAACCAGATGAGGGTGGCACTGTGATTTAATCCAAACTCCTCCCTAACATGGTCCATGAGATTTACCTGAATTAATTCCTATTTGTACCATTTTTTTTTTAAAGAAAACATACCTTGACATAACATTTCCAATTACACAGAACTCCCTCCACTTCTGCTAAGTCATTTCAAGGACAGTTATAGCACTGTTAGAAAAATAAAGAACATAAGAGCGATGTCTTCCCAGGTGTGCTGGTTTGAGGCTAATTGGAATATTTTAATGAGAGAAATTAGATCATTGGATGTGAAAAGAAAATAATAGTGATGTCAACATTACCCATTGGTTTTGCTTACAAGAAACCATACAAAGATAATCAGTCTCTGTCTGTGGCTGCCTGCTTGCTGTATTATCTCCTCTGCCTGGATCTGTGTATCTTGAACTAATCATTCTTCTTCTAACACCTCTTGCTGACCTTTCCTGGCTCACACTGCACATAAAGGGGATTCTGAGGTAAGGGGGAGGGTGGAAAGAAGGCGAGAGGTTGGTCAGGAGACCCTCTTGGGCAGTCTGGCTGCTTGGGAAGGGGTTTTGTATTTCTGTATTACTTTTAACTTGTATATTACTGTATATAGCTGTAAATATCTGTGTATATTGTATATATATATGCTTGTAAATTGTGCCATGCTGTAAATACAGCTTCATTCCTTAACTTCCAGCTGACTGGATTAGTCCTGGTGAATTCCTAACCATGTAGGGGGGCAGGTAACTCCCAAACCTGCACACCAGGCCACTACACTGGTCCATCCAGCTCAGTGCTTGATCCTTGATAGTGACAATAAGAGGTTCTGTTTGGAGGGACTACATGCCTCTGACCTCCACTTACCTTGTCTTACCTCAACATCTGCTGGCATGGAATTGGTGATATTAGAAGGCATAGGCCTGAGTGCTCCTCCTAGTATCTGTTAATGAACCTGCTGATGATGATTTTGTTTCATTTGGATCTGCTGGTATGACTTACCTTGACAATCTCTTGAGGCAAGGAAGCCCAGAAGTTTCCTTCCTGCTGCTTAAAGAAGTTCTTTATTTTTCTTCCCTGTTTTAAACAGCTCTGTTATGATTGTCCTGACAGTTTTTATAAGTGCCTCTAGTGATACTGCAGGATTAGATACATAATGAGATTTTTCCCATCCCTATAGCAAATAGCCACTCCATTATGTCCACTATGGCATCATCTGTCAGCAGCTTTTGAAAGTTCTGTATTAAAAGTTTTCTGCTGCCCACATGAGTACTTGCAGCCTAGCATGGAATCACTTAGCTATTTACCAAAAGAAAAAGGAAGGTTCTTTTACAAAAGATGGTTTACATCCTGCAAATAATTTTTGTGACTGCTCTCTGCTATGCTTGCAATCTCTTATCATCTTGCTTAATTTGTACCTAGTGGGACATGACTCTATTAATGTTAAACTACTGCAATGCACTCACTTCTCTTCCATTTATTTTGTTATTGTGGATAACTACTATTTTCAGCTGTCATTGCATTTTTTAATATTTCTTCTTCTTCCTAACAAAATTAAAACACTCCTTGTCTTTAATTCCTCTAGCATTGATCCATTTTTATTTCTGTTTCCTATAATATGTATTTTTATGTTTGCTAGGTTTTAATTTACATTTTCTGCCACAGTTTGTTGTTTTGTTTGGGTTTTTTTCTCTTTGAAACAACATACAGAATGAAAGTCTGTAGATATAATCCTATAATGGATGCTTTTATGTCTTCCTCAAGGATAGTTTGTGTTTTGTTGTCTTCTTGTAGAGTCATTCTTTTAATCATAGAATCATAGAATAGTAAGGTTGGAAGGGACCTCAAGGATCATTTAGTTCCAACCCCTTGCCATAGGCAGGGACACCTCCCACCTCCCACTAGCACAGGTATACTTCCCAGTTCCCATTTCTGCATTCCTCCTAGCTGGCTATTCAGTAATTTAATCAGTTTTAAAGTAATATTGGTGTTTGTTTTTAGGAAGTGCCATATTCTGTTGTCATACTTAAGTGTAATTTGAGTCATAAGCATTTTCATAAAAGAAAGTACTCAGATTTGATCTAATTTAAAATTACCACATAACAGTTAGAACAATCTTAAGATACTGTTTGGTTCAAGACTGTCAAGAACAAGCTTAAATTCAATTCATATTTAGGTTGTGTCAGCTTTTAGCAATTGGAGTTCCTTCCTATGTATCCAGAAATGCTGTCTTTGTAAGTGAGATCAATTCTTAAAATAAAATGCATATTTAAGCAGGACCTCAAAACTTGACTCCAGGATTTTATAGTTTTATTAACATTTCTGGTGTTAGAAATTGAAAATTGCAATTTCTCAAACTTCAGTCCAGGTTAAGATAATTTTTACAGATGACACATCTAGCCATGTGACCTCAGCAGAAATGTTTATCATGTGTGCTACTGGCACAGAGAAGTCCTTGCCATTACTGGATTATCATCACATTTCCATCTGTGTGCTTATTGCAGGTTGCACCAGCAAGACAATCCTGTCTCCCAAGATGGTTGGCACAGTCTGTCTTGATGCATTGTGAGTGTCAAAATTTAAGTACCTGAAATGATGTGAAACTAGTTTTCCTTTCTGTCAGCTGGGTGTCTTGAATTGTGCTGACATTTTTCATGTCCAGGAAGGAAACACAAAGAAGTATGCAAAGGCACAAAGCCTTTTGAGGTAGTGCTGGAGGACTGTCTCAAGAGGAAGGAGCCCCTCTTGGTGGGGTCTGCTGTGGTGTTAGCAGTCTGCAACAGAATCTGGAGCAAACTGTCACAGAGGGCACTGGTTTCCTTACTACAGAGGGAAGCCCTGATGTAGACAGCCATATGCACAGCTTTGGTGATCAGGGCAATGAGATGCTGGAGATAAAGAGTGAGCCAAGCTGACAGTATGGACCCATGCACAGAATAATTTTGTTCTCCTGTGATCTTTCTATGTACAGGTGCTACAGCACAGGTATTTTGCTGTTATTTTCCTTAGGCTCTTCCAAATCTGCATGAATCTCTGAGACATGCTACTGCTTTCACTCATACTCACTACAGCTCCTTCTAGATATTGATCATGGGTAACCAGAAGATGTTGTAGTACTAATTTTCCTCACAGCTTTGTGGGATGTGTGAGCACCTATTTGAAAAGCATCTAAACTGCAGTTACCTAAACCAACACATCACAAAAATCTCTCTTTTCCTAATCTTAGTAACATTCCTCTACATAAACTGTATTACAGAGTTATACAGACATGCTGTGGATATATTTGATTTAATTGTATTTCAATCTAAAAAAAAAAAAAAAAAA